>OX235264.1:122718467-123061242 GCA_944472135.2 Trichobilharzia regenti | reverse complement strand
CAGATGAAGCTGCAAAACAGTTTTATTTCGACTCGGTGGAAATAAAATCCTCAGGAACATTTTATTGGCCAATGACAATCGACGCATGTAGCTGATATTTGTAGAATTACCTCAAATCTGGATGAGAGCTGAGCTTAAAATTATCTCTATATGTCGAGAAACTGCTCAAGTGTTTATTTCCTTGTGATGGAACATTGACCATGCTCTCAGATTTCTGTGTTCATCAGTTAACATTGTGAGGATGCCTTGTGCGCAAGGAACAACAACTGTGCGTCGGTGGCACAGTGGTAAGGACTCTGGCAGACCATGTACATGGTCCGAGGTTCGATCCCCTACCGACGCACACCTGACATCTATGGTCGGCCTGCAAAATTCGGGCTACCGATGTCCATGCTGAAAATTTCATAGTTGTACCAAAAATACTGTGTGGAATCAAGCTGTATATAAAAAACAAATAAACAAATAGAGCAGAACGAACAACAACCGAATTTTACTTCACAAATGTGATTACTCTAATATTAATTCCATTCGTTGTGTTATTACATCAAATCACTGCTGAATAATTCGATGAGTTGACTTCCTACCACTCTGAATTTCTATTCACTGATGCTTGAAATCTGTACCCGGATATCCATCACTACAGACGGTCGTATGATGTCGACACCTGGCGAGCGTATCGTATGACTCACATAGATTCAAATTGTTCTCTTCCAGCTTTGTCAAAGATGATCAGCAGCAAACATTTTGTGTGAGGTGCGAATACTTTATGATTTGAATGAAAAATTCAGAGTACTTCAAACACCTCATTTAGAACAACTGATAAATGCCTGTTTTCGTTCCTGCATGTGACTGACTTATTTTTGAGGAAGAATCATACAGCTAATAAATGTATATTCACATGCGTATTCTTCGATATCATAACGTTTAACTGATGACTGCGAAAACTGAGTTTCAGCAGATATAAAGTATGGATGACAGAATCAATAAAACACCAATACTTGCAATTCAGAGCAGAATATTACGAGAATATCTGCTCTCAAAATCTCCCGAAACCCGAATTTACCCAAATTTAGTTTCTTCAAAGTATTATGCAAGTCTAAAGGTGAATGTTTCTAACTTATGTCATTCAAAAGAAATTGTGAGAGAACCTTGGTGAATTCTGTTCATTGATTCACGTTATTCTGTCTGGAGTAACTAGATGAGTTATGTGTCTGTATTCCCAATGAAATGTCATCATTGATCAACAACATTTCTATCAGTCAGTGTGAAATTACAGGCAATCTGCATACCGAACGATATTTTCATTTACCCATCTCAGATATTCTGTCTTACTATGACTGCTCCGGATAGCTTCGCTCATTTCACAATTCCAGCTATGCCGCAGTGGCAGAGCGTTCGCTTACCGCGCATGTGGTCAGGCGTTGGATTACCGCATGATGCACACCTGACATTTACATCGACCTGCGAAATTTAGGCTACCGAAATCACACGCTGAAAATTCCATACCTGTAACAAATATTACGGTGAAAAATCAAGCTGTAATCAAAAATTTTAAAAATTTTAAAAAAATTGGTGAGTTTTCGAATGCAGTACTAACAATTTATGGGAAGAAAATCTCATTACCATTATTATTATTATTGTCTAGGGTTCTGTGCTACGAATGTGCATGAGCTTTGACCTCTCATCACACATGATATGCTTCATATCCCGCTCGCTCTTATATATTCTATGCTGATATCGCTTAATTGTTTCCAGTCAATCCTGTTTTATCCTGAATATTCCTAGAGGTTTGGGTTGTTCTTCGGTGATGTTTTCCAAGGCCTCTTATTCATGTGACACCCAGTATTGAGAGAATGCATCCTTTGATCAAAGACTGAAGCATGTTGAAATGGTATTGGTGCGACACATGCCTAATCTTAACCATACAGAAGGATGGATTAATTAACAAATATTATGCAAAATGGAAGACGAAACCTGCTTGGAAATAAATACTCGGATGAGCATATGTTGGGCATATCAAAAGTAATTGGCGATATCGCTTCTCTTTGAGGATTGATTTTTTGCACGCAGTACACAAAACCAATAAGCGAAGGTTCAAAATATTTTCCACAACGACTGACACAGACGACTATGCAGAGGTGAGCCGAAGTGATTACCCTGAAATCCATGTGTCAAGCAGCAGCATCCGAATGATTTCAGACACTAATTTCGAGTCAGTGCTCTTATATATTTGACATGCATGGCGCTAGCATTGTCACTGACAGCTCAAAAAGGCTTCGACAGTGACTGCTTGTGAGAATGTGGAGACAAGCAACAATTTATGCAAGCAGCCACGTATCACACCAGAAGCTGTTTCCAGTCAGTATGGAGAAGGGAGTGATCATAGGCTCGACATATATTGCGGAGTCTGCCTACTGGAGTAGAATCCGTATAAGAACCGAAGATTCACACACCTGACGATAGGTTTCACGGGATTTTCACACTATTTCCACTGCAACAATGAGACATGCAAATATATGCTGGCATAAATACACAAGTCCGAGGAAGTGTAAAATAGTAACTTGAATTCAGTGTATGGAAAATATCTGTGTAGCTCAACGTAAATAGTTCAAATCAGAAAAACGTCTTGATATCATAAAACGTGCTCTCTCTCGCTAGCTTGTACCTGAACGTGGTAAGAACACGATTTGTGTGAATTCGAGACATAATTGTTTCAGTGTAAATACTGATTACAGTCAAATGGTTGCCCGTTCCATGAAAATGTTGGCATACACGACATTTTAGAAAATCTATACGCTACCATTCGATGTTGTTTTTTTAAAATCTGACATGAGAATGTTTCGGACATTTTTCAGATTTGCTGAAACCTCAGCCGACACCTTTTGCCTTGGTGTTCAGCAGTGAATCAGTATTTGAATATTTCGTTATTCAAGCAACGCTACAATGGTAACCAAACACACATATGCAGAAGGGGACTTGAATTGATAGGAAGCACACTGACCTTCAGATCTGCGAAGTAATTCATTAGATAAGGTCGTTGATTGGAGCACATAAGATAAGCGAGCGATTGAGTGTCCGTTTCCTTGGTGACGTGGTTTAGATGTTGAGAAGAGGAATTTAAATCCTGTGTTTATTTGTGACGCGAAACAAGTCAGTAAGTGCTAATAGTTCATTATGGTCTCCATTCTGTAGCGAAATTATTCTACTTGATGTTATGATTGATGATAAAGAAAGACGGTGATAGGATCTTATTCATGTCAACTTTTACGGCAGAGTGGCAGAAGTCAGACCGCTGGAAGACAGTTAGCTAGGAATAGGCACAGTGAAATAGGTATGAAAAGAAGATTTGTAGCTCAGGCAGATGGATTTGAGGTGGTTTTGTTCTCTGAGCTGGATAGTTGATTTGTGAAGCCTTCATCACCCTACTAGGCGATATCTTTGCCGCATACTTTAATTCGAAGTGAGCTTTTAGATTTCTCCACGAGTTTATCAATCATCTCTTCATCATCAACAACAAGAATACTAGAGAATTTTTATAAGCTTGGCATTCCAGTGAATCATCAATAAAAAGACACATCGAGATAGATCAAATTTATCAACCGATAAGAAAGAAACCTCAAACAAAATGGGTCAGAGTGTAAGTCAAGGAAACAATCAGTTCCAATACAGGTAACCTAGAAGGTGTGAAAACACACAAAAACAACCAGTCGCGTTCAAGGTTCCCACTAGAAGAGATGACTGATAAACTCGTGAAGAAGTCTAAAAGCTCACTTCAACAAATTGAAGTAATTGCTGAATATATTGCCTAACGCAGCAATGAAAGCTTCGCAAATGAGCTATCCAACACAGAGAACACAACCACATCAAAAGCAGTGAACATATCACCACATATTGACTGACAGAGTAAAGAAGCAGTTAGAAGTAATGACACAAGTGAATGACCTGTGGAAACGTAAATTCTGATTTCTAGATTCACTTTTAAATGGTTCCTTTCACCCTGGAAACCTAACCGAGTACGAATCTCCACCAACTTCTTTGTCTTTCATGCGTTCAATTAGGAGGGAGACTGACGTGGTGAATTTCAAGTGGAGCAAACAAGAGTGCGAATAAAAGTCCTTGTCAAATTTCAAACATGAATAGGTGCAATAATGAATGAATGAATGTGGGGAAATGGGATTGAAATAAAGTCAGATGTGGCATATACATACATGTGTTATACAGGCATTACACAAACAAAGCTTGTAATTTCGTTAATTAGCAAACTTTACCTGAAACGGTGCTGTTTAACGGAGAAATATGCTTGATTCCAAGGCAACCAATCGCAGGTTCTCCCCTTATTATACAAGGCGAGTCTAGTTAAATTGAATATCTTACGCAACCTTGGTGCTGATAATGCCTGTCTTCTTAAACTCTTTAACGAGATAGATATGCCTAAAGTAAGAAGCATAACTTATTTCAGCTATGATCAAAGAGCCATATTACTGTGCAGAACAGATTTCCACTAATGATTCTATCACCAGTTATTAGGTCAGCAGGCGACTGATGTTTTTGCCAGTACAACACTCAACCTCCCCCTTATCAGTTATCAGACAAATCGTCTATCCTGAAGACAAGCTTTTATGCAAGCAGCCACGTATCACACCAGAAGCTGTTTCCAGTCAGTATGGAGAAGGGAGTGATCATAGGCTCGACATATATTGCGGAGTCTGCCTACTGGAATAGAATCCGTATAAGAACCGAAGATTCACACACCTGACGATAGGTTTCACGGGATTTTCACACTATTTCTACTGCAACAATGAGACATGCAAATATATGCTGGCATAAATACACAAGTCCGAGGAAGTGTAAAATAGTAACTTGAATTCAGTGTATGGAAAATATCTGTGTAGCTCAACGTAAATAGTTCAAATCAGAAAAACGTCTTGATATCATAAAACGTGCTCTCTCTCTCGCTAGCTTGTACCTGAACGTGGTAAGAACACGATTTGTGTGAATTCGAGACATAATTGTTTCAGTGTAAATACTGATTACAGTCAAATGGTTGCCCGTTCCATGAAAATGTTGGCATACACGACATTTTAGAAAATCTATACGCTACCATTCGATGTTGTTTTTTAAAATCTGACATGAGAATGTTTCGGACATTTTTCAGATTTGCTGAAACCTCAGCCGACACCTTTTGCCTTGGTGTTCAGCAGTGAATCAGTATTTGAATATTTCGTTATTCAAGCAACGCTACAATGGTAACCAAACACACATATGCAGAAGGGGACTTGAATTGATAGGAAGCACACTGACCTTCAGATCTGCGAAGTAATTCATTAGATAAGGTCGTTGATTGGAGCACATAAGATAAGCGAGCGATTGAGTGTCCGTTTCCTTGGTGACGTGGTTTAGATGTTGAGAAGAGGAATTTAAATCCTGTGTTTATTTGTGACGCGAAACAAGTCAGTAAGTGCTAATAGTTCATTATGGTCTCCATTCTGTAGCGAAATTATTCTACTTGATGTTATGATTGATGATAAAGAAAGACGGTGATAGGATCTTATTCATGTCAACTTTTACGGCAGAGTGGCAGAAGTCAGACCGCTGGAAGACAGTTAGCTAGGAATAGGCACAGTGAAATAGGTATGAAAAGAAGATTTGTAGCTCAGGCAGATGGATTTGAGGTGGTTTTGTTCTCTGAGCTGGATAGTTGATTTGTGAAGCCTTCATCACCCTACTAGGCGATATCTTTGCCGCATACTTTAATTCGAAGTGAGCTTTTAGATTTCTCCACGAGTTTATCAATCATCTCTTCATCATCAACAACAAGAATACTAGAGAAGCTTTATAAGCTTGCCATTCCAGTGAATCATCAATAAAAAGACACATCGAGATAGATCAAATTTATCAACCGATAAGAAAGAAACCTCAAACAAAATGGGTCAGAGTGTAAGTCAAGGAAACAATCAGTTCCAATACAGGTAACCTAGAAGGTGTGAAAACACACAAAAACAACCAGTCGCGTTCAAGGTTCCCACTAGAAGAGATGACTGATAAACTCGTGAAGAAGTCTAAAAGCTCACTTCAACAAATTGAAGTAATTGCTGAATATATTGCCTAACACAGCAATGAAAGCTTTGCAAATTAACTATCCAACACAGAGAACACAACCACATCAAAAGCAGTGAACATATCACCACATATTGACTGACAGAGTAAAGAAGCAGTTAGAAGTAATGACACAAGTGAATGACCTGTGGAAACGTAAATTCTGATTTCTAGATTCACTTTTAAATGGTTCCTTTCACCCTGGAAACCTAACCGAGTACGAATCTCCACCAACTTCTTTGTCTTTCATGCGTTCAATTAGGAGGGAGACTGACGTGGTGAATTTCAAGTGGAGCAAACAAGAGTGCGAATAAAAGTCCTTGTCAAATTTTAAACATGAATAGGTGCAATAATGAATGAATGAATGTGGGGAAATGGGATTGAAATAAAGTCAGATGTGGCATATACATACATGTGTTATACAGGCATTACACAAACAAAGCTTGTAATTTCGTTAATTAGTAAACTTCACCTGAAAGGGTGCTGTTTAACGGAGAAATATGCTTGATTCCAAGGCAACCAATCGCAGGTTCTCCCCCTTATTATACAAGGCCAGTCTGGTTAAATTGAATATCTTACGCAACCTTGGTGCTGATAATGCCTGTCTTCTTAAACTCTTTAACGAGATAGATATGCCTAAAGTAAGAAGCATAACTTATTTCAGCTATGATCAAAGAGCCATATTACTGTGCAGAACAGATTTCCACTAATGATTCTATCACAGTTATTAGGTCAGCAGGCGACTGATGTTTTTGCCAGTACAACACTCAACCTCCCCCTTATCAGTTATCAGACAAATCATCTCTCCTGAAGACGAGCTTGATGAATACAGGCGTCAAATATCTGTCGATATTTTCGGAAGAGTGAGCCTAGTATGCAGAATAATGTGCACTGAAAACGTCTCAGAACAAGAGAAAGTAGTGGTTAAGCAACACGGCTGTTTACTCTCTAAGAGATAACGTAAACAAGTTTTGCAATGATTGGTCCATGCTAAAGTCTGTAATTGACGTTCATATAATGTATAACAATACTTCTGATAGTATTTCTCCCAACCAACATTCGATTAAACAGTAAGACCTTACTTGTCTCCTGTCAATGGACACCGCATCAAATAGACGAACTGTAGAGTGTTCACTAGCATTGACAAACGGCTTCTTCTAACCAGTGATAAAATTTCTATAGTAATTCAAGGAAATATAAACGAATATTCTCATGTATACATGTGCCATGAATTCCATCTACACAGAGAACATTCCGTCTAGTGAATACCAGTTGATATGTCACAGACATATAACAAAACTAACCACCAATTTACCCGTCGTAGCAGAGAACACATTCAGTACACAGAAAGCAAACACTCCAATTTACATTAGAGTGATGCACTCGATACAACACAGATACTTAATGCATCATTCTCTCTCCATCTTCGCCTAATCCTATAAATGATGAAACCTAGCCAAATTGAGGAGTACTCTTACTCATGTACAAATGTACACAGACAATGTCAGATGTAGCATGTTTTGGCATGAAAATAGGTGATAAACGGAAAGGTGATTGGATGTGAAGTGGAAGTTTTGATTTTATCAATAATATACAAAATCACTAGTTGGCTGTTCATGCTGCACCTGAGAACTGGTTTAACTGAGCAGACCGTCAGAATAACATATGCTGATTAACTGTGGAGTGAAGATTGCTTGTCAAATGACAAGTAGTATCGCGGCAATGATGGACATATTCACACACCAGTGATACAGAATCCTGAAGACTGACAGATTTCAGATGGCTATTTCAACATGTGTTTCAATCTGCTAATGATATCAACAACACTGTCAAGAACTACCGATGTATCACCTGAAGGTATCAAAGCAACAATGAACCACGAGAATCACATTTGTATTCTGAGTGAGCAACCTGACTTGTACGCACCTGTATAATTATTAGATACTATCACGTATATCAGAATAGTGTTGCCAGCATAGACGAACTATAATTGTATTGGCTTCCCATAAAAATCACTAGCTAAGCGGATATCATGAGAATCGTTCCCATTCAATAGGGTTAAAAAATAATCAAAGTTGTGCTGAATGCAGATAGATATCATCAAGACACGAGAGATATTCAGATTATTCTAGCCATGATATCAGAAAGTCAGGCCGTTAGTTAATTGCATCATTCACACGATGTCAATCTGAATCACGATATAAATATTAGACCAATAGTGGTAAGTTTTCATTTTGATCGACAATACAGGGAATGCCTATGTGAGTATTTCATGATTCACCTGAAAACTAATTCAAGTGCGCAGAGCATAGGAATAACAAATTTGGGTTAATCATTAAAAGTGAAGATTACTTTTGAAGTTCATAGATTATTCTCATTGTAAATTATAGCAAAATCAATATAGAAATGATTCACCGAAAAAGAACTTTTTTCAACGAATTTATTATACAGTTGAACAACTGTAGACATATATATGGATTTCAACAAAATTATATCTGGTGAGGGAATTGAATTTGGGGTGTGAATGTCTAAGAGTTGCGAGAATCAACTTTGTATTATGAGTACGTAAACTGCCATCTACACACGCGTACAGAAATTAAATGCTGTCACTTAAGTCAGAATAGTTTGGCCAGCAGAGAGGAATTATATTCGTATGTTCTCTCTGAAACAAGCATTCACTAAGCAAATAGTAGGAGAATCGTTCACAGTCAATCTGTGTCAACTGATGTAATCGCTCTTCAACTGGCACTGGTCGAATATCCAAAACACATGACAAACCAAAGATGTGCTGAATGGAGATAAAAATCGAGGTAAAAAAGACACGAGTAACAGCCATACCATAATCACTGGAATATCAACCTGTTAGGCCATTAGTTCGTCACATCATCCACTAGGACTCCTTCAGATTCACGATGTAAATATTAGACCAATAGTGGTGAGTGGTGCCATCGCACATCCAATTGGTGAGAATCCAACGGACGGGATTGGTGAGAATCGACCTATGAAAGGCTGTACTGATCATTAGACGGGTCTCCACTTCTCTCAATAGACACATCGACACGTATGAATTAGGGGGTAGGTGGATGTCTAGAAACATGTTATAAATACGGTGGAGTGAAGACGGTCGTGTATGACATTGTATGACAATCAGTATCCATAGAGCTGAGAATGCAGTCGAAGGGTCTGGGATCTAGATTGGCCATCGTTATCCTTATCATCCTCATCCAATTGATCACAGTGTTCACTGCTTTAGGACAAGGGGTCCCGGGAATAAATAGACGTGAGTAAATCAAGATCACTCAACTGAATGCCTAACTGACTAATTAACTAACTAACTAATTATTCATGATTTGAATTTGTTGTTTATTAGTTGCTTTCAATACCTGTTTGTTTTGTTTCATCTCACCACTAGGTCCAATGGGTCTGCTTCGAATGGGCAAATAGACTGCAACGCGAAGAACCGCACCACTTGTGTTTGTGCAGCATGGAGTGCAGTAATTATTTTAATTATTGATTGTGATCATTTTGCGAAATATCAATTAATAATACACATTTTCTTGTATTCACCGTCTTCTGAATGTTGATTTCTCTTCAGTATTCGTTGTGTGACAATAAGGTGATGTGGATATTGAGTGAGGTGGTGAATTAATGTGATTTCAAATGGTTTAGATATCTTATCCCATTCTGCTGAAATCATGAAATCGGCATCAGATCTAAAGTCCGTAGTGATTGTTTTGCGTTAGTTGCTTTAGGGTAAAAGTGAATTGTTGGTCGGAGGTTCCGCCTAATGCCGCGTCATAATTACACAAAATCGATTGAAAATCATCGTGTAATTGAAGCAATTATTATTACTAATGATATTGATTCTGCCAGTGAAACTGTTTATGGAATCATTCGTTTCTTGAATTCGGCTGATATTTGACATTGCCGTTTCTACTTTCATCGGTTTCGAAAGTGTGTGCGTTTATGAAAGAGAATTTAGATATCCGATGCTCTCTGAACGATGGTGTATGATGAACTTAAATATGAATACTTCTTTTAGTGTGATTTCTTCCTCAGTTTCTCTAAACTAGACAGCCTAGGAAAATTAAGTCGCCAGAGTCCAACTGTCTCTCCGAAGTGAATCAAATTGTGGACAGTTGGTCATTCTCTTACACCAAGAATGAAATTTGTAAGTTTCATTTTAGTAGAATGAAGGTGTCATCAGCATGTCCAAGCCAACTATGTCAATAGTTCATAATAAAATCTAGAACTTCAATTCAGGATGCATTTCAGATGTATGATGCTGAGAGGTGTATACCAGAAGTATCGATTTTGTAATTGGCCAAGACAACTAAACACTGCCATGCCGGGGGCCATCCATGATTCTTGAAATACTCACAATAAACTCAGTTAATCATCAAATAAACGTGCATTTTAAGACGACGTCGTGAATGTCATCACTTAGAGTTTGAGACTTTGCCACATGGAAATGAAATGAAGCATAGTCTTATATAGGCATATAAAAGTAGCTTCTCTAGTTTTAATTTCAGAAAATTAGGAGGTTGACGTGTGAAGCTGATTGGCACGGTGAATAGCACTTGGTAAACTCCAAGAGGGATTTTGGGTGAGTTCAATAATATATATATATATGCTTCTGAGAATATTCTCAACATTCTTGGAGTCCATTTTTTCTATTGCTGCCACTAGCTACGCTTCTAGAATTGTAAAACTGAGTAATCATGGACTTTACTTTTCTGAATTTTAACTCCACGCTGGAAAGACATCCGAATTATGAATTATATCGACATATGATTACTGAGGCAACGCGGGATTTCTGAGTGGGTCATCACAGCAGAAGTGAATGTCAGTCATCTTGGATGCATCTCTCAGTGTTTTTAACATATTTGCTTGGATAACAGAATCGTGGACCCATAAGAAACTGACAACATCAAATAGAACAAAGTGGATATGTTCTGCTGAATCCGTATTTTCTACTCGGAAACCAGGGTAGTAACAAGCATCACTTTTAACTTTGTTTTTTTCTTTGTATATTGTACAATTGTATGTGAGAATGATTTTACAAAAAAACACGTCTTATTCTTGTCCAATTCGAGAGACTATTGACAACGCTTCCATTGGAAATCGGCCTCAACGTACTTGCCTTCTTTGTACTCGTTTCCCATATTTAGTAATGCTAATAACTGTATAGACATCAGGAAAGAAGCTGAAATTCAGCAGACGAATGTTGGATCACAGTGAAAGATTATCTCAGGTAATATCATCAAACTGTTGGTTCCATATGCAGATTACCTGTCATTTCACGTCAATTCGAGGAAATCGTGTTGTCAACTGATGAAATATCATAGCTCGGACATACACATATTCATCTAATGACTCTAGACAGAATAACGTGAAAGTACGACCTGAAATGATCAACATTCTTTCATAGTCTATTTCACATAAGAAAAGGTAAATATAAGAATAACTGAATTTAAGGAACACGTTGAAAATAGAGTACACGACACGTTTAGCCTAGTTAGTTTTCACTTTTTCACTAAATGTGATTTCGGAGACATGAGAAGTGCAGATATTCTCGTGATTTTTTTCATTCAGTTGTAAATATTTTGTCAAAAATTATTATCCCCCAATCGTTACACAAGATGGTAGTAAATCATAGTGTTAAAGATGTTTTTTAATTTATTGCTAACGTGTATGATATCAATGTAAATGGAAAACAAATGCTTTTCTTAGATGTAGCATCACTGTTTACCAATGTACCACTTATGGAGACTGTGCAATTCATATGCCACCAGATACTAGAAAAACAGATCGACATCGGAATACTGGTTATTAGTCTGAAAGAGTTAGTTTTAAGATGTACTATGAATGTACACTTCACATTCAACAACCTTTACTGCAGTCAAATTGACAGTATTGCCATGGGTTCTCCATTGGGGCCAATTTTGGCAGATTTGTTTCTTGCCAAAATTGAAAATGGTCCATTGAAACAAGTAACAGGGAAAACCGATACTTATTTTTGTTATGCTGATGAAACGTTTATTATTCTTGATGTGAAAGCTGACAAGAATGAAATGTTAAAAAGTTTATGATGCACATCCATCGCACATCTTCACTTGTGAAGAAGAATATGATGGTGGACAACATTTCCTTGACGTCCAGTTGAGCAGAAGAGAGGATGGTTCACTCAAGAGAGATGTCTATAGAAAACCTACATCTGTAGGAAAATATACACATTTCCTCAGTTTTGTACCAATCCGATCAAAATCCATTAGGTCAGATGCCTGACGGATATAGCGAGACGTATGTGTACAGATGACTCGCTAGAAAAGGAGCAAAAAATCATCCAAAATGCGTTGGTCCAAATGGAGTATCCTGGTAGATTTGTAAAGAGACTCTGGATATTAGGTACCATAAAGAAAAACCGACAACAGTTAAAAAGAAACAACTGTTGGGAAACTGCAATTTAATGGGGACGTGGCTGGCGAAGTCCTACATCTGAGATTATCGAGAGCGATACGACAGACTTATCCTGCCGCCACCCTTTGTTTATCATTTTCCAGCTATCTAATTTTGATTGCTCAAGTGAAAGATACGTTACCTAGCTGTGCCACTTCTATGTGGATCTATAAATTTAGTTTCTCCTGTGGAGGAGATATATAGGGCGAACAACTAGACATCTTGGCAAACGCATTAATAGGCATCTTTCTTCATGGTTAGGAAAAGGTAAAATAAAATCCACACGAAGTTCTATTTTGGTCATTTGATTGATAGCGGTCACCAAGTGGACAGAAATAGTGCCTTCAATGTTATCTATCGCATTCCATCGAGTCTTTCGAACTGAATCAGAACCCGTCTTTCACACTATGCCGAAGCTTTGGGAATTGATTCGAGAGAACAATGCTAGTCTATGCATACAACAGAAGAAGTTTATTCTACCTTTGTCTCTCCCTTGCTTAGCCTAGTGAATTCTATTCAAAACCCTCCCACCCTTTCTTATCGTCCATCTCATTCGTACTTTCATGATACTTATTCGAACTCTGATTACATGTCACTTCACCTTTTAGGATTTGACCTAATTCATTTATTTATTGAATTGTCTACGTATACACATATACTACTTTTGTTATTCTTATCACCTGCATAAACCTTACTATCAATATTTTGATATCATTATAATCATCGTTAATAATTCTGTTCAAAGCATTTACGACATTATTGTTATTATTACTATTGTAACAACAGAAGACAAGGGCCAGGCAACAGATCGTTTTTTATGGAAATCAACACATATTTATAGATTTTCATGTGCATTATTCAAGATTATTGTTAGCAGAAAAACACAGTCTTCTGATTGGTTGTTTCTCGCAGAAAGTTACCTTGCATGTCTTCGTGACTGTTCCTTGAAAGTCAGATCATCTATATGTTAACTGTATCCGCCTATGCGAAGCCTTTGTTCTCATCGTTCTCACGACCAATATTGGGGACACCAATTTAGACTAACAGCCAGGTCTCACCACACTATTATTCGAACCACAAAATCACCGTCATTGGTTAAACATTTTTATGTATAAATCTATGTAAACTATAGTAAAGCCGAAGAAGATCTATTTGAAAGCAATATTGTTCGCTTATATGTCTTGTTGTAAACATTATTGTTATCAGTTGGCTGCTTGCTCTGCCAACTGTTATTTTTGTTGAATCTGTGATGTGAATGCCAAACTGGGAACAAAATAACACAGGTAGATTACTCACTTCGTGTCGAAATCCGTTCACTCAGTGAGATGAATACCAACAGAGATTGATCCGCAGACTTCTCCGCCATCACGCATTTAGTAATTGAGTCCAGCGTGTTCGAACACAAAGATATGCATACAGTGATATGTATTTCGCAAGATGCAGGCACTATAACTCAGACAGACTTCATGTGAATCTGAAGAAGGTGGAGTGTTAAGGGTGAATTGAGGCCGATGAACGAACATTCAGAATCAGTTAGAACGTCTTCACAGAAACTCAGAAACTGTCAAATGAATCAACAGGTGACAGCTAGGAGACAGCATGGAGATGATATCGGAGACTGTAAGCAAGATCATCGTGGAGGCATTAGTGAAACAGTAATGCAAATATGTGAGAGTAGTGTAGGAGAAACATTTTCATTCATCCTAATAACTGAGACGAAGTAGGACAAGGGAATACCCATCACAGATAGCTGAAAGCTGATGATGGATCTTTGCGTACTGTAGACGAATTTGAATCTGCACGGTGTATCACACAAGTGGGTGAATACTAATTTTAAGAAAGATGAAATTATCTGCACTAATAAAAGACTGCAGAGCTCGAAATCCGATAAGCACTCTGCTCTACGGGTAGAGATCGACACAAGTAAAACCTGGGGAGATTGTGGAAGAAACTCATTCGACAGTGAGGTGAAACAAAATAAAGGCTGAGTTGGTCACCTTAAAGGAAAGCTGTAGCGACCAGCATGCAACTTTCTGTGAGTTGACTGCAGAAACAGGAATTGTATATTAGTGATCTTCGCTCATTCTGAGTTGAATTTTGCTGTCATCAGTCAAGATCGCAATGATTTCTACGCCATGAACGCTCTGTTTTCTGTTTGAAATAAGATGACAATCATCTGAGTGACTGGGGTAAATTGTTGACATTCCAGGTGAAATTTTGGAGCGACAACAGTCATTCACGGAGTCCTCATTCTGCTACATTACTGATTTCCTTTTGTATTACTATTTGAGCAGTTCTGTCAGAAAGCTTAAAACATGCCTCGTACTTTCAATGTAATCACATTTACTTTGCTACGATTGGAAGAAGAAATTGATAAACTGACTTCTGAAGGCTTCACAATCCGCTTCATTCTATTCTAATAAAAATGTGTCCATATTTCGCAGGCGTAGTACTCATTCCGGCAATATGAGTACTTACGATTATTTGAACGTTTTTCAGATGATTGGTGTCTTCCTTCTATTCCTGAAACTACACATATCGGAGCGGCAATTTGAACACTTCAAATACGTATTGAGATTTGTGCAAAGCATATTATTTCGCTACCTAATTCGCTGAACCTGCAGTTGTTAGGATGATTTCTGCATAAGTGATTCAACTTACTAGTTCCAGATATCTCCCACTGTAGGTGAGGTGTGTTTATTTTTTGGGAGAACAAGTTGCCACAGATGAATATTTCCAACCTAAAGAATGGAAGTCAAAAAGTGGTAGGATCCTCAGCCAACATCTCTCTGGGGTGATTCATACCGATTGGACGTCACTGCTTACAAACTGCTTTCTAATGACGTGCGTTAGATCTGCAAGCAGAAGCGATTTCACCTGGACGTTTGTATCGATTCAATGTCTTCTTATTCACCTATATCTTCTGGAGTCGATATAAGCGAGAACGTTTTACGACTTTGCAGGCAATTCAATCTGTATCACGCAATATCGGAACTAACAGGTGATAGTTCCAGTACTTTTGATTTCAAAATCTGCACTGTATTAAACCTCAACTGATTAGAGGAGTAACAGAAATCAAGGCTAGCCTGAGTATTCAAATAAGAGAAGTAGATGTGAAGAAATATAGCGTCAGCATGAGTTATGATGTAGGTGTACTCGGCTTATCAAGAGACTTTGATAAACAGCGAGCTTCATGAGGAATGCGTCGTTGTTTAATTGCTGTTGAATTTATACTACTTATCACAAGTAAGTGGTGTGCTATTGTATTTGTCTTAACCCAATATAATTTTTTGCTTTTTGGACAACAGGAAGATACAGGATTTTCAGACTATTTCAATCGTAAAATGTTTTAAATTCGTACGTGTGGTAGGGCGTATGACTATGAATTATTCCATCTGAAACAATGTCCATTATTTTCCATTTCTTCTCTCTCATCACCTTTCAGGAATACTTTGTATTGCGTTGCAACAAAAGCTATATAGGGTGTGGGTACATGTAACAATCGAAAAGGGTATTAGTCGCCTCTATACATAATCTGCTGTAGCACATTATCATGCCTATGCACAACACATCGTTTCTCTTTCGAGTTTCCACTGGAGAGAGAGACGGCTTGGCGGCCTGCAAAATGCAACGAACGGTGTTTTCGTTCCACTTCCTCCAAAATATTTTTGAACTACAATTTTTGGATTGATTCTCTGCTTTATGAGGGTTGCTTGTTGCATATTCTTTCTCACTCTTGAACTTGTTCTCCAGTTTGGAGTCAGTGAAGACAGCTGTTGGAAAGAGTCTGGAGTAGCTTGTTGAAAATGCATTTCGTTAGCGATCGGTACTACTTGTTAACAGTGAGTAGTGTGGGTGTTTGCTGAGAATAATACCAATAATTATTCAACAGCGATCCGCGAATGTTAACAGAAAACTGGAGAGCAAGGAGTGGAGAAGAGTTAAGCCATCCTCCTGGATAGAAGTTTAATTGGTGCAACATTTTCAGGCAGACTGCCATTTGGTTACTCCGTAGCCACTGTCGCCGATTTCCGTCGGAATTCACGTCACTTATTATATGATCACTCGATTTACTCCGGTATAACGATCTTCTTCTTGGGAATAAATAATATTTTTTGTTTTGCTCGTGTGCATTAGTGCATGAGTCTCTTCGTAGATCAAGCCTGAGATGCATTTCACACCACCACGACGGCGGATAGCGGGCTTCGTTATTCCTTGGATGTTGTCTCGGAGATCCTTTCGATGTCTTTTGGCTCCTCCTTTACCTAATCCCTTTACACCTTTTCCATGGCCAGACATGATTCACCGGTAGACTTAGAGAGAATTGAAAAATGAAAGAGAAGAGCGATCAGCGAGGACCACACGAGACATTGGAAGGGCAGCTTACGGATCAACAATTCAGTGATCTTCTGGTAACGACGGATTTCACGTAGGGCGACGGTTCCAGGCCTGTATCTCTGTGGTTTCTTAACACACCGGTAGCTGGCGCACTCTTAAGGCAAGCTTTGGTAGCTAGCTGCTTTCTTAGGGCCTTTCTTCCAGTTGATTTGCGGGCAGTCTGCTTTGTACGAGCCATAGCGAAACACCGAGAGACAATGACCTGGGTCGCGAGCACGATATGTGTAATTACAGACCTCTGCGTACTGACAACATGACTGACAGCGATCATCACGCCAGATTACAGTGAATAAACCAAAGTTACTATATCTAAGCTGTTCTTTGAAATACAACTGAAGGCATCTGTGAACACAGCATGCACTTTTGCAGTTGCGTATAAAGTCTGGGACTTCTCACAGGTCAATTGCAGATTCGATAAGAGACGCATAATAATCTTTCTTATCTGGACGAGTGTGTACAATGTATGATAGACTTAAAATTGAAGAACTCCAGAGAAAGGAACGTATAGGGTTCTTGCGTATAAGTTGTAAAGTATCGCGACCAGATGAGAGATAATCCTCAGCAAGCTGTTTAAAATAAGTACGAAGTTTTGTTTTTAGACTGAAATTGGGAATCTTAATGAAAGCTTTCTGCTTCAGTAGATTGGTTATAGAACTCATGGATCCTACCAAATGGCATGACAATTTTGATAACACATGAATATATATTAATATTCATGGATAATCCCCATCCAGGCATTAATGAAAACAAAACACGTAGATTAGCGAAGAGTCTCTTTTCGGCGAATTCATTTTCTTAGCTGTACAATCGCAAATATATATGCATTGTTTTGTATGTATGTGTACATTAAGTTTGTCAAACAAAGTTACAATTGGTTAAGTTTACTTTTAACTAAACAAGTGGAGGATGGTAATACAGGTCAAGAAAATTAAGTGCTAATGAAACTAGGGTAGTAAAAAAATGATGAGTTGTCATAAACAGTTGTAATAATAATAGTGAGTTTTACTCAGGATGCACATAGAAACAAAGTAGATAATGCAAAACTATGTAAGAGATCTAAGTGGATACAAGAATTATAATTGCTTAAGGTTATTTTAACTAAACAGGTAAAGGTTGGTAATATAAGTCAAGACCATTAAGTGCTAGGGTAGTAACAAAGGTGATGAGTTGTCACAAACAGTTGTTAAAAGAAGTTATGCAATAATAATATGAATAGTTTGATGAGTGAGTTTTACTCAGGATGCACATAGAAACAAAGTAGATAATACGAAACTATGTAAGAGATTTAAGTGAATACAAGAATTATAAGCAATTAAGGAACAGGCGAAGAAACAAAATTAAGTCATCAAAATAAAAATAAAAATAAAAGTTCAAAACAAATCAAAACATTGTTACCATGAGAGTAGAAGTGGTTGAGTGATCTTCTTTTGTATGCACAGCTCCGGTTTTTCCATGTGAATGGCCAGAGCTTCAGCGATGCAAAGGAGACGAAACCGTATTGCCTTTGATATGTTATTCTTGACTCTGTAGATTACTTTGAAGGAGGCGTTCGTTGAAATGCCCTAGTTTCATTAGCACTTAATTTTCTTGACCTGTATTACCATCCTCCACTTGTTTAGTTAAAAGTAAACTTAACCAATTGTAACTTTGTTTGACAAACTTAATGTACACATACATACAAAACAATGCATATATATTTGCGATTGTACAGCTAAGAAAATGAATTCGCCGAAAAGAGACTCTTCGCTGATCTACGTGTTTTATATATTAATAAGCTGAAAGCGTGCAAATATACCACTAGTTTTATTTAGCATAAAAGATTAATTATTGAATGGAATTCTTGATTTTCCTGTCGATTGATTGGACCGAAGTGCTCGGTCTCAGGTTGACATGTCGGCTTCTTGTGCAGATGCTTCGACGATGTCTGGGGATTTGATTTGTATACAATTGGTGGATGGTGGCTAGCAGTGGAATCCAAGATGCGCATTTCGTCCTAAGTGGGACTCGTCAGCTGGATCAAGAATTCCATTCAATAATGAATATGACCCGTTGCACAAGAGGTGGCTCTCGTGGCCCAAGTGGTCTAGTGGATAACGCTTTTGCGTTTGAAACTATGGGCACTGGGTTCAAGCCTCGGTGGGAACATCATCACTCACTGAGAAATGCAGGTACATCCAGCTGACGAGTCCCAATTAGGACGAAATGCACATCCTGGATTCCACTGCTAGCCACCATCCACCAATTGTATATAAAAGATTAATTGTCAGTGAAGAGGAGATGAAAGCATGCGGGCAGACTTAAAACCAGGGGAAAACATTTGCAGAGAACCGAACGCAATGTACACGTAGAATTCACTGTCGTCTCACCTGAGGCACAATGCAATGCACTGTGCTAATTCTGATTTCCTCTCTTTGAGAACTTCACAATATTCCGTTGAAAGTGAATTATGAAGATACCAGGATGACTATTAGTGAATGAAGAACATCAGTCAGGAACAGTAATCTCACGGTTAGGCTTTGTTTAAAGTTTACTTGGGATTTGCGAGTAAGAGCTTTGTTAAGTCGGTGGCATAGCGGTTAGGACGCTTTCCAACCATGCACATGGTCCGGGATTCGATCCTCGGCCGACACACTCCTTTACCTCGCCAAGCCAGAAATAATTCTGGTAAAGAGGAAAGGTTGGGTGGGCATGAGGCTAGCAACCTCATCCTGTAAAATGAACACTGCTACAGAAGCTTGAAACCACCAGCTTGAAGCCCTATATTCCCCTGAAGAACGTGAAGGAGAAAAATTATCAAGATTTTAAATACTCCCGAGGGTGAATATTTTCACTAGGCATCACATATTGGTAACAGATTGAAACAAAGTGAACGAGGGAATTATACGCGTCATAATCATGGACACCTTTGTTAGCGCCTGTGTTAAGCAGGCGACCTTCTTGGATTTTTGCTATATTCTCGACTATCTTTTCAACAATGTATATTCAGACCTCTCTGTGAATAATCTACACAACCAAAAGTGGTTCGATTGCATAACCGATCCCTTCTTAGACACTTACAGCATTATATAATGACATAAACTGACACTGCGTTTGACGAAAATTTGAGGTTTGTACAGTGCATTGTTCCAATGTTCACAACCTACTTCGCAATTCAGAATTTCTACTGCATTATACATTAATAGCGGTGGATAGCAATCCCTGAAATAATAAACGCGAGTGCATATTATTGTCCTGAACGTGTTGTCCTTACTTACTTGAGGTCTAAAATTTCTATCTTACGAAACACCTTTATACCGAGAGAAAATATGACCGATATTCAACAAAACGGTTTGTTAGTACGCAAACATAAGAAGGGATTATTATATTATGTATTATATATGTTTCATTATTTACATTTGTTCCAGGATTTCATCATGAGTCCACATTAGTTAGAGAACCTTTGGAAAACCCTGGAGGTACTGGACAGCTGTTTCGTCCTAGTTTCGGACTCCTCAGCATTACGCACTCAGCGGGACTCGAACCCAGGACCTTCCGGTTACAAGGCGAGCTCGCATACCATTAAGCAACTGGAACCCGAACCAATGGCCCTTGAATTCGAACTCCTGCCAATTTATTTGTCATTTTCTGTGTCGAATCTTATAAATTTCAAGTGAGAAAAATAGAGTAAGTTAGACCTCATCATTTCCGACTGTGTAGGGATCAAAATTAATGTGTGCGTGGTCTCCATAGAAATAATTCACTCGCCTCTCTCCCCTGGATTGCTTATAGTTAGTACCAAGGATAACACAACCAGGATGA
Organism: Trichobilharzia regenti; assembly: GCA_944472135.2. NCBI lineage: Eukaryota > Metazoa > Platyhelminthes > Trematoda > Strigeidida > Schistosomatidae > Trichobilharzia > Trichobilharzia regenti. Next base: position 123,040,491 of record OX235264.1, on the reverse strand, counting down.
TCGTGTATGTGATTATCGGCCACTATCGTAGACATCTTGAAGATATTTTTCTGTACTCCGAAACTCGTCACTCACTCGAAACTTCACAGTGATGTTGTGGTGAGAGCTAGCTGTTAGCCGAAATTGGTGGACAATAAATTTCACCAGTGTTTATATCCTCAATATTGGTCATGAGAAAAATGAGAACAAAGTCTTTGCGTAGGCAGTTACAGTTGACACAAAGATGATTTGACATTCAAGAAACAGCCAGAAAGAGATGCAAGGTTAACTTTCTGTGAGAAACAACCAATCAGAGGACTGCGTTTATCTGTAATATGTACATGGAAGTATATAAATACGTGTTGATTTCCTTAATAAACGATCTGTTGCCTGCCTCTTGCCTTCTGTTGTTACAATATCAGTTTTCAGAAAAAGGTACTTTCCTCACTCTTAAACACTGTTTCTCGCCAACCACACCATGAACAGAATGTCTTTCAATCGAATATGCTACAAATGATCTGTTATAGCGAAACAAGCGGCTGCCAGTTTATCACAGAAGTAAGTGCAGTCACCGAATATCTTAGAGTAAAATGGTCACAGTAACCAACTAATCACACGATTATATAAAAGCCCATTCTTTACTATCACCCACTTGACACAGAATCTAAGTGATAGTTTCACATTTATCTTTCTCAGCTACTCCTCATCTCTCAACCACTGACCAGCCAGCTAGTCAGTCATATGCAACGAATACATTTAGGATAGAAGGATGTTAGATGATTCCAATAAAACTGGAGAATTGCGCAATTACCTAAATAGGTTACAAAGAGAATATATTGAAGTGTTTTTGTCCTGATAACATTTAGAATAACAAAGTCATCAACTGCCAAATGAGTGAAGTATCTATAAATGGAGAATAGGGACTATCTCAGAATTCGAATATTCAGAAGTTGTCAATGAATTGGGAAGCGTGTAGCTGACTCCCGCAGTAGTTACTTCTGAATTCTGATGTCCGAAAATAAACCCAAAACGGATTGAAACCGTTTGCTGCCATCGAAAGAAACTATATGTAGCCTGGGTATATTTCCGAAGAGTTACACCAGTTGTCTTCAATTGTCCCACTCAGTTACACAGAAGAATAGCTTCAATTATGTTTTTTGAAATTTTCTCTCTTTGCAAGTTTCTGTGCCGACTGGGTTGCTTCACGTGTGCTTAGAATAATAGACCTATGAGCAATTACAGTGAATACATGGAATATTTAGACAGTTACACATTGATACATGAGTGTAATATTTTCAAAAAGTGTATTCAAGAACTTTGCACAAATGTGCGAAAGTTCAAGTCGCCACATTCCGTGTAGCACGAGAAGTAAGAGAAGAAAGTACAAGAAAAGCATAATAGAAACAGTGAGCAGAGATGTGAGACAAAGGAGTAATAAAGAAAAACAAAACAGTTTCATTGGAGATCACAAGTCACAAGGAGTGGATGCATCTGCACCACTGGGAACGATTTTGAGCCATGTCACCAATTGTTTCCAACCATAGATTTTTAACGTCCCAAGGACCACAGCCTGGAAGTCTACACCTTCCTACGTGGCTTAGACAAACTGTTGTGGATTTCATTGACTGGTGCCAAGATTTTGTTTGACCGCCGCTATCTTTTTTCCAGCCCGAGGATGTAGTGATTGTTGAGATACATGTTGATACATGAGTGTATGTATTTTCAAAAAGTGCATTCAAGAACGCATTCCATGTGCACTAAATCAGCAACGACGAAGTGGAGATAAGAAATATAAATTTCAATAAGACTCATTTATTCATCGTGAAGTATAAGTTCAGAAAGAGACATGATAATATTATCAAAATATTTTAACTCAACTACATATTGACTCACAGAATCAATACTGTCCACTGGTGACAGTCAGTTAATTACAAATATGGCCTGATTATTAGATGTGTTGAAACAAAATAACCTGATAAGATTACTCAAAATCGCAACACTCTGCTTTCTAACAGACCGACAAAGTTAGAATAATAATTGTCAATTATTATCAATGAGAAATATGTGGCATAATGAACGTCTGTTTTAATTAGATTTAACATTTTAAAAACAACACTTTTGTAAAGAAAAGCCAACCATAGCCAAGTTTACTCAATATTGTAAGAAATTTAGGAATGTTGCATTAACCACTGCTAATATAGGCATGTAGGTGGTATTTGGAGAATCGCCTCAAATCTGGATGAGAGCTGAGCCCGAAATTATCTTTGTATGAGAAGAAACTGCTGAATTGTTTATTTCCTTGTGATAGAAATTTCGATTTTCGTTTATTTCAGCAAAAATTGAATTGAAAATGTGTAACAGTGATTTGCATTGAGGGAGTCTTATGCACAATGAACGACAAGTGAATTTATTACTTAAATACAGTTCTTCAAATAGAAGTTTTCACTTTGTAGTCTATTGGTAATCACGTAGGTTCCTTGTTCAACTACATCAGATTACATCTGAATTATTCTATTAATTGCTTTTGTGCGGCTCAGAAACACGGGACACCCGTCTCGAATGACTTACATGTATGCAAATCTTGTTCTTCCTGCATGGACAAAGATCATCAGCAGCAAAAATGTTGTGTGTGAGGAATAAAAAGTTTCCACTTTACTTGTGGTAATCAACACCTTTGTAAGCGCAATATCGCTTGAAATTAAGTCACGCGTAGATAAAGGCTATCCCGATCCAGAAAAACCAAGAAACTGGTCACTGTTTCTACGGTACTATCAATAAACAAATCAATAATTATATATACAACAAACCTTAACGGTTTCAAGAGTACAAAGCACGACGCTTAACAGAAAGCAAGGTACCGCTATCACAGCGGAATAACGTTAAAGCCGAAATTGCGAACTAGCCGGAACCAGACACGACCGTTCAGGTAAGCAGTCAGTAAGAGAATGAACCCAAATAAGGCATGGCAAAATACAGAAAGCGTTTAAGAGAGATAGACCGAGCATAGGCACAAAGATAGAATTTAATTGGCTACTTAACCAAGTAGGAAAATACAGATGAAGATCAATAAATAAGATAAACTCCACGGAATAGTACAATGCAAGACATTGGTCAGCAAAAATAACAGATCACAAAATACTCTGATTGGGCCATGAGTTCAACTGTTTGACTAAACGGATCGAGGAAAAAACACATATACACAGTTCTTTGAACAAGAGGGGATAGGCACGTTAGGCATGGATAATTGGGTTGCAACAACGCTAGGCAGATCCTGGACAGGTTGACTTGATTCAAGGATGGAAATTGAATTGATCTTAGAACCTTAATAAAGTTTTCTTTTCGTTTATGTAAGTGTGACTGAATTTTGATGATGTATCGTCAAAGTAATAAAATCGAATCTAATAATAAATGTATATTTACATACGCATTCTTTGATTTCACAAAGTTCAACTGATTACCACGAAAAGTGAATTTTAGCAAACATGAAATGAAGCTGACAGAATAAATAAAACACGACACTTGCAATTCCGACTACAATAATACGAAAATATCTGCTCTGGATATTTCTATCGAAAACCACAATAACTGCGAGAGAGAATACTAATGAGTTAGCGTAAGTGTAACTTTGCGTCGGTGACACAGTGGTTAGGAATGTCGTCGACCATGCACATGTTTCGGGGTTCGAGCCCTCGCCGACACACACCTGATATCTATGGTCGGTCTGCAAAATTTGGGCTACCGATATCCACGCTGAAAATTCCATACTTGTACCAAAAATACTGTGTGGAATCAAGCTGTAATCAAAAAAAAAAATAAATAAATTTTTTCTTCCTTCACGTTCTCAGTGGAACATAGGGCCTTTAGCTAGTGCCTTGAAGTTTTTGTAGCAGTATTTATTTTACAGGATGAGGTTGCTAGCCACATGCCCAACCTTTCCTCTTTAGCAGCATTTTATCTGGCTTAGCGAGGTGAAGGAGTGCGTCCGTGGCCGGGATCGAACCTTGGACCATGTGCATGGTCGGCGAGCGTCCCAACCGCTGTGCCACCGAGGCGTAAATTTGACACACATTCGTTTTTTCGACGTTTACATGGTAACGGCTTATTCTGTCCGGAGTCATTAGATGAGTTATTTTTTCTGTGTTCTCTACGAAATTTCATCAGTAATTAGCATGTTGAAGCAACATTTTCATGTTCCTACCTGGGTTTATCTGTCAGTATGAAAACAAGGTCCTCTTCTGTATTTCATCGTTTTTCTTGATGTCTTCCCTAGTTTCACATTTCCGAGCAAACAAGATGGATTTTGTCTATATGAATTATTGAATGCAGCAATAACAATTTTTGGGCAGAATAACTCCGTGTCATTTTATTTCTTCGATTATTCATAAATTTTGTCAAGATGTTCATCATTATTATCCTGGTTTCCGGTTGAAACATTGTGTCCTCTGAAGTATGTATGATCTCCAGTCTTTCATTATTTTCTCCTGTATATTTCTGTAGTGGTAGGTTGTTCTTCGAGGATATTTGCTAACACCTCATTTTCATGATGTATCATTTGGTCATATACTGAGACATGTTGATTCTCACGTCAAATATGAAGCATACACAACAACGGATTTCACATAACTATTACTATCTGATTTGTTTTACTAGCTGCTGTAGATTTCCACATTGATTTCAGACTAATCAAGGCCTCTCTAGCCATCTCCATCTTGATGTATAATTATCATTATATATTCTTCTTTTCCGCCTGCTTCCACGTAACAGTTATTTAATGTACTTGCTTAGGAGTTGCTGAATTGCTGTGTGACGACTGATGGTAGTTTACCGTTTCTTAGGCTTAATTGATTGAAGATGGAGTTAAATCCATACACCAAGTGCACATACTTAACCGTTTCCCTTGCAGTCGAAACAACGCTGCCTAAATAAGTGAGAAAGTTCATCACCCTGAGATTTCCCCTGTCGGTGGTAATTGCTGTTGTTTTCGATTAGACATTTTCATCACCCCTACCTTTCTTGAATTCACTGGAAGTTCTAACTTCACTATCAGGCTGTTACTTAAACTCACTGGTTCCCACCAGTAGCTATTCCCGTTTTTGTGACTCTATATGACACATAAGTCATTCACGAAGTTTATATCGACCGGCGTCACGTTGTTTTGCGTCTTGAGGAAGATCAAGTTCACAAGAGAGGAAAGTCACCAGTGACAGTCTTGATTCTGCCTTCCTATCAAAAATTGCAGTTAGTTTTATACTATAAGTCACTTAAAATATGACATGCTTTGAATGTGAAGTATCAGAGCATAGAGAAACACACTATCATCCAATAAAAAACAATCCACTTCAATTCATGCACACACAACACTGTGTCTCAAGAGTAACAAAAATTGACCATGCCATATTCAGTGTCTATACGCAAAGTGCTACTGTCAAGCAGTCAAGAGAACTCAATACATGGTGAGTGTGATAATGCGACACATGAGATCTCATTGAACAACATATAAGAGATTACTTCTTTTATACAATGCATTCTAAGCGATTTAACTCATTTATTCCACAGCCAATTTCAAGAGTGTCTAAGTCCGGCGTATGGTGAAACCTTCGATCAACAATAAACCGAATAAAACAAGACAACAGACAGATATTTGTGACCTTGTGTTGGCTTACACGAAATAGCGAAGGTCAACGTATCTACACCATGTGAAATCACACTTGTCAATGAGACCCGGAATCGTGAGTCGCGGATACAACAACTATCGTACCGATTCCACTCAGTAATCACATCCACTTATTGTCGACCAAATAATCGTCAGCGGACAGTGGTATGCAAAACACAGTGAATTACATCACACTGCACAGAATAATATGAATCAGTATTTCAATGGACAGGACCACATACAATATGCATACATATGATGTGATTCTTGGCTTCTCTGACTACTTTCTCCATCCACGAATGCTTATTGGATCTAATGGCAGAATGGAAGAAAACAGAAGATTTTGAAAGCACTTCATAAATGACAAAATCATACATTAAAAATACATAGATAGTTAGTTTGTTGAACTCGAATCACTCACGTTTGTCAATTGGCACAGTGTCGTGTACCACAGCAGTGAACACTGTGATCAACTGGATAATGAAGATGACGACACCGATGGCCAATCTAGATCGTAGAAACTTCGACTGCATTCTCACTTCTCTGGATACTGATTGTCACACTGTCATACACCACCATCTTCACTTCACCATATTTATGCCATTTGCAAGGCATAAACCTTCACACACTCATGCTGACTTGGCAGAAGACGGAAAGACATATTTGACATGTATGTGGGTGTGTGTATTGAGAGAAGTGGAGACTGGTGAACCCAGTCAGTACAGCTATCCACAATTTCAATTCCACCAGTCAAATTCCATTCATTCTCACCGAGTGTTAATGAGATTGGAGAGTGTATTTCTATTGGTGTATTTCTATTAGAGTGTATTTCTATTTCTATAGACATTCGAGCGAAGATGATGAAAATGATTCTCACTTCTTCAATGTTTCGATCTATGTTGATTGCTTTGTTATGTACGGCTGCTGAGTGGTTAATAGTAGTTTTCCCCGTCGCCAATTATATTATGTACTCGTCAAGTAATTAATAGTCCTGACTCAGAAAGAAGGATATCAGAAGACCACCAGGTTTACGGTGATACTTGTATTTTCCAGACAAGGAAAATAAATGTCACACAAGTGTGCTAGTGGAAGGGTACTTAGATTTACGAACGTGGGAAACAAGAAAATGTATATAAAGCGTACAATGCAAAGTATATATGAAAATGGCTAATACACATGAGCCAATAGACAGTCATTTTACCATGATTGGTTGTAATGTCATATGATAACGAGGTCATACATGTTTCTTTAGTTAGTGACAGACAAAAGCATATTGTCAGTTATAATGGAATATCGATCCATATACACATAGCAAAATATAACAGACTGTCAAAACGAACACACACATCATGTGGATACATATCATGCTTCTGCAATAAACACTTGATGACAGCGTTGGTGTCTTTTTGTTTAAACATCTGACACAATGAGAACAGTGATTGAATTGGAATCTCAGGTAGACGCGCTTAAGAGGTGGTTTCTTGATTTTAGTTGCTCCGCATACAGTAGGAAAATTCAACTGTTGAAATACTTTTCATATAAAAATTATTAGTCAGCTGCGAAAGCATCACAGTCTCAGTGACCAGGAATAGCGATGAACGCTTTCACACAGTAGGTTTCGTGATAGTGCTAATATGTGTGCAAATACTGGAGCTAGTGGAATCTGTCATCTACTGTCACAAAGTGCGATGATGTGTACCGTATTAGGTACCCAGCGCCTGCAGTGAATAAAGACACACATGACAAAGCCGTATTATTTTATGACCAGTTTTGATGATCACGTTGGCCAAATGAACTACATATCGATTAACAAATATTTGAAAGTATATTAGGGAGGTCATTTCATATCTTAGTCTTCTAAATGTTTATCACGTATTACTACTGATAAGGGTGATAGTCATGCGCAGGTATTTGGAAGCTTCATTTATCTGTGTGTTTGAAGCAAGCTTATTTGCTGCAGAGTTATAGATCATGAACAAGGTAGTCAGTTTGAATAATGGACGAGGAACAAAAACTGTCAGTGAAGAGTGTTCCATGGCGCTTTCCACTGCAGACAACAGATGTATACATCAGAGTGAATTTAATCTCAGTGAAATTCCTTACGTCTGTGAGTTGACATGGAAGCAGATGTCTATATGAATCATCGTCGACGCATTGATGACAGAATAACGTGAGGCAATTTTTGAACAAGTGGACTGGAATAAAACACCAAAGGGAATGAACCTAGAGTATGTAACTCTATAAGGTACCGGATATTATATGCGATGCAGTGAACTAGGAATTGGAACATTGCTTCAGCAATAAGAAAACATGCTTTCAGAGAGAAATGTAGACTCAAATAAAACAAGTCTTGTAATAACTCACATTTTCATCTAATACTCTAAAAGTCTGTTCTGATAAGCCGAGTATTTATCGTCATTGGGCATGTGGCTAATATCCTTGCCACATGTAAAACAACCCAGCCGATACAGAAACTTGGAATTAAAGAAACAGGAAGGAATTGAGCTCTTCTTCCATGTAATTTAGTAGGATAAACCAAGTCAACTGGTGAAAGCCTTCGGGATCCTTGTCAGCCCATGCGCTTCCCCTGGATGACAGGAAGATGCAGAAAGTCAAAATGTACTGTCTGGAAATGTTGCTGAAGACTCAGGACAAAAATGAGAAGATATGGTTTCAAAAAGCTAGGAATCTTTGGTGCATGATGAAATGGAACGGAGTGACTTGCAAGAAATTTCATAATCTTCTCACGTCACTCAAGTGACAAGAGATAACGCCTTGAGTGTTGGGTGATTATCATGATGTCGCCAACAGTGACAGGTGAATCCCATTCTCCAACAGAATCACGACAATATTATTTAAGTGAGAATATCACATGGTTAGACGTCTGAATGAAACGTACCTTTAAATGAAGCAGACGAATAGGTGAAGGAAGACTCCAACAATCAGTTTCATTGACATGGAATTGACAAGAGCTCGATTTTTTCTAGTTCTCTGAAATCCCTTTCAGCTGGATCCTCTGCAACACTTCTCATGTCATTCTCACGTGCAGTCATTTGCTCCTTAATTCATGTTCTACTTAAAGGACTGTATAGCAGTATTTCTCATTGGGGATATCAGTGGGTATCCAGTCCTTAAGCGTTTTACTTCTACATTTCTACTGGAGGACAGTTTCATGGATGTTTCGAAGTTAGAGTAACCGTGAGCGCAAGACATGACATCCTCCACATTTCTCCCTTAAACAGAGACTCGTGATTCTTTATGTTGTTGTTGTTGTTTATGGCTGATTATCTGCATCACCTCTGCCCTCTCTATGTTCACTTGAAGACCTATCTTTGGCATTTATGCTGACGGCTGTTAGTTTTCCCCGAATATGTTATGTGAAAACAAACTTGGAATGGACAACATGGTGAGAGAACTCATAATGTCTCAAAAATCGTAGACTTCATGAAGTGATTTATTCGCGCATTTCTTAACAACCGATGATATTGTTATTAAAGGAAGGCTGAGGAAGCACAAGGGTATTCACACAGCGATGTATTTGTCGTCATATGGTCACAACAAAATTCAGCTACACTTCATATTAATCTAAAAAATTGGGAGAAAATGGCGAATATAGAAAGATGAAAGAAATTTGAGAAATTGATGTTGGCTAACGTTCAGAGATACTGAAACATGAAACTAAAAAAGCACAGTTTCGTGGCAGCAATCAAGTAAAAGGTGGAGAAGTTACGCCAAATGAATTAAGAGAACTATGTAAAAAGAACACTTCTAAAATTTGAATACGACATGCGGAGAAATTTGCTGGGAAATCTTAAAAAATAACAAACAAATACTCTTTCACTCTATACAGTCAGCTGGATGCCGATAAAGGAAAGAAGCGGAGTAACGGAGCAGAAGTCAAGCCGATGCAGATATGAAGACTGAAATGAGGTTCCGGATATTATATGCGATGCAGTGAACTAGGAATTGGAACATTGCTTCAGCAATAAGAAAACATGCTTTCAGAGTGAATTGTAGACTCAAATAAAACAAGTCGCACCTATAACACACCTTAGGACTCTGTGCAGACAACCAGTTCTCTATCACGGATGACATTAATACAAATGAAATAGGTAAGGGCTGGTGAATTAAAATCACTTACAATGAGGGTAAAAAAACTAGAGTCCATCTTTCCCAAGGTAAATGAATCATGCGACTACAAGCAGCTCCTTAAGCTTTTCTAGAGGTAACAATAGACGACAGGAAAAATTCTTCTGGTGAATATCAGTTCTAGGAAAAGCAGAACTCTTTAAAGCTAGGCAGACATTCAAATCTTCGAAGTCAGCATCATCTTATGAACTTAGAACAGATAAAGTGGCTACACGTGATCGGAATAAGGGTCATCCGAATTATCATGTTTGGTTAGCTATTGCTTGCGGAGCAAAACGTTTCCCAGGATTCCGGAAATAACATTGTTTGTATGCCTTTTTATAGAAAACTTGTTAATTGTTGATGTACACGGAATATGGTTGGCTATATGCTTGATCATGAATTGATATCGACTACGAAAACGTTAGGAAACTGCACCTTCACCACATCACGCGAGAGACCATTTAGTTCCTCATCATTGTGATCCTCATCTTATGGGTTTGAAACTTAATCATCAAATGATACTAGTTGCTTTTCGTAGTTTTACTTCGACATTCCACCGATGTTACCTAGTGATAATAATACTTGGCGCTCTGTTCGAAATGAATGTTCAAGCATAGAGTAGAGTATTGCACTCAGTAATTACATTTGAGCGTTAATAATTATAAACAGGTTATTTTAACTGAGAACATTGTGCAAAATGATTACGAATACAAAATTAGAGTTTTAGTGGAAATATTAACAACAAGGCAGCGATGAAAGAAAAAGAGGGTCGTTTACTTAGTGTTACAGAGTAGGCTGATGGGTAGTGTCCTCATTCAAATATATCCACGGCAAATAAGCTACGTTGAAGATATTTTATATTCTGTCATCGGAGAATCAAGTCTTCTTCTATAGTTGCTTCTAGGTCTACCGACTGGGTTGGATTCATCAGGCAGAGAGTTGCGTATGGGTATGATGCTCACAGTCTGGCAACATACTGTTCACTGATTTCCTGTATGATGTATAAACAGTATTAACGAGTCTGTTAAGCGGTACCATAATAGGCCTCCTGAGAGTGTTTAATTCCCCTCGCCGCATAATGAAGTGTTTCTGCAGTATCCATGGGGACATTTGGTGGAAGTGAGGATGGAATAGGCAGAATCCAAAAACATAACTGACTTTGAAACTAGAGACAGACTGACGATGGTACATAATCCTAACTTGATTACATTGAATTTCGCAGCATATATTTGTAGAATCTAATTTCGTGTGAGAAGACCAGAACATGAGATCGGACATAACATACATCTTAAGCTATAGGGAATTTGTGTGGATTTGTTCTAATACAATTTTACATGTACCACTGATTTATTACCTAGACAATGGTATTCATTTCGGAACAGTCTGACTGACATGTCACTAACGCATTTAACAGGGTCGGACCAACGACCCAATACACAGAATCGGCTTCATCAGAATGCGGCAACTCATGTAATAAGAAATGAGGGATCGGAAAAGGTAAATGACCAACAACTTGAAGAAAATCAGTTAGATTGATTAATTGGTGACACAGTGGTTAGGACTCTAGCTGACCATGCAAATGATCCGAGGTTTGATCCCCTGCGAAATTTCGGCTACCGATAAACACGCTGAAAATTCCATACTTGTACCAAAAATACAGTGTGGAATCAAGCTGTAATCGAAAAAAGTGAAGTAGCGGGGACTTTCCATTCTACACAGTTTTCTGTCTCATATCCAAAAAGTAAGAGTACAACCACATTCTAGTTAGCAACTCTGCTTGTCTCAGACTATCAAGTTGGATTATCAACAAAACAGAGGTATAGGAGCAGAGTCAGAATCAGATGTGAAATCTGTAAAAACACACTGAGCCTATTTGGCAGATCTGTCTAGATTACAGAGAGAGCATTATATTCTGGTGCTGCATTGGCATATAAAACACTCGTACTATGTTTATTATCAAACTGTTTATGGCCGTCGAAAACCCTCAGTGAAGGTTGAAATTATTAGGCCGAGTAACAACTCTGAATCTGGCTACAGTTTCATTCATAGGTCACTTGAAATTCTGTGGTTTGTCCTACTGATGAGATTTATGAGTAGTGTATATTAAGGTGTTTATCAAATAGTGGAGGGATAAATAGGCTTGAAATCTCAATAATTGCGTCGGTGGCACAGTGGTTAGCACCCTCACCCGCCATGCACATGGTCCGAGGTTCGATACCCTGCAGACGCTCACCTGTTATCTATGGTCAGCCTGGAAACTTTAGATTATCGATATCCATCCTGAAAATTCCATAACAGAACCAAATATACGGTGTGGAATCAAGCTGTAATAAAAAATAATTTGGCAATTTAAAATGTGGACATTCAAAGTTGCTCGAGAGATTGCTGTTTACTAGAGAAGGATGCCGAATTCGAAAGAAACAAATCAAAGGTTGTTCAGCGAACACTGCAAGAAGATTCCTGTTAAACTGAATATCTTACACAACATCAAAGTTGATGATGGCTGTCTTCATAGACTTTCTAAAGACACAGACATGACTGAAGCGGTAACCTAATTACTTTTGACTCCATTTAATGTCCCATAAAAACTCATATAACAAATTTCCAGCAGTAATTTCACCATACGTTCAGCAGCCAATTGATTTTATGGCATTACAACTCGCAATCACTAATTTTATCAGCTATGACACATCGTTTACACCACAGACAAGCTCGATGAATACATGTGTAAAGTATCTATCGATGTTTTCAGGAGAGTAAGTCTAGAACGACGAATAATGGGCACTACAATTGCAGCCAAACAACGAAGAGTTGTTAGGCATAGAGATTGTTTGTTCTTGAAGTGAAAACAAGACACAGTTGCAATGCTTAGTGCATTCAAAAATCTGTAGGTAGACGTTGATATTATGTACCGCAATGCTTATGCCAGTATTTTTTTTAATCCCCTGTCAACCAGTACACACTATAACAATGAGAACCAACTAGTCTCGCAACAATGGAAAACAGTTAGATTATACAAACTATTTGATTTTCATCATATTTGACAACAGGCTTCTTCCAGACTGTGATAATATTTCTAAGAAAACACAAAGATTTATAAACGAATATCTTCAAATATATATTGTGTGGATTCCATCTACACATGAATCATTCTGTTAAATGACTAATAGTCGACATATTAACTTTAGTCATGCAGCAGAAGTAAACCCACGTCTACCTGTCGTAGTAGAGAACACATTGAGAACAGAAAAAAATATGTCAGTTTAAATGTGAATGATCCACGTCTTTTTCCCTACATCACTCTCTCTTTATTTACGCTTTATTCCATAACCCATGAAGACCAAATTCAATTCAGGACTGCTTTTACTCATCTACACATATACACATACAATGCACAATATTGGGAATTTTGAAGCTCGATGTTAAACGGAAAGGCGATTAGATGTGAAATACAAGTTTCAATCGATCGACAATACACCAAAATAACAAGATGGATGTTCATGTTTCAGCTGAAAACTAGTTTGAATGAGCAGACCATTGGAATAACATATACTGATTCACTGTTGAGTAAAGATTACTCGTGAAATGACAAGTAGTATCGTAGTAGTGATGGAAATTTTCACAGGTCAGTGATACTGAGTTCTGCAGACTGACAGATCTCTCAAATAGGCTCAGTATGTTTTTACAGATTTCACATCTGATTCTGACTCTGCTCCTATACCTCTGTTTTGTTGATAATCCAACTTGATAGTCTGAGACAAGGAGAGTTGATAACTAGAATGTGGTTGTATTCTTACTTTTTGGATATGAGACAGAAAACTGTGTAGGATTGAAAGTCCCCCGCTACTTCACTTTTTCGATTACAGCTTGATTCCACACTGTATTTTTGGTACAAGTATGGAATTTTCAGCGTGGTTATCGGTAGCCGAAATTTCGCAGGGGATCAAACCTCGGACCATTTGCATGGTCAGCGAGAGTCCTAACCACTGTGCCACCAATTAATCAATCTAACTGATGTTCTTCAAGTTGTGGTCATTTACCATTTCCGATCCATCATTTCTTATAACATGAGTTGCCGCATTCTGATGAAGCTGATTCTGTGTATTGGGTCGTTGGTCCGACCCTGTTAAATGCGGTAAGTGACATGTCAGTTAGACTGTTCCGAAATGAATACCATTGTCTAGTTAATAAATCAGTGGCACATGTAAAATTGTATTAGAACAAATCCACACAAATTCCCAATAGCTTAAGATGTATGTTATGTCCGATCTCATATTCTGGTCTTCTCACACGAAATTAGATTCTACAAATATATGCTGCGAAATTCAATGTAATCAAGTTAGGATTATGTGCCGTCGTCAATCTGTCTCTAGTTTCAAAGTCAGTTATGTTTTTGGATTCTGCCTATTCCATCCTCACTTCCACCAAATGTCCCCATGGATACTGCAGAAACACTTCATTATGCGGCGAGGGGAATTAAACACTCTCAGGAGGCCTATTATGGTACCGTTTAACAGACTCGTTAATACTGTTTATACATCATACAGGAAATCAGTGAACAGTATGTTGCCAGACAGTGAGCATCATACCCATACGCAACTCTCTGCCTGATGAATCCAACCCAGTCGGTAGACCTAGAAGCAACTATAGAAGAAGACTTGATTCTCCGATGACAGAATATAAAATATCTTCAACGTAGCTTATTTGCCGTGGATATATTTGAATGAGGACACTACCCATCAGCCTACTCTGTAACACTAAGTAAACGACCCTCTTTTTCTTTCATCGCTGCCTTGTTGTTAATATTTCCACTAAAACTCTAATTTTGTATTCGTAATCATTTTGCACAATGTTCTCAGTTAAAATAACCTGTTTATAATTATTAACGATCAAATGTAATTACTGAGTGCAATACTCTACTCTATGCTTGAACATTCATTTCGAACAGAGCGCCAAGTATTATTATCACTAGGTAACATCGGTGGAATGTCGAAGTAAAACTACGAAAAGCAACTAGTATCATTTGATGATTAAGTTTCAAACCCATAAGATGAGGATCACAATGATGAGGAACTAAATGGTCTCTCGCGTGATGTGGTGAAGGTGCAGTTTCCTAACGTTTTCGTAGTCGATATCAATTCATGATCAAGCATATAGCCAACCATATTCCGTGTACATCAACAATTAACAAGTTTTCTATAAAAAGGCATACAAACAATGTTATTTCCGGAATCCTTGGAAACGTTTTGCTCCGCAAGCAATAGCTAACCAAACATGATAATTCGGATGACCCTTATTCCGATCACGTGTAGCCACTTTATCTGTTCTAAGTTCATAAGATGATGCTGACTTCGAAGATTTGAATGTCTGCCTAGCTTTAAAGAGTTCTGCTTTTCCTAGAACTGATATTCACCAGAAGAATTTTTCCTGTCGTCTATTGTTACCTCTGGAAAAGCTTTAGGAGCTGCTTGTAGTCGCATGATTCATTTACCTTGGGAAAGATGGACTCTAGTTTTTTTACTCTCATTGTAAGTGATTTTAATTCACCAGCCCTCACCTATTTCATTTGTATTAATGTCATCCGTGATAGAGAACTGGTTGTCTGCACAGAGTCCTAAGGTGTGTTATAGGTGCGACTTGTTTTATTTGAGTCTACAATTCACTCTGAAAGCATGTTTTCTTATTGCTGAAGCAATGTTCCAATTCCTAGTTCACTGCGTCGCATATTATATGCGGAACCTCATTTCGGTCTTCATATCTACATCGGCTTGACTTCTGCTCCGTTACTCCGCTTCTTTCCTTTATCAACATCCAGCTGACTGTATAGAGTGAAAGAGTATTTTGTTTGTTATTTTTAAGATTTCCCAGCAAATTTCTCCGCATGTCGTATTCACATTGTAGAAGTGTTTTTTTTAACATAGTTCTCTTAACTCATTTGGCGTAACTTCTGCACCTTTTACTTGGTTGCTGCCACGAAACTGTGCCTTTTTAGTTTCATGTTTCAGTATCTTTGAATGTTAGCCAACATCAATTTCTCAAATTTCCTTCATCTCTCTATATTCGCCATTTTCTCCCATTTTTTTAGATTAATATGAAGTGTAGCTGAATTTTGTTGTGACCATATGACGACAAATACATCGCTGTGTGAATACCCTTGTGCTTCCTCAGCCTTCCTTTAATAACAATATCATCGGTTGTTAAGAAATGCGCGAATAAATCACTTCATGACGTCTACGATTTTTGAGACATTATGAGTTCTCTCACCATGTTGTCCATTCCAAGTTTGTTTTCACATAACATATTCGGGGAAAACTAACAGCCGTCAGCATAAATGCCAAAGATAGGTCTTCAAGTGAACATAGAGAGGGCAGAGGTGATGCAGATAATCAGCCATAAACAACAACAACAACATAAAGAATCACGAGTCTCTGTTTAAGGGAGAAATGTGGAGGATGTCATGTCTTGCGCTCACGGTTACTCTAACTTCGAAAGATCCATGAAACTGTCCTCCAGTAGAAATGTAGAAGTAAAACGCTTAAGGACTGGATACCCACTGATATCCCCAATGAGAAATACTGCTATACAGTCGTTTAAGTAGAACATGAAATAAGGAGCAAATGACTGCACGTGAGAATGACATGAGAAGTGTCGCAGAGGATCCAGCTGAAAGGGATTTCAGAGAACTAGAATAAATCGAGCTCTTGTCAATTCCATGTGAATGAAACTGATTGTTGGAGTCTTCCTTCACCTATTCGTCTGCTTCATTTAAAGGTACGTTTCATTCAAACGTCTAACCATGTGATATTCTGACTTAAATAATATTGTCGTGATTCTGTTGGAGAATGGGATTCACCTGTCACTGTTGGCGACATCATGATAATCACCCAACACTCAAGGCGTTACCTCTTGTCACCTGAGTGACGTGAGAAGATTATGAAATTTCTAGCAAGTCACTCCGTTCCATTCTATCATGCACCAAAGATTCCTAGCTTTTTGAAACCATATCTTCTCATTTTTGTTCTGAGTCTTCAGCAACATTTCCAGACAGTACATGTTGACTTGCTGCATCTTCCTGTCATCCAGGGGAAGCGCATGGGCTGACAAGGATCCCGAAGGCTTTTACCAGTTGACTTGGTTTATCCTACTAAATTACATGGAAGAAGAGCTCAATTCCTTCGTGTTTCTTTAATTCCAAGTTTCTGTATCGGCTGGGTTGTTTTACATGTGGCAAGGATATTAGCCACATGCCCAATGACGATAAATACTCGGCTTATCAGAACAGACTTGTAGAGTATTAGATGAAAATGTGAGTAATTTGAAGAACAAATGTCAATTCTATGAACACTAAAACAGGAATCAGTAAAGGAACTCAGAATGATACACTTCAATTAGACTCAATTTATCACCACGAAGCACACGTCCAGATAGAGAAATGAAAATATTATCAAAATATCTTAACTCAACCACAAAATTGATTCACAGAATCAATACTGTCCACTGGTGAACGTCAGACATTTCAAATACTACAAGATTAATAAGTGTGTTGAGACAGAATAACCTGATTACTTTATTCAAAAATGTAGAATGATATTTGTTAATTATTATCACTGAGACATTTGTGGAATGATAAACGTGTCACCCATTTGATTTAATTAGATTTCATATTTTACAAACAATATATTTGAGAACATATACATCGAATGACCTTGGCGGCCTGTTTGAATATTTTTGGGCTACCACATTCCATGTACATTTTGCATCTATTTACTCGTATTTTATTGGTATTTACATATCACATTATGCATTCTAATCGTATTATCTACCCCCGGGATTTTATAAAACGTTTTAAACCCAAAAACTTTCATATTTGCAATAAACTCAAGAAAAAGCACCATGGAGGTTGGCAGCGTGCCTTAAAATCTACACCCATACATCACACCACTGTTCCAGTTATCATTAGTACCAACTGCCGGTCCCTGCCTAACAAAATTCTGGATTTTCAGTCTCTGTTGTCTTCTAGTACCTACCACAATACTGGTATTGTCACTCTGCAAGAAACCTGGCTCCATGACTCATACGATGACAATATTGTGTCTCTAAACAATTTCAATGTTTTTCGACAAGACCGTATTTGTTCCAAGAAAAAGTGTGGTGGAGGTGTTGCAACTTTTATTCACTCAAAATGGTCCATTTCAAACAAAGTTTGTTTCAAATTCTCGAATGACTTCATTGATTGCATCACTGTGAGATGTCGCCCGAAACACATTTCAAAATACAAATTCATTTATATTTCTAATGTTTATGTCTCTCCTGGCTGTACCATATTGGATTTATCTATGTTCGCCGATGAATTCACCGCTTTTGCTGCAGCTTGCTTCGAGAACTCTTTATCAATAGTAACTGGTGATTTTAATTCATGCGATCACTCCTTCCTTATATCACTTGGTCATGACAATATTGTCAACTTTGCCACCCGTCTTGGTAAAAAATTGGACCTGGTATTTATCAATGATGTTGGTATATATGAAGCTCGCAAACGTGCTCCTCTACTTAATTCTGACCACTGCATCATACGTGTGCTGCCTAAAATATATTCCAAATCACACAAAGGTGTCCTCTCTCACCTCTGCAGTAAAGTTCAACGGAGATGCTACTCAAAAGACAACCTAGACAAGCTCAGATGCATGTTGAAAGACACTAACTGGGACTTATTTACAGAACAAACATTAGATGAAACAATCACAAACACTACTGATTATCTTAAATTCTGTTTCGAAATATGTTGTCCTAAAGAAACATTATTCATCCGATTTGATCGCTTATCTTCGCCATATCTCAAAAAGCTACGTAGAAATAAAGAACTGTTGTTCAAAACTAATGATAAGCCTGGTGTAAAAAAGTTAAACATGCTGATAAAACTGGAAATAAAAAGACTAAGTGTTTTATATAATCAAAGATTTTTGTCATGTAAAACCCCTTCTAATTTATGGAAACTTTTCAAAGAAATTACTAACGGTAAGCGATGTATTTCTGTTCCATCTCTTAATGTTGACACTCTTAATAAATCTTTCATACGCTCTTCTGTTGATACCCTTCCAAATGATACAAATCATATTGACAATAACTTTAGTGGTTTTAATACCCTTGATGTGCTTAAATGTCTCCGGTCTCTTAAGCCTTCTCAAAGCCTTGGTCCTGACGGCATACCTGCCATTGTCCTCAGGAATTGTGCTGATATTTTGTGTTATCCTCTTACTAACATTTTTAATGCCTCTTTTTCCGGTAACGTTCTACCTTTTGCATGGAAAAACATTAAAATTATCCCTATACCAAAACCATCTTCTGGTTCTGATATTAAATTTCGGCCTATTGCAATTACTTCCCCCTTTTTAAAATTGATGGAAAAATTACTTTTACTTCGTCTTGAACCCGCTTTGAAACCTTTTAATGATCCTAAACAATTTGCATACAAACATGGTAGAAGTACCTTGGATGCTGCGGTTGTCTTATATCACAATGTTGTCTCTTGTTTAGACAAAGGTGCTAAATATGTTCGTAGTGCTTTCTTAGACTACACATCTGCTTTTGACTCTGTACCTAGGGGCCTTTTATTAAATAAGCTATCATTGACACAAACAGGATCCTGGGCTAAGAGTTGGTTGCATTCCTATTTTTCTGATAGAATGCAGTATACTGTATATAACGGCAAATCTTCTTCTACCTCGCTTACAAAATCCGGTGTTCCACAAGGTGCTGTCCTCTCTCCTTTTCTTTTTTCTTTCTTCCTACATGACCTGCCTCATTCAAACGAAACTAACTTTGTCAAATATGCAGATGATCTGACTGTATCACTGCCTATCACTTCCGAGTCTGACAGCTCCAAACTTAATAGCTTTCTGTTGGACATCAACAACTGGTCCAAGTCAAATGGTCTTATATTAAATCCTTCCAAATGTCAGGTGCTTGACTTTACTTTCAAGCATCGACGTGACTTACTTGAACTAGTTAACTCTCATGATCCCTGTAGCATAGATGGCACGGAAATTGAAACCAAATCAAGTATTAAATACCTTGGACTAGTTTTTTCCTCTGACCTTTCATGGTCATCCCATATCTTATCTATCTCTAAGAAAATGTTTCGTCTTACCTTCTACATTAAAAAGTTAAGACAATCAGGTATCAACCAACCTTTAGTTTTGCAATTTTTAAACTCCTGTATTTTACCTATTGTACTCTACTGCTCTCCATTAATCTTTCCTGGGCTGCTCAAAAAAGATTATATCATATTACGAAGAGTATTAAATGCTGTGAGTAGAGCTTGTGGTCTGCCACTGCATGAGCTCGCTAATACTATAGTCGAGAGGCATATAAATTCCTGTACGAAATGGGCAAAGGCTATAATGTCAGACCCTCTGCACCCCCTTTATTCACACCTGTCCCCTTGTATCTCATCAGGTAGGACGAGAAGTCAATATAAAAAGATATATGCTCGTACTACTAAGTATAGAAATTCTACAATACCCTATTTAGCGCGTACTTTATGTGACGAAGACTCTGTTAGACGTGAAACTTACAAGTTACTATGTAATTAGCACAGTGAATCGACCCTTTTATCGCTCATCTTTCTGTATTTTATGGTGTTACACTTTCTATCGTTTAAATCGTTACTCTGCTATTTTATATTAGTTGGTATTACTATTATTACTACAATTTTGTACTTTATACATATTTTTCTCCGTATGGCACACAGTATTTTGCTACGTAGCTGCTACAACAATCGTTTTATTACTATTATGTATTGTGTATTTTTAATTTTTTTTGTCGTTTTTGGGTAAATTAGATGCAATATTGTACTGAATGCTGAAAATTCCTTGCTGTATCATGAGTACTGTTTTTGGAATAAAGCAATTATTATTATTATTATTAAAAGACTAGCTGGCTATAGTCATTTTAGTCGATGTTGCAAGAAAAAAACTATAATGCTGGCTTCTGATGTACATTATGTGTTAAGAAAATCAATGTACTCATTCAAGAATCTGACTCATTCACGAAGATCAATGCAGACGAAGCTGAAAAAACATCTTTATTTCGACTTGATGTATCTATAATTCCTAGGAGCATTTCATTGACCACTGCCAATAGATGCAGGTAACTGATATTTGTAGAATCGCCTCATATCTGGATGAGAGCTGAGTCTAACATTATCTCTGTATGTCAAGAAACTGCAGAAGTGTTTATTTTTCCTTGTGATGGAACACTGACCATGCAGTCAGATTTCTGTGTTCATCAGTTAAAATTGTGAGGATGTCTTGTGTACTAAATTCGGTTGTTCTTCACAAATGTGATTACTCTGATAATAGTTCTATTCATTGTGTGATTACATCAAATCCCACCTAAATAATTAGATGAGTTGTGTTCCCAACGCTCTTAATTTATATGCAGTGCTGATTGGCCTCTGTAGCCAGATATCCATCATGGCAAACGATGGTAGGATGTCGATACCTGACGATCATATTGTATGACTCACAAAGATGCAAATCGTTCTCTTCCTTTGTTGTCAATGATGACCACTAGCAAAAATGTTGTGTATGAGGAGCAAATACATTATGATTCTCATTGAATGGATTCGAAGTACTTCTCATATTTTATCCATCACAGCTGATTAATGTTTGTTTTCATTCATATATGTGTGACTGACTGATTTTTGAGGAAGAATCGTACAGCTAATAAGTGTTTACGCACAGGCGTATTCATTGATATTACAATGTTCAACTAATCACCGCAAAAATGATTTTCTTCACTGATGGTTGACAGAGTAGAATATGACGAGAATGTCTACTCTTAAATTCTCTCGAACACCAAATTAGTGAGAAAGCGAACAGTGATTAGGATAAACGTGTTACAGTTTCGTTTCCACAACATATTCTCCCAGTGTGAATGGCAATGTCTCTAACTTCTTGCATTTAAAAGAAACTGTGAGAGAACCTTGATTGATTCCATTCATGAATTCACGTTATTCTGTGTGGAGTCACTAGGCGGGTTATTTGTCTGTATGCTCAATGAAATTTCACCATTGATCAATATCACTTCTATGAGTCAATGTGAAAATACAGGCAATCCACATATCGAAAGAATATTTTGTAATATTCACCTCAGATATTCTCTCGTACTATGACAAGAAACTCCTCATCTGAATCTTTATTCTGCAGCAGATATCCCCCCTCATTTCACAATTCCAGCTAATAAGCAGCAGTAGAGTTCGATTCCCTGTCAACGCACACCAATATTGTTTTTAACTACCAATCTTGAATATTTTGTGTATATAAACACTCCGACCCCCAACAACCCCTCTTTTTCCAACTCTCTCCTTGAATCTCATCAGGTAGAACCAGAAATCAGCACAAAATAATATATTAGCGTACAACCAAGTATAGGAACCCTTGTTCTAAGTGACAGAGACAATGTTAAGCGTGAAACCTATAACTTGCTTTGTTGTTTATAACATAATTTTGGCCTTCCGTTATTCTCTCTTATTTGTATTCTATAGTGAACAACCTTCTTAAACATACTTAGCTACCTTAAATTATTATCACTGTCTTACTTTTTGTGTGTCTACTGGTCCAAACTATATTATCACTATGAGTATCACAAAATTATCCTGCCAATAACCATCATGTAATATTAGATTGCGATTGTTTTATTTTGTTCGGCACTATTTAACTGACAATCTTGGTTGTGAACGCCGCCATCACCATCTTAAAAATTTTGGTATTATGCATGATTACTCACACTACCACAACAAACACTGTATTAGGGCTGACAATAAAAAACCCTGAAATGTTTAGTTTATAACTGTTTAGTGTAGTTCAATCAAATTAACTGATCATCTGAAGAACATTTGATAACTTTAATAACACATATCATAGCTTCAACTAGCAAATAATGAAATATTTTTCATTATTGGTGTTTATCTTCCTTTCTGCTTGGTATTTTTATTAGCATTTTTTCGTTATTTTTCTGTGCTTTTTTATTATTTATTTTTGTAATACTTTTTTTAAATGTGCGATGAAATTGGATGCAGTATTGTAGATATGTGCTGAAAATTCCACACTGTATCACTAGTACTGTTTCTGGAGTAAATGAAATCATTATTATTATTAAAAAAACCCTTGGCAATTACACGAAAATCTTCTCCGTGGAATTTGGTCAAAAAGCAGAAATATACAAGTATAGTTGTACATCAGAATGGAGATGAAGGAACAGACATGTAAATCTCCAGCAGTTGCTAATACTAACAAGATGGCAGCATTCAGGGGGAATGTGAAATACGTTCTACTGTATTGGTAATATTACGCATGTGTGTTACCGATATCATCTTCAACATGCTTCAGTCTTTGATCAAAAGATGCATTTTCTCCATACTGGGTAACATGTGAATAGGAAGCCTTAGCGAATATGAACGGAGAAAAACCTCACACTCTAGGGACCTAAAGGAGAAAACGGTTAATGACCTAAGACCATTAAGAGATATTCCGGATAGTATCTATGATCTCAAGCGTGACATGCAGCGTATCATGTGGGGTATATATATATATATATTTATATATATATATATATATAACTCTAGAGGCAGAAGCGGAATTCATCGAAAAGAATATTCTTTGCTCGATTATTTTGTGTTTTATGAATATAAACATGTATTGATCTCTTCCCTCACATGATATCAGTTGGGTGCATGCTCTGCCTGCTGTCATTTTCGACGAATCTGTGATGTGAATGCCAAAATAGGAATAAAAAACACAGGAATAGAACTTATGGTATGTCAGGATTCGCTTATCTGTTTAGACGAACGGGAACACAGATTGATTCGTGGAATTCTCTTTCATCACTTATTTAGTTATTTAGAGCAGCGTGTACGAGCAGAAGAATATGTACAAAGTGAAATTTGTTTCACAAGATGCATACACCAAAATCTGACAGACCTCATTTGAATCTGAAGAAGGTGGAGTGAAAAAGTTGAATTTAGGCAAATGAATAAACATTCAAAATGAGTTATCAATTCTTCTATACAGAAAATGAAAAATGAAGCAACAGATCATGGTTTCGAGACAGTCGTCGAGGAGATGTTGGAGAGGCTGAGCAATATCTTCGTGAAGGTTTGAGTTACAAATTACTGGAACTATATAAATGCAGCTTAGAAGGAAATTTGTTCAGCCATCTTAGTCACTGAGATGAAGTGGGACAAGAGCTGATCCATTACATGCAGCTCACAGCTAATAAGGCATCGTGGCATGCTATGGAAGAGTTTGAAACTGCGCGTTGTATCGTACTATTGGGTCAACAATAGTTCTACGAAAGACGAAACTGTCTGTACCTACGATGGACCACTGATTATCATAGAAGATAACAAGTTCGCAATCCAGATAGAGATCAACGCAGGTGAAGCAGGCGAGAGATAATGAGAGAAACTCATTCGACAGTGAGGCGAAACAAAATATAGGCTCGTGTGATCGGCTCAAAGGGATCCTGAAGTGACCAGTATCTACGCTTCTCTGAAAGTCTCATCATCAGAGACAGAAATTCTTCCCCATCTTAGTGACCGGAGTAGATAGTTGACATTTCCGATGACATTTCGAAACGACCACTCTAATTCACAAAGTCTTAACTAAGCTGAATTAAAACCTCCCATTCCTTTTGCGATTTGATCAATTCCGTCAGAAAGCCTCAAACATGTTACGCACATTAAATGTGACCACGCTTATTTTTGATATATATATATATATATATATATATATATATATATGATGCAACGAATACATTTAGGATAGAAGGATGTTAGATGTTCCCAATAAAACTGGATAATTGGGCGATTAGCTAAATAGGTTACAAAGAGAATATATTGAAGTGTTTTTGTCCTGATAACATTTGGAATAATGAAGTCGTCAACTGCCAAATGAGTGAAGTATCTATAAATGGAGAATAGGGACTATCCCAGAATTCGAATATTCAGAAGTTGTCAATGAATTGGGAAGCGTGAAGCCGACTCCAGCAGTAGTTAGTTCTGAAGTCTCATATCAGAAAATGAAGCGAAACCGACTGAAACCGATTGCTACCATTGAAAGAAAGTATATATAGCCTGGTTATATTTCCCAAATGTAAACCTTCAATTGTTCCACTGAATTACACAGGAGAATATCTTCGATTTTTAGAAATTTTCTCCGTTTTGCAAGTTTCTGTGTCGATAAATTTGTTTCACATGTGCTCATATAAATGGTTCCACGCTGAATCACAGTGAAAATATGGCATATTTAGACAAAGTTACACATTGGTCAATGCCAGTGTGAGTATTTTCAAGAAGTGCATTCATAGGTGAGGTTATTAATAGTAATAGAAATAATCGTCTTATTATGGTCACTATTTTGACACAGCACAGAGTTTTCGGTCAGTGTAAATCACAGAATACCTATACTTCGTTCACGACATTCAATTAAAATAGTGTGTGGCTGTTAAACATGTGATTCTGCATTCTTTTCTTTGAAACAATGCCCATTATTTTTCAATACTTTTCTCTCATCAACTTTCAGAAGTACTCTGCTTTTTGTTCACAATATAGCGAAAACGCACCCGAATTCATACAGCTAGCTACCTGAAAACATAGCAATCTCTTCTTCACACAATCTCCTCAAGCCGATCCTCCGATTCAACTATAACTGGGCTTCTCCCATCATGTTTGCACTAGAGAGACGACTAGACGCCCCACGCTATGCTATAGTCTGCTCAGAGTGTTTCTTATTCATTTCCGTTCCATTCAGATAGGGAAGGTGAACTGATCGGGATGCAGAGTCAAGCAACAGTTAATGCAAGCAGCCGAGGTATCAGTCAAGAGACTTTGCCCAGTCACTATGCAGAAGGAAGTGAAATAGGTTCGGCATAAATTGCTGACTGTTTCAAATCGAGTAGATTCCATATGTGAAGCGACTATTTGCATACCTGAGGATAAATTCCACAAGATTTGCAATGTGTCGCTACTGTATCAATGAGACATGGATATTTATCCTAGAATGAAGAACATATATGAAGATGCCAATCATGATGACTTTATATCAGTGCAAATTAAAATATCTGTGTAGTTCAACGGAGATAGTTCAGATTACAAAAAATGTCTTTATATCACACAAAGTGCTCTCTCTTTCACTAGCAAATACCTCAGCGAGTGTCCATCTCCACTTTCTCCTGCATATTTGTTGGTTGGCGATTGGTTCTTCTTTTCTTTGTTTGTTCCCATAGGTTCCCATAGTTGGTGAATCTTTCCAGTCATCTGATCTTCAGTATAGATTCAGCGAAGATAGCTGCTGTTATTATTCTTTGTGACCCGTCTGCCAAGTTTCTGATCCGTATAGAAGAACCGACTGCCTTGACATTCGTATTGAAGATCCGACCGAATTTGGTTGTTGATGCTGAGTGACAGCGGAAGATTTCCAGATTGGTTTCAGGTTGATGAATGCGTTTCTCGCCTTTCTGATTCTCGCTCGATTTGACATCCTCATCCGTTCCGACTGCCTATAGCTGAGACAATGTTCCCCAGAAAAGTGAATGAAGTAACCTCTTTCAATTCCCTTCCGTTGGTGGTGATTGGCGCTGAATGTTGCTTTTGTTGGTTGTTTATTTTCATAACCCCCGTCTTGTCTATGCTCAAGTGGAGTCCTGTCTTTGCTGCTTCTTCGACCAGTTTGTCGGTTTTCGTTTGTAAGTCTTCGATTTGGTGTGACATCAAACACGAATCATCACCGCGCGAGATCCAAGTCTTCTAGGTTCTTCACGTCGGTCTAGGATATCCATGTCTTCTTTCTCGTTTCCCACTGTCTGACGCATAATCCAGTCCACCACAATTAGGAATATCATTGGTGATAATAAGCCAGCACCCTTGTCTGACTCCTGTGTTTACTCCAAACGCCTCGCTGAGTTTTCCGTTGTGGATCACTTGACATGTGTCGTTGTCGTACAGCTGTTGAATAGAGCTGATGAATATTTGGGGTACGCCGTAGTACTCGAGTGGTCTCCAAATTACTTCACGGTCAACGCTGTCGAAGGCCTTCTCAAAGTCTATAAAGTTGAGGTAGAGGTTTGATTGCCATTCCATGCTTTGTTCGATGATGATGCGTAGAGTTGCAATTTGGTCAGTACATCATTTGCCTTTCGTGAATCCTGCTTGTTCTGGTCGGAGTTCTGTCTCCAGTGCGTCCTTTAATCTCTCCAGGATGATGCGACTCAGGATTTTACTTGGCGTCGATAGGAGCATGATTCCTCGCCAGTTCTTGCAGAGTGAGGCCTAAGTCGCCCTTCTTTGGTAGTTTCACGAGGTAACCTTTCCTCCAGTCAGTAGGCACCTTTCCCTCCTTCCAGACCTTTTGCAATAATGGAGTGAGTCAGCATGTCTGCTGTAGTCTCTGGGTCCGCTTTCAGTGCTTCAGGGGGTATTCCATCTGGTACGGCTGCTTTTCCAGCTTTCAGAAGCTTGATTGCATTCAAGACTTCAGCTCTCGTTGGGGGATTGGTGTCAACTTGCAGTTGTGTGCGCGCTGTTGTTGGTATTTCTGGACGGGTTGCAGGTGATGGTCGGTTCAAGAGTCCTTTGAAGTGAGTGGTAGGAAGCAAAAGAAGGAGCGGATAGGAGGAATTGGAGTATTAACAAATGTAGAGAATAGAGACTAAGTGTTGATAGCATATAATCATATAATCATCATTGCATTGAAGATAATATGAACTATCTTTCAGCTCAATGTTGCATTAGACTCAGGCTGCCTGCTGTGCACGAATTCCAGAAGAGGAGCAGATATCAGTTCAGATCATCATTTAGTTCTATTAACCACAAGGTGAAGCTGAAAGTCCTCACAACAAATTAAAATCCTTCAACAAGAGGTAGTTCTCAAACGTGATCGATATAATGAAAGCCAGCTAGGAATGTAGCAGGATGAGACGGAATACCCTCATCCTTACTGAAACACTGAAAACGGACCTAGAGACTGCTACCGTTGTGCTCACCCTATTACTTCAAAAGGTATGGAAAGAAAGGATGTTGCTTAAGGATTGTAGGAAAGGCTACCAGCAAAAGGTGACTTTGGTCTCTTCCCGAATAAACTGGCATGGGATATCGCGCCAAATGACATAATAATTCATATTATCTTGGAAAGAATAAAAGATACGATGAATGGGGAACTCTACTTGAATGTAATAAGCTTGATTTAGGAAGCACAGATCATGTGCTAATAGAATTGCACCTCCACGCATCTTAATCGTAGAACAAAGCACAGAATGACAATCAAACCTCAAACGCAACTTCATTTTCTCCGAAATGGTCTTCAACTGGCAGGATTAGCCGAAAAACCACATTGAGAAACAGCTGGCTATATGAAGATGCTACGTGTAGGCTGATCCAAAAAAGAAAACTCAGCGAGGCGTTGAGATTGCATACATGAGGAAAACAAGGGTGCATATTATCAACGGTGACATTGTCAGCTGTTGTGCACCTTATTATGCGCAAGGCTATTGGTAGCGAGGAGTCAATGATACCCTGGATGACTGATAATAAGGCTCTGGAAGATCTATAACATGCAGTCAATATATCAAATGCCACACGTTGTCTCGAATGTAAAAACAAGTAAACATCAACTTCGATGAGAATCTACACGATGTGCTTTTGTCAAGCAGACTATACAACGGAATATACAGTGACTGTGAATACGTGTAACATAAGATCACATTAAAGAGCAGAGAAGTGATTACTGCTACTAAAAGAAAAGTTTTAGTCTTTGATTTGCAATTATGACGAAGAAAATTTCATGAGATTAAACTTATGCCGTAAGGCAGAAATTCCAACCACAGATTCTCTTTCACATTCACGAACGTAACAGAATCGCCAGAGATTTGAGATCTGGTGACGATTTCACTCAGCACAAAAAGACCATATATCCACATAACAATTCGTAGATATATCGTCCTGTTCGGCTGCGTGAAATCTCAGCAAAAATAAGTTGATTCGGATTTTCAACACAAGTATTAATTTTGATATTCTGCCTAGTTTCAAATGAGATCAAAATGAATATCTATGAGAATGAGAGTACTCTCACGTCCTCCATGTTTTTTCTAAGCAGGTAAATCTCAGACAGATTCTGAGTAACAAACTGGTTGTAGCTAATTGTTGTGAAACTTAACAGCCTCTTTCAGCTTGGCTACAATGGCGTTATGCCAATGCAATGATTTCGAACAAAGATAAATACCGTAATAATGATAGTTTTGTTCAGAATACGATGAGGTGCGACTAATTTTGAAAACACCTGCTTCAGCCAAATGTCATCCACAGAGCGATAATTGATTTCGTTCATGTGCATCAATGTGTTTAATGAATTGTATGCACAACAATGAAAAGGTAACAACGACTGAACGCAGCGTCGTCAAGCAGTCTACATAATTCATTGCATAGCGACTGTGAATATGTGACGCCTAAGATCTCATTAAAGAGTCGAGTAGACAATGCATCCATTACACAAAAAGGCCAGTCGATTAAGTGCAACAATAACGCAAAAACGTACATGATATTATATTTTTGGCGTAAGGTGGAAATTCCGACCACCGATTCACTTTCACATTAAACTTACTAACGCAACATAATTGGGACGGATTTGAGATATAATGACGATTAAAAGCAGCACGACAGGACGATATATCTACAAATTGTCAAATTACAATTATCGCTGAGACAGCACATGGAGAGTCGAGGACATAACACATATTGTCCTCCTCACATCACCTAAATGTCTACCAACGAATAGTGAAGACACATCGACATTTAGAAGACGGTGAATATAAGAAAATGTGTATTTTTATTTCATATTGCACAAAATGTTCACAATCAATAATTGAATTTACTGTACTCCATGCAGCACAAGCACAAGGGATGCGATTCTCCGCGTTGATGGCTATTTGCCCAATCGAAGCATACTCATTGGACCTAGAGGTAAAATGAAACAAAACAAAAAGGTATTGAAAGCAACTGGCAGACATCAAATTCATATGACAAATAGTTAGTTAGTTAGTTAGTTATGCAGTTAGTAACTTATTTATTCTGGTGTTCTGGAATTACTCACGTTTGTTAACTGGGAGAGCATCGTGTGCCACAGCGGCAAACACTGTGATCAATTGGATGACGAAGATGACGACACCGATGACCAATCTAGATCGTTGAGACTTTGACTGCATTCTGAGTTCTCTGGATACTGATTGCGACACTGTTATACACGACCATCTTCACTCCTCCGTATTTATACCAGATTGTTATTCATCCACCCACTCATTCATGTTGACGTGTCACCAGACTGCGAGACATATCTCACATGTCTGGGTGTGCGTATTGAAAGAAATGTATACTGGTAAAACCAATGAGCACAGTCACCAATCAAGTTAGCTCAACTCTCACCAATTGTAAAAGCAATGACACGACTTACCACTACTGGTCAGATGGTTGCATCATGAATCAGAATGACACCATGTGGCTGATGCAGTGATCTAACGACCTGACTTGCTGACATCAAAGCGAGGATGATCCCAATATCACTTGTGCTTTGATGATTTCCATTCCCATTCAGTGCATCTCTAGTTCATTCCGTGTGTTGATATTAGAGCAGCGCCATTCGAAGTGGGATGATCTAACATTTGTTTACACAGATTGACTGTGAACATGTCTCACGACATCTGTCTAGCGAATGCTTGTTGTAGAAAGCACATACATATATAATAGGTGTCTACTGGCAATTGTTCGGGTGCATACGAGTCAGGTTACTTACTCAGAATACAAGTGTAATCCTTGGTCTTCAGGATTTCTTTGAATTCTGCCGACGACTCACTGGTAGTTCTTGACTGTTTTATTGATATCATTAGCAGAGTCGACTACAGCTCATCGTGTAATTGAATTGATCTCTCCTCGATTCTTCAATGAGATCACATGTGTCACATTTTCACATTCTCTGTATACTGGTTTCTGTTTACTGCTTGTCAGTATCGCTTCATGTAGATTCACATCTAAGAAAGTGCGTTCACGTTTTGTTATTTTCGAGATTTTGTGACATCAGATATATTTGCGGTAATATTTTGATCTTCCAGAGACTTCTTAACCTTCATCCAGCGTATTACTGACTCCTTGCTCACGGCAACCTGACGCATAATACAGTCCAACACAGTTGAGAATATCATCGCTGAAGCAGATGTTTTCAAAATTGATTAAATCTAACCGTTGTCAGACCACCACTTTCATGAATACGTCATATAGCTTTGTCCTTAATCACTGAGATTGCATATAGTCAATGTAGTCAAACTGAAAGAGGCGGTGAAGCTTCTTGACAATTAGGTACAACCAGCGTGTATCTCAGAATCTGTCTGTAATTGTTTGAGCATGTGAACTGTTCAGAACAGCCGTGAACCCCGTTGAAGATTTCTCTAACTCACAATTAATCTATATCATCGAAATTGAATTGGGGTTGAAGAAATTAATTAACACATTTTTAGAATCCGAGTCCCGTTATTTTTCTTGAGTGTTTATTGGTTTTGAACTGCTTTCAGACTGTTGTAGATGTGACTTGTTTTTCTTGATTCGCCTTCGACACTTCATCCTTCCCGCCTTCAATTGAAGCGATGCCTCTTAGTCAAATAAGCAAAGGAATTAATTTCTTCCAAATTTCTTCCAGTCGTAAGCATTTCTGTTGATTGTCGTCGAGTTTTGCGGTGGATGGTTTCATCATTTCTCTTTGTCCACCTTCAGTCATACCTTCGCTACCTCTTCAGCCAGTTCGTGTTACATTAAACATTAATAATTCACCTAAAATTCAAATCATCTCGAACTTTCTCACAGGTCGGTGCAGCGTATTCTTGTCTTTTCAGTGCCTGTGTACAACCTGGTGCATAATCCAGTACACCGCAATTAAGAATATCATGAGTGATAGAAGGCACGCAGACACCTCTTACTGCTGTATTCATTTCAATCGCCTAACTGAAATTTCATGTTGGATAACCTTACACCGAACACTGCCATTTGGTCAATGGATGAGGTTGATAATGACTTGAGGTACACCGTGATGCTTAATTAATTTTTAAATTACTTCTTGGTCAACGTCGTCAGTCGAAGGCTTTTTTCGAAGTGACGGAAGCTGAGGTAGAGTTTTGACTCACATTCTATCCTTTGCTTTATGATGGCGGTGCGTAGAGTTGCAAATTGAGTAGTACATGATTTGCCTTTCATCTATCAAGCTCGTTCCGGAAGATGGATTCTGTATTCAGTTCATCTTCCATTCACTCCAGGATGATGCGACTTGGTATTAAACTTGGTGTGGACAAGAGCATTATTTCACGATAGTAATTGTAGATGCCTAGGTCGCTCTACTTTATCAGCTTGACAAGGAGCCTTTCATGCAGTCTGTAGGTACCTCTCCTACTTTCCAAACTTTTGCATTAATAGCATAAGAAAATCTGCCGCAGTCTATTGGTCCGTTGTCATGTGTCTCTGGTAGTCTCTCGACTCGACTACAGTAGCTTGAACTCACATAGAATATCTGCTTTCGATTGATGATTACTGACCACATAAGGAAGTTATGTGCTTGCTGTTGATGATGGTTATATTTCTGGGAGACTTGCAGGTGATGGTCGATTCAAGAGTCTTTTGAAGTGGTCAAAACACTGTTGGAATTTGTCACTCAACCTTGGTAATGCGGTTCTACTGAAATTCACGATATCACATCATGTGATGTCTGATATCTGTTGGTCAGGCATTACTCAAAATTTTATCCTTCACTTTCTGTGTGTTGAACTTGAATTGCGGTTGGTGTCAAGCTGCTCTGGAGGAATTATTCTTCCTCCTGTAGGTTTCCAGAAGCAGACGATTATTTTTATTTTTTTTATTATTTTTGATTACAGCTTGATACGACACTGTAATTTGGGTACAAGTATGGAACTTTCAGCATGGATATCGGTAGCCCAAATTTTGCAGGCCAACCATAGATATCAGGTGTGCGTCGGCAGGGGCTCGAACCTCGGACCATGTTCATGGTCGACGACAGTCCTAACCACTGTGCCACCGACTGAGCCAATATTTGCGCCCCTTCAAGACATGGTTCCAGCAGGCATTCTGCGTCTCAACTTCCTTTTGAAGCATTGAGGTTTTGATGTTAATTGTCGGTAAGGCGGAATCAGCGGTGGTTTGTAAATAACCTTGTGTTTGTACACGTTCTTTCCGATCACCATATCGTTGAAAGAGCATAAATCTGCGGATAATTCTTCATTCTCATCATTTCTTCAAAAGGCCCTCGACCCATGATTAGTTCTCTTCCTGTTTTATCAACTCCCAGTTTGGCTGGCATTCTTATCGCCCATAAAGCCTTTGTTGTCACCGTTTCAGGTGTTGTTCTTTACTATCTGTAGTTGTCTGTAAACACACTCCTTCACCACTTGTTACTCGTTGTAACACCGTGATTGAGGATGAGCATTAAACTGCATGTTAGACCCGTAAGTTGAATGCACCACTGGAAAGTGATCGTGTTCATGTTTCGTGAGTCTCAACTAGGATCGCCGCCGAATGCATATTTCCGATGCTAGACATCACCAACCAAACAATACGGGGGTTTAAATAACAAAACCGGTAAAAACTGAGCGGCTTTAAAGTATTCGCCTCTATTGTATTCCAGTAGCAACAATACACAAGTCGAATGACCAGCTCACACCACTTGGAGAATAAGTGGACAACCAAATCATGCTGTGTGGCTGGGTGGTCCCAAGCTGTGAGCCTTAGTAAAGTTATTATTCATCGTGATTCGTACGCATGATCCCCAAGTAACAAGATGATCTCGTAGATAAATACGCTACTAAGGTGCATTCCAGCTTATGGAAATTCGCAACCTACAGACAACATCATCGGTGACCTAATGTTGTGCCGACGGTAGTGGTGCAGGCGTATTTTCGCTTTTGTCTCTGTAACTGATGTCAGCTCGTGACCAGGCCAATCAAACCCGTGTAATTCAAATATTAGCAAGTTCCCTATGGACAAAGGATACAGACAGTATTCACACTGGATGAATACACCGGACTGTGTGGATGACTCCACAACACGTCGGTGGCACAGTGGTTAGGATTCTCACTGACCATGCACATTGTTAGAGGTTCGATCCCCTGCCGACGCACATCTGATATCTATGGTCGGCCTGCAAAATTTGGGCTACCGATATCCATGTTGAAAGTTCCATACTAGTACTGAAAATACAGTGTCGAATCAAGCTGTAATCAAAATAAATAAATTAACACCGAGGAGAATAAAGACCAAATTCCAACAAACAAAATACTTTTTTGGAGGAAAATCTAAAATAATAACAATAAATTATCATTTTCTATGATCTGAGACAAAATTGGATCCCAGTTACGATGGAATAGGGTTTGAGAATAGTTTCAATACAGGCACATATCGAGATGGCCAAAGTAACATCGCTTATATAGACCATCCATTGCTTGAACCGTCTTCTTCTGCCCTGTCGGAACACTTTGGTGAAATTAGTTTGCATTCCATTTATGGGGGTGACAAACTCATCTGAATAACGTATACGATAACGATATGTGACGATCAGTTGTATCCCGACCATCTTTATGCATGAGTTTCACGATCCGGAATCACCGAAGGTTGTATAACGCAATGGAAGAATCTGCACACGATGATTTCGAACCACATCCACAATAGTGTGATCAATACTAGTACCGTCAGCTCTCCATATTCACATATTATCAGCCGTACAAAGTACATGGTTGTACTTCTTGTTTATCAAAACAGTTAAAAAGTCATGAAAAATTACCACGTTCTTTCACGAAGCTTACGTGATGCTACTAAAATTCCAAGAGGCTTTAATGTTGTGCTTCAATAATCCATATTCACTTGTGATGCATATCATCACGTTTCGTTCTAATCCAAATATATCCACTTGAGGCAAGGCTAGGACAGAAAATCTGCATCCGCAGGAAAAGCCCCACATCTCTTCTTCTATCCGATCCAAATACGTTTTGGTGAAACGTCATACCAGTTGAAACCACACCCATGACTACCTGGAAAAAGAATTAGGATAAATCCAAAATGAACTGGTCCATATACTTTATCCTAATAGACGCCTCAGAAGACACATGAACATGTTGAATGGTGAAGAGGGAACAATTGTTACAAGAAGCCAAGAAAGACTAAGCTAATAGTCATTAGATCAGATAATATGTTGAGTCGTTCCAGCTCATACAGATGTCAGTCACAACATTGTAATAAACAAAATTCTAACTAGATAGAATTGATTTAGGTTCACAAATAAAAGCTATGTATAAATGAAAAACAGAACTTTTCATACACTGTGAAATTTTCAGCATTTCGCATCTAATACACTGACGCACAGAAACTGCAGTACCGAAACGATAATTAACATGGAAAACCACTTTGTATACAGCTGCGTCATGCGACTTTGTGTTTGAAAATGCTTTTACAGGAATTATCCCAGATTTTTGTCTTCACCATGAGATGCTCTTCACTCAGGTTGGGAAATCTACTACAAGAAAACAGTTTAATTCGACTAAAACAACTTCCGTGTACTTTCCTTTAGGTTGGTTTCCACTGCTGCAGTTTTGAATATTAATTCAGACTTACTTTTCATCAAGACATTAAGCACTTTCAGAATATTACCTGCGACTGCACTCACTTGTTTTCACACGTACAAGCTACACAGCAGTTTGGCTATGGTTTCTCAATAATTTTAGGCCATCATATACTGATTATGATAAATCAGCCAGACTCTGATGGCCCGCCCGGCTGCTTTCTCTGTATAATCAGCACTGAAATTGTTAATTTCTTCTCTCACATTTGTAGTTACATGGTGACATTACCAACATAAATAATTTATAACATTGTATATTTAATAACAATGGTAATTTTTTATTCTGATCATTTTTCTTCTCTACCTTTTCATACTACTTAATCTACTTATGTAAAATGCTGTTGGTGTGAATTCCCGTAAAGTCTACCCTGTAAGTGAATTTCTCTTGTTATTGTTGTTCAGTAAATTGAATGAAAAATGGTGAAAATTCCACAGTGTATCATCAGCACTGTTTTGGAATGAGGCAAATCTGTATTCATATTATTATTATTATTATTAAGAATCACAGATTCACCTGAGTATAGTTGACGCAATATTATAGTTCAATGACTGATATTGACACGTAGTACAAACGGTTCTTTATTGTTATTTCTATTTAACTTTTAAAAATAAATAAATATAGTTGTGAACTTTATTAAATTCCATTTAATTAGCTCTTATTGTTTAGTAATCATTTTAACTGACAGCTGTGTGAACTACTACTACGACTCAGTATTTTGTAATGGTTTAATCTGATTTCATCTGATCTAATAAATAATAAATTTGTCTTGCATTGCATCTTGTAACAGTTGGTCTCTCTTTAGCATTCATCGAACTTATGCGTCTCCTGAGACGTCTATTTCGCTTATTGATTCCTTCACGTTTCCAGTGAAACATGATGTTTCAAGCTAGAAGCTTGAAGTTTCTGTAGCAGTGTTTATATTATACAGGATTTGGTCACTAGCTTCATGCCCAACCGTTCCTGTTATCCTGTCTTCTTACTGGTTTATCGAGTTAAAGGAGTACGTCTGTGGCCAGGAATCGAACCCTGGATAATGTTCATGGAAGTTGAGCGTCTTAACGCCATGCCACCAATCCATATTTGACATCGTTACCAAACACTAAACCGATGAAGCTTCACAAAGTTACCAATTGACTACACTGCTTGCATTACTTCAAGTATTGTCAGCAGCTGAATGAAGTCAATGTGATGAAAACAGCTCCACCTTTCTTCATATCGTCTACTGTTCGAAAGATACAGAGTAGAACAGAACGAACTGTGAGTTTGTTCCTTATGGGTCAAGTATTATGTGCAATAGTGTTGCAAGAAACAACCACGAAAAAGGTAGATGACCTAGGGAAACTCCAGGTCTACTTTTGAATATTCCTTTTGATTTGTGAGGTCAGAATATCGACGATTATTAGCTACAATTCACTCTGAAAGCATGTTTTCTTATTGCTGAAGCAATGTTCCAATTCCTAGTTCACTGCATCGCATATTATATGCGGAACCTCATTTCGGTCTTCATATCTACATCGGATTGACTTCTGTTCCGTTACTCCGCTTCTTTCCTTTATCGGCATCCAGCTGACTGTATAGAGTGAACGAGTATTTTGTTTGTTATTTTTTAAGATTTCCCAGCAAATTTCTCCGCATGTCGTATTCACATTGTAGAAGTGTTTTTTTTTACATAGTTCTCTTTATTCATTTGGCGTAACTTCTCCACCTTTTACTTGATTGCTGCCACGAAACTGCGCTTTTTTAGTTTCATGTTTCAGTATCTCTGAACGTTAGCCAACATCAATTTCTCAAATTTCTTTCATCTTTCTATATTCGCCATTTTCTCCCAATTTTTTTAGATTAATATGAAGTGTAGCTGAATTTTGTTGTGACCATATGACGACAAATACATCGCTGTGTGAATACCCTTGTGCTTCCTCAGCCTTCCTTTAATAACAATATCATCGGTTGTTAAGAAATGCGCGAATAAATCACTTCATGACGTCTACGATTTTTGAGACATTATGAGTTCTCTGACCATGTTGTCCATTCCAAGTTTGTTTTCATATAACATATTCGGGGAAAACTAACAGCCGTCAGCATAAATGCCAAAGATAGGTCTTCAAGTGAACATAGAGAAGGCAGAGGTGATGCAAATAATCAGCCATAAATAACAACAACAACAACATAGAGAATCACGAGTCTCTGTTTAAGGGAGAAATGTGGAGGATGTCAACTCTTGCGCTCACCTAGTCAGCACTGCCACAAGTAAAAGGTACCACGCATGAGGATGTAATAAGAATGAATTATGTAAATGTGCTACAAGCAGGAGAGTGAATATAATTCAGAATTTAAATATAAAGAAAATCATAGCTGCCATATGGATAAGAGACTTGTCACGGGAGTAGCGAAAATTATTTCAAGTTGGTCGTAGAATCCTCGTGTATTTTCCGTTTTTTGTAAATTTAAATTAGATTTTCAGTGAAAAAAGGAAAAAGGGACGGTTACTCTAACTTCGAAAGATCCATGAAACTGTCCTCCAGTAGAAATGTAGAAGTAAAACGCTTAAGGACTGGATACCCACTGATATCCCCAATGAGAAATACTGCTATACAGTCCTTTAAGTAGAACATGAATTAAGGAGCAAATGACTGCACGTGAGAATGACATGAGAAGTGTTGCAGAGGATCCAGCTGAAAGGGATTTCAGAGAACTAGAATAAAACGAGCTCTTGTCCATTCCATGTGAATGA
Source organism: Trichobilharzia regenti (assembly GCA_944472135.2). Taxonomy (NCBI): domain Eukaryota; kingdom Metazoa; phylum Platyhelminthes; class Trematoda; order Strigeidida; family Schistosomatidae; genus Trichobilharzia; species Trichobilharzia regenti. Next base: position 123,002,284 of record OX235264.1, on the reverse strand, counting down.
AACTGATTGTTGGAGTCTTCCTTCACCTATTCGTCTGCTTCATTTAAAGGTACGTTTCATTCAGACGTCTAACCATGTGATATTCTCACTTAAATAATATTGTCGTGATTCTGTTGGAGAATGGGATTCACCTGTCACTGTTGGCGACATCATGATTATCACCCAACACTCAAGGCGTTATCTCTTGTCACTTGAGTGACGTGAGAAGATTATGAAATTTCTAGCAAGTCACTCCGTTCCATTTCATCATGCACCAAAGATTCCTAGCTTTTTGAAACCATATCTTCTCATTTTTGTTCTGAGACTTCAGCAACATTTCCAGACAATACATTTTGACTTTCTGCATCTTCCTGTCATCCAGGGGAAGCGCATGGGCTGACCAGCATCCCGAAGGCTTTCACCAGTTGACTTGGTTTATCCTACTAAATTACATAGAAGAAGAGCTCAATTCGTTCCTGTTTCTTTAATTCCAAGTTTCTCTATCGGCTGGGTTGTTCTTCATGTGGCAAGGATATTAGCCACATGCTCAATGACGATAAATACTCGGCTTATCAGAACAGACTTGTAGATTATTAGATGAAAATGTGAATAATTTTAAGAGCAAATGTCACTTCTATGAACACTAATGCAGGAATCAGTAAAGGAACTCAGAACGATACACTTCAATTAGACTGAATTTATCACCACGAAGCACATGTCCAGATAGAGAAATGAAAATATCAAAATATCTTAACTCAACCACAAAATTGATTCACAGAATCAATACTGTCCACTGGTGAAAGTCAGACATTTCAAATACTACAAGATTAATAAGTGTGTTGAGACAGAATAACCTGATTACTTTATTCAAAAACGTAGAATGATATTTGTTAATTATTATCACTGAGACATTGTGGAATGGTAAACGTGTCACCCATTTGTTTTAATTAGATTTCATATTTTACAAACAATATATTTGAGAACAATTTGTTAAGACAAGCTGGCTATAGTCATTTTAGTCGATGTTGCAAGAAAATAACTATAATGCTGGCTTCTGATGTACATTATGCGTTAAGAAAATCAATGTACTCATTCAGAATCTGACTCATTCACGAAGATCAATGCAGACGAAGCTGAAAAAACATCTTTATTTCGACTTGATGTATATATAATTCCCAGGAGCATTTCATTGACCACTACCAATAGATGCAGGTAACTGATATTTGTAGAATCGCCTCATATCTGGATGAGAGCTGAGTCTAACATTATCTCTGTATGTCAAGAAACTGCAGAAGTGTTTATTTTTCCTTGTGATGGAACACTGACCATGCAGTCAGATTTCTGTGTTCATCAGTTAAAATTGTGAGGATGTCTTGTGCACAATGAAGAACAACCGAATTTTACTTCACAAATGTGATTACTCTGATAATAGTTCTATTCATTGTGTGATTACATCAAATCCCACCTAAATAATTAGATGAATTGACTTCCTAACACTCCTAATTTATATGCAGTGCTGATTGGCCTCTGTAGCCAGATATCCATCATGGCAAACGATGGTAGGATGTCGATACCTGACGATCATATTGTATGACTCACAAAGATGCAAATCGTTCTCTTCCTTTGTTGTCAAAGATGACCACCAGCAAAAATGTTGTGTATGAGGAGCAAATACATTATGATTCTCATTGAATGGATTCGAAGTACTACTCATATTTTATCCATCACAGCTGATTAATGTTTGTTTTCGTTCATATATGTGTGACTGACTGATTTTTGAGGAAGAATCGTACAGCTAATAAGTGTTTACGCACAGGCGTATTCATTGATATTACAATGTTCAACTAATCAGCGCAAAAATGATTTTCTTCACTGATGGTTGACAGAGTAGAATATGACGAGAATGTCTACTCTTAAATTCTCTCGAACACCAAATTAGTGAGAAAGCGAACACTGATTAGGATAAAAGTGTTACAGTTTCGTTTCCACAACATATTCTCCCAGTGTGAATGGCAATGTCTCTAACTTCTTGCATTTAAAAGAAACTGTGAGAGAACCTTGATTGATTCCATTCATGAATTCACGTTATTCTGTGTGGAGTCACTAGGCGGGTTATTTGTCTGTATGCCCAATGAAATTTCACCATTGATCAATATCACTTCTATGAGTCAATGTGAAAATACAGGCAATCCACATATCGAAAGAATATTTTGGTATATTCACCTCAGATATTCTCTCTTACTATGACAACAAACTCCTCATCTGAATCTTAATTCTGCTGCAGATATCCTCCCTCATTTCACAATTCCAGCTAATAAGCAGCAGTAGAGTTCGATTCCCTGTCAACGCACACCAATATTGTTTTTAACTACCAATCTTGAATATTTTGTGTATATAAACACTCCGACCCCCAACAACCCCTCTTTTTCCAACTCTCTCCTTGAATCTCATCAGATAGAACCAGAAATCAGCACAAAATAATATATTCGCGTACAACCAAGTATAGGAACCCTTGTTCTAAGTGACAGAGACAATGTTAAGCGTGAAACCTATAACTTGCTTTGTTGTTTATAACATAATTTTGGCCTTCCGTTATTCTCTCTTATTTGTATTCTATAGTGAACAACCTTCTTAAACATACTTAGCTACCTTAAATTATTATCACTGTCTTACTTTTTGTGTGTCTACTGGTCCAAACTATATTATCACTATGAGTATCACAAAATTATCCTGCCAATAACCATCATGTAATATTAGTTTTGTGATTTTTTTATTTTTTTTTTTTCTATTTAACTGACAATCTTGGTTGTGAACGCCGTCATCACCATCTTAAAAATTTTGGTATTATGCATGATTACTCACACTACCACAACAAACACTGTATTAGGGCTGACAATAAAAAACCCTGAAATGTTTATTTTAGTGTAGTTCAATCAAATTAACTGATCATCTGAAGAACATTTCATAACTTCTTGTATGATTATAGCTGTTACTGTTCAACACGCACACACATATCATAGTTTTCACTACCAAATACTGAAATATTATTCATTATTTATGTTTATCTTCCTTTCTGCTTGGTATTTTTATTAGCATTTTTTCGTTATTTCTGTGTGTTTTTTTATTATTTATTTTTGTAATACTTCTTTTAAATGTGCGATGAAATTGGATGCGATATTGTGGATTTGTGCTGAAAATTCCACACTGTACCACTAGTACTGTTTCTGGAGTAAATCAAATCATTATTATTATTAAAAAAACCCTAGGCAATTACACGAAAATCTTCTCCGTGGAATTCGGTCAAAAAGCAGAAATATACAAGTATAGTTGTACATCAGAATGGAGATGAAGGAACAGACATGTAAATCTCCAGCAGTTGCTAATACTAACAAGATGGCAGCATTCAGGGGGAATGTGAAATACGTTCTACTGTATTGGTAATATTACGCATGTGTGTCACCGATATCATCTTCAACATGCTTCAGTCTTTGATCAAAAGATGCATTTTCTCCATACTGGGTAACATGTGAATAGGAAGCCTTAGCGAATATGAACGGAGAAAAACCTCACACTCTAGGGACCTAAAGGAGAAAACGCTTAATGACCTAAGACCATTAAGAGATATTCCGGATAGTATCTATGATCTCAAGCGTGACATGCAGCGTATCATGTGGGGTATATATATATATATATATTTATATATATATATATATATAACTCTAGAGGCAGAAGCGGAATTCATCGAAAAGAATATTCTTTGCTCGATTATTTTGTGTTTTATGAATATAAACATGTATTGATCTCTTCCCTCACATGATATCAGTTGGGTGCATGCTCTGCCTGCTGTCATTTTCGACGAATCTGTGATGTGAATGCCAAAATAGGAATAAAAAACACAGGAATAGAACTTATGGTATGTCAGGATTCGCTTATCTGTTTAGACGAACGGGAACACAGATTGATTCGTGGAATTCTCTTTCATCACTTATTTAGTTATTTAGAGCAGCGTGTACGAGCAGAAGAATATGTACAAAGTGAAATTTGTTTCACAAGATGCATACACCAAAATCTGACAGACCTCATTTGAATCTGAAGAAGGTGGAGTGAAAAAGTTGAATTTAGGCAAATGAATAAACATTCAAAATGAGTTATCAATTCTTTTATACAGAAAATGAAAAATGAAGCAACAGATCATGGTTTCGAGACAGTCGTCGAGGAGATGTTGGAGAGGCTGAGCAATATCTTCGTGAAGGTTTGAGTTACAAATTACTGGAACTATATAAATGCAGCTTAGAAGGAAATTTGTTCAGCCATCTTAGTCACTGAGATGAAGTGGGACAAGAGCTGATCCATTACATGCAGCTCACAGCTAATAAGGCATCGTGGCATGCTATGGAAGAGTTTGAAACTGCGCGTTGTATCGTACTATTGGGTCAACAATAGTTCTACGAAAGACGAAACTGTCTGTACCTACGATGGACCGCTGATTATCATAGAAGATAACAAGTTCGCAATCCAGATAGAGATCGACGCAGGTGAAGCAGGCGAGAGATAATGAGAGAAACTCATTCGACAGTGAGGCGAAACAAAATATAGGCTCGTGTGATCGGCTCAAAGGGATCCTGAAGTGACCAGTATCTACGCTTCTCTGAAAGTCTCATCATCAGAGACAGAAATTCTTCCCCATCTTAGTGACCGGAGTAGATAGTTGACATTTCCGATGACATTTCGAAACGACCACTCTAATTCACAAAGTCTTAACTAAGCTGAATTAAAACCTCCCATTCCTTTTGCGATTTGATCAATTCCGTCAGAAAGCCTCAAACATGTTACGCACATTAAATGTGACCACGCTTATTTTTGATATATATATATATATGATGCAACGAATACATTTAGGATAGAAGGATGTTAGATGTTCCCAATAAAACTGGATAATTGGGCGATTAGCTAAATAGGTTACAAAGAGAATATATTGAAGTGTTTTTGTCCTGATAACATTTGGAATAATGAAGTCGTCAACTGCCAAATGAGTGAAGTATCTATAAATGGAGAATAGGGACTATCCCAGAATTCGAATATTCAGAAGTTGTCAATGAATTGGGAAGCGTGTAGCTGACTCCAGCAGTAGTTAGTTCTGAAGTCTCATATCAGAAAATGAAGCGAAACCGACTGAAACCGATTGCTACCATTGAAAGAAAGTATATATAGCCTGTTTATATTTCCCAAATGTAAACCTTCAATTGTTCCACTGAATTACACAGGAGAATATCTTCGATTTTTAGAAATTTTCTCCGTTTTGCAAGTTTCTGTGTCGATACATTTGTTTCACATGTGCTCATATAAATGGTTCCACGCTGAATCACAGTGAAAATATGGCATATTTAGACAAAGTTACACATTGGTCAATGCCAGTGTGAGTATTTTCAAGAAGTGCATTCATAGGTGAGGTTATTAATAGTAATAGAAATAATCGTCTTATTGTGGTCACTATTTTGACACAGCACAGTGTTTTCGGTCAGTGTAAATCACAGAATACCTATACTTCGTTCACGACATTCAATTAAAATAGTGTGTGGCTGTTAAACATGTGATTCTGCATTCTTTTCTTTGAAACAATGCCCATTATTTTTCAATACTTTTCTCTCATCAACTTTCAGAAGTACTCTGCTTTTTGTTCACAATATAGCGAAAACGCACCCGAATTCATACAGCTAGCTACCTGAAAACATAGCAATCTCTTCTTCACACAATCTCCTCAAGCCGATCCTCCGATTCAACTATAACTGGGCTTCTCCCATCATGTTTGCACTAGAGAGACGACTAGACGCCCCACGCTATGCTATAGTCTGCTCAGAGTGTTTCTTATTCATTTCCGTTCCATTCAGATAGGGAAGGTGAACTGATCGGGATGCAGAGTCAAGCAACAGTTAATGCAAGCAGCCGAGGTATCAGTCAAGAGACTTTGCCCAGTCACTATGCAGAAGGAAGTGAAATAGGTTCGGCATAAATTGCTGACTGTTTCAAATCGAGTAGATTCCATATGTGAAGCGACTATTTGCATACCTGAGGATAAATTCCACAAGATTTGCAATGTGTCGCTACTGTATCAATGAGACATAGATATTTATCCTAGAATGAAGAACATATATGAAGATGCCAATCATGATGACTTTATATCAGTGCAAATTAAAATATCTGTGTAGTTCAACGGAGATAGTTCAGATTACAAAAAATGTCTTTATATCACACAAAGTGCTCTCTCTTTCACTAGCAAATACCTCAGCGAGTGTCCATCTCCACTTTCTCCTGCATATTTGTTGGTTGGCGATTGGTTCTTCTTTTCTTTGTTTGTTCCCATAGGTTCCCATAGTTGGTGAATCTTTCCAGTCATCTGATCTTCAGTATAGATTCAGCGAAGATAGCTGCTGTTATTATTCTTTGTGACCCGTCTGCCAAGTTTCTGATCCGTATAGAAGAACCGACTGCCTTGACATTCGTATTGAAGATCCGACCGAATTTGGTTGTTGATGCTGAGTGACAGCGGAAGATTTCCAGATTGGTTTCAGGTTGATGAATGCGTTTCTCGCCTTTCTGATTCTCGCTCGATTTGACATCCTCATCCGTTCCGACTGCCTATAGCTGAGACAATGTTCCCCAGAAAAGTGAATGAAGTAACCTCTTTCAATTCCCTTCCGTTGGTGGTGATTGGCGCTGAATGTTGCTTTTGTTGGTTGTTTATTTTCATAACCCCCGTCTTGTCTATGCTCAAGTGGAGTCCTGTCTTTGCTGCTTCTTCGACCAGTTTGTCGGTTTTCGTTTGTAAGTCTTCGATTTGGTGTGACATCAAACACGAATCATCACCGCGCGAGATCCAAGTCTTCTAGGTTCTTCACGTCGGTCTAGGATATCCATGTCTTCTTTCTCGTTTCCACTGTCTGACGCATAATCCAGTCCACCACAATTAGGAATATCATTGGTGATAATAAGCCAGCACCCTTGTCTGACTCCTGTGTTTACTCCAAACGCCTCGCTGAGTTTTCCGTTGTGGATCACTTGACATGTGTCGTTGTCGTACAGCTGTTGAATAGAGCTGATGAATATTTGGGGTACGCCGTAGTACTCGAGTGGTCTCCAAATTACTTCACGGTCAACGCTGTTGAAGGCCTTCTCAAAGTCTATAAAGTTGAGGTAGAGGTTTGATTGCCGTTCCATGCTTTGTTCGATGATGATGCGTAGAGTTGCAATTTGGTCAGTACATCATTTGCCTTTCGTGAATCCTGCTTGTTCTGGTCGGAGTTCTGTCTCCAGTGCGTCCTTTAATCTCTCCAGGATGATGCGACTCAGGATTTTACTTGGCGTCGATAGGAGCATGATTCCTCGCCAGTTCTTGCAGAGTGAGGCCTAAGTCGCCATTCTTTGGTAGTTTCACGAGGTAACCTTTCCTCCAGTCAGTAGGCACCTTTCCCTCCTTCCAGACCTTTTGCAATAATGGAGTGAGTCAGCATGTCTGCTGTAGTCTCTGGGTCCGCTTTCAGTGCTTCAGGGGGTATTCCAACTGGTCCGGCTGCTTTTCCAGCTTTCAGAAGCTTGATTGCATTCAAGACTTCAGCTCTCGTTGGGGGATTGTTGTCAACTTGCAGTTGTGTGCGCGCTGTTGTTGGTATTTCTGGACGGGTTGCAGGTGATGGTAGGTTCAATAGTCCTTTGAAGTGAGTGGTAGGAAGCAAAAGAAGGAGCGGATAGGAGGAATTGGAGTATTAACAAATGTAGAGAATAGAGACTAAGTGTTGATAGCATATAATCATATAATCATCATTGCATTGAAGATAATATGAACTATCTTTCAGCTCAATGTTGCATTAGACTCAGGCTGCCTGCTGTGCATGAATTCAAGAAGCGGAGCAAATATCAGTTCAGATCATCATTTAGTTCTATTAACCACAAGGTGAAGCTGAAAGTCCTCACAACAAATTAAAATCCTTCAACAAGAGGTAGTTCTCAAACGTGATCGATATAATGAAAGCCAGCTAGGAATGTAGCAGGATAAGACGGAATACCCTCATCCTTACTGAAACTCTGAAAACGGACGTAGAGACTGCTACCGTTGTGCTCACCCTATTACTTCAAAAGGTATGGAAAGAAAGGATGTTGCTTAAGGATTGTAGGAAAGGCTACCAGCAAAAGGTGACTTTGGTCTCTTCCCGAATTAAACTGGCATGGGATATCGCGCCAAATGACATAATAATTCATATGATCTCGGAAAGAACAAAAGATACGATGAATGGGGAACTCTACTTGAATGTAGTAAGCTTGATTTAGGAAGCACAGATCATGTGCTAATAGAATTGCACCTCCACGCATCTTAATCGCGGAGCAAAGCACAGAATGACAATCAAACCTCAAACGCAACTTCATTTTCTCCGAAATGGTCTTCAACTGGCAGGATTAGCCGAAAAACCACATTGAGAAACAGCTGGCTATATGAAGATGCTACGTGTAGGGTGATCCAAAAAAGAAAACTCAGCGAGGCGTTGAGATTGCATACATGAGGAAAACAAGGGTGCATATTATCAACGGTGACATTGTCAGCTGTTGTGCACCTTATTATGCGCAAGGCTATTGGTAGCGAGGAGTCAATGATACCCTGGATGACTGATAATAAGGCTCTGGAAGATCTATAACATGCAGTCAATATATCAAATGCCACACGTTGTCTCGAATGTAAAAACAAGTAAACATCAACTTCGATGAGAATCTACACGATGTGCTTTTGTCAAGCAGACTATACAACGGAATATACAGTGACTGTGAATACGTGTAACATAAGATCACATTAAAGAGCAGAGAAGTGATTACTGCTACTAAAAGAAAAGTTTTAGTCTTTGATTTGCAATTATGACGAAGAAAATTTCATGAGATTAAACTTATGCCGTAAGGCAGAAATTCCAACCACAGATTCTCTTTCACATTCACGAACGTAACAGAATCGCCAGAGATTTGAGATCTGGTGACGATTTCACTCAGCACAAAAAGACCATATATCCACATAACAATTCGTAGATATCTCGTCCTGTTCGGCTGCGTGAAATCTCAGCAAAAATAAGTTGATTCGGATTTTCAACACAAGTAATAATTTTGATATTCTGCCTAGTTTCAAATGAGATCAAAATGAATATCTATGAGAATGAGAGTACTCTCACGTCCTCCATGTTTTTTCTAAGCAGGTAAATCTCAGACAGATTCTGAGTAACAAACTGGTTGTAGCTAATTGTTGTGAAACTTAACAGCCTCTTTCAGCTTGGCTACAATGGCGTTATGCCAATGCAATGATTTCGAACAAAGATAAATACCGTAATAATGATAGTTTTGTTCAGAATACGATGAGGTGCGACTAATTTTGAAAACACCTGCTTCAGCCAAATGTCATCCACAGAGCGATAATTGATTTCGTTCATGTGCATCAATGTGTTTAATGAATTGTATGCACAACAATGAAAAGGTAACAACGACTGAACGCAGCGTCGTCAAGCAGTCTACATAATTCATTGCATAGCGACTGTGAATATGTGACGCCTAAGATCTCATTAAAGAGTCGAGTAGACAATGCATCCATTACACAGTAAGGCCAGTCGATTAAGTGCAACAATAACGCAAAAACGTACATGATATTATATTTTTGGCGTAAGGTGGAAATTCCGACCACCGATTCACTTTCACATTAAACTACTAACGCAACATAATTGGGACGGATTTGAGATCTAATGACGATTAAAAGCAGCACGACAGGACGATATATCTACAAATTGTCAAATTACAATTATCGCTGAGACAGCACATGGAGAGTCGAGGACATGAGACATATTGTCCTCCTCACATCACCTAATTGTCTACCAACGAATAGTGAAGACACATCGACATTTAGAAGACGGTGAATATAAGAAAATGTGTATTTTTATTTCATATTGCACAAAATGTTCACAATCAATAATTGAATTTACTGTACTCCATGCAGCACAAACACAAGGGATGCGATTCTCCGCGTTGATGGCTATTTGCCCAATCGAAGCATACTCATTGGACCTAGTGGTGAAATGAAACAAAACAAAAGGTACTGAGAGCAACTGGTACACAAGAAATTCATATCATGAATAGTTAGCTAGTTATTTAGTTAGTAACTTGTTTGGTTGAACGATCTGGAATTACTCACGTTTGTTAACTGGCAGAGCATCGTGTGCCACAGCGGCGAACACTGTGATCAATTGGATGACGAAGATGACGACACCGATGACCAATCTAGATCGTTGAGATTTTGACTGCATTCTGAGTTCTCTGGATACTGATTATCACACTGTTATGCACGACCGTCTTAACTCCAGCGTATTTATACCACTTCACTAAACATCCACCCACTCATTCATGCTGACGTGTCACTAGACAGTGAGACATATCTCACATGTCTGGGTGTGCGTATTGAGAGAAATGTAGACTGGTGAAACCAATCACCACAGTCTTTCAATATTTCAATCTCACCAATCAAGTCAGCTCAACTCTCACCAATTGTAAAAGCGATGACACGACTTACCACTACTGGTCAGATGGTTGCATCATGAATCAGAATGACACCATGTGGCTGAGGCAGTGATCTAACGACCTGACTTGCTGACATCAAAGCGAGGATGATCCCAATATCACTTGTGCCTTGATGATTTCCATTCCCATTCAGTTCATTCCGTGTGTCGATATTATAGCAGCGCCATTCGAAGTGGGATGACCTAACATTTGTTTACACAGATTGACTGTGAACGTGTCTCATGACATCTGTCTAGCGAATGCTTGTTGTAGAAAGCACATACATATATAATAGGTGTCTACTGGCAATAGTTCGGGTGCATACGACTCAGGTTACTTACTCAGAATACAAGTGTAATCCTTGGTCTTCAGGATTTCTTTGAATCCTTCCGACGACTCAATGGGAGTTCTTGACTGTTTTGTTGATATCATTAGCAGAGTCGACCACAGCTCATCTTGTAATTGAATTGATCTCTCCTCGATTCTTCAATGAGATCACATGTGTCACATTTTCACATTCTCTGTATACTGGTTTCTGTTTACTGCTTGTCAGTATCGCTTCATGTAGATTCACATCTAAGAAACTGCGTTCACGTTTTGTTATTTTCGAGATTTTGTGACATCAGATATATTTGCGGTAATATTTTGATCTTCCAGAGACTTCTTAACCTTCATCCAGCGTATTACTGACTCCTTGCTCACGGCAACCTGACGCATAATACAGTCCAACACAGTTGAGAATATCATCGCTGAAGCAGATGTTTTCAAAATTGATTAAATCTAACCGTTGTCAGACCACCACTTTCATGAATACGTCATATAGCTTTGTCCTTAATCACTGAGATTGCATATAGTCAATGTAGTCGAACTGAAAGAGGCGGTGAAGCTTCTTGACAATTAGGTACAACCAGCGTGTATCTCAGAATCTGTCTAAAATTGTTTGAGCATCTGAACTGTTCAGAACAGCCGTAAACTCCGTTGAAGATTTCTCTAACTCACAATTAATCTATATCATCGAAATTGAATTGGGGTTGAAGAAATTAATTAACACATTTTTAGAATCCGAGTCCCGTTATTTTTCTTGAGTGTTTATTGGTTTTGAACTGCTTTCAGACTGTTGTAGATGTGACTTGTTTTTCTTGATTCGCCTTCGACACTTCATCCTTCCCGCCTTCAATTGAAGCGATGTCTCTTAGTCAAATAAGCAAAGGAATTAATTTCTTCCAAATTTCTTCCAGTCGTAAGCATTTCTGTTGATTGTCGTCGAGTTTTGCAGCGGGTGATTTCATCATTCCTCTTTGTCCACCTTCATTCATACCTTCGCTACCTCTTCAGCCAGTTCGTGTTACATTAAACATTAATAATTCACTTAAAAATTCAAATCATCTCGAACTTTCTCACATTTCGGTGCAGCGTATTCTTGTCTTTTCAGTGCCTGTGTACAACCTGGCACATAATCCAGTACACCGCAATTAAGAATATCATGAGTGATAGTGGGCACGCAGACACCTCTTACTGCTGTATTCATTTCAATCGCCTAACTGAAATTTCATGTTGGATAACCTTACACCGAACACTGCCATTTGGTCAATGGATGAGGTTGATAATGACTTGAGGTACACCGTGATGCTTAATTAATTTTTAAATTACTTCTTGGTCAACGTCGTCAGTCGAAGGCTTTTTTCGAAGTGACAGAAGCTGAGGTAGAGTTTTGACTCACATTCTATCCTTTGCTTTATGATGGCGGTGCGTAGAGTTGCAAATTGAGTAGTACATGATTTGCCTTTCATCTATCAAGCTCGTTCCGGAAGACGGATTCTGTATTCAGTACATCTTCCATTCACTCCAGGATGATGCGACTTGGTATTAAACTTGGTGTGGACAAGAGCATTATTTCACGATAGTAATTGTAGATGCCTAGGTCGCTCTACTTTATCAGCTTGACAAGGAGGCCTTTCATGCAGTCTGTAGGTACCTCTCCTACTTTCCAAACTTTTGCATTAATAGCATAAGAAAATCTGCCGCAGTCTATTGGTCCGTTGTCATGTGTCTCTGGTAGTCTCTCGACTCGACTACAGTAGCTTGAACTCACATAGAATATCTGCTTTCGATTGATGATTACTGACCACATAAGAAGTTATGTGCTTGCTGTTGATGATGGTTATATTTCTGGGAGACTTGCAGGTGATGGTCGATTCAAGAGTCTTTTGAAGTGGTCAAAACACTGTTGGAATTTGTCACTCAACCTTGGTAATGCGGTTCTACTGAAATTCACGATATCACATCATGTGATGTCTGATATCTGTTGGTCAGGCATTACTCAAAATTTTATCCTTCACTTTCTGTGTGTTGAACTTGAATTGCGGTTGGTGTCAAGCTGCTCTGGAGGAATTATTCTTCCTCCTGTAGGTTTCCAGAAGCAGACGATTATTTTTATTTTTTTTATTATTTTTGATTACAGATTGATTTGACACTGTATTTTTAGTACTAGTATGGAACTTTCAGCATGGATATCGGTAGCTCGAATTTTGCAGGCCAACCATAGATATCAGGTGTGCATCGGCAGGGGCTCGAACCTCGGACCATGTTCATGGTCGGCGACAGTCCTAACCACTGTGCCACCGACTGAGCCAATATTTGCGCCCCTTCAAGACATGGTTCCAGCAGGCATTCTGCGTCTCCACTTCTTTTTGAAGCATTGAGGTTTTGATGTTAATTGTCGGTAAGGCGGAATCAGCGGTGGTTTGTAAATAACCTTGTGTTTGTACACGCTCCTTCCGATCACCATATCGTTGAAAGAGCATAAATCTTCGGATAATTCTTCATTCTCATCATTTCTTAAAAAGGCTCTCAACCCATGATTAGTTCTCTTCCTGTTTTATCAACTCCCAGTTTGGCTGGCATTCTTATCGCCCATAAAGCCTTTGTTGTCACCGTTTCAGGTGTTGTTCTTTACTATCTGTAGTTGTCTGTAAACACTCTCCTTCAACACTTGTTACTCGTTGTAACACCGTGATTGAGGATGAGCATTAAACTGCATGTTAGACCAGTAAGTTGAATGCACCACTGGAAAGTGATCGTGTTCATGTTTCGTGAGTCTCAACTAGGATCGCCGCCGAATGCATATTTCCGATGCTAGACATCACCAACCAAACAATACTGGGGTTTAAATAACAAAACCGGTAAAAACTGAGCGGCTTTAAATTATTCGCCTCTATTGTATTCCAGTAGCAACAATACACAAGTCGAATGACCAGCTCACACCACTTGGAGAATAAGTGGACAACCAAATCATGCTGTGTGGCTAGGTGGTCCCAAGCTGTGAGCCTTAGTAAAGTTATTATTCATCGTGATTCGTACGCATGATCTCCGAATAACAAGATGATCTCGTAGATAAATACGCTACTGAGATCATTCCAGCTTATGGAAATTCGCAACGTACAGACAACATCATCGGTGACCTAATGTTGTGCCGACGGTAGTGGTGCAGGCGTATTTTCCTTTTGCCTCTGTAACTGATGTCAGCTCGTGACCAGGCCAATCGAACCCGTGTAATTCAAATATTAGCAAGTTCCCTATGGACAAAGGATACAGACAGTATTCACACTGGATGAATACACCAGACTGTGTGGATGACTTCACAACACGTCGGTGGCACAGTGGTTAGGACTCTCGCTGACCATGCACATGGTCAGAGGTTCGATCCCCTGCCGACGCACATCTGATATCTATGGTTGGCCTGCGAAATTCGAGCTACCGATATCCATGCTGATGACCAGAGGAAAAAACTTCAGCTTTCCTGTGCCTATCAATGGATGTGATATTTTTACTGGAAGCAAAGGCCTGTAATCTCACCCACAGCTTTTTCCTAGGTGGGAGCATTCAACTACTGAAACACCAGTGACATTTACCTACGATAAATGAAGTGAGTGTGCAAATGTGGACGAAATGCGAGGGCGGAATTCGTCGTGAAACACACCGAGGAGAATAAAGATCAAATTCCAACAAACAAAATACTTTTTTGGAGGAAAACCTAAAATAATAACAATAAATTATCATTTTCTATGATCTGAGACAAAATTGGATCCCAGTTACGATGGAATAGGGTTTGTGAATAGTTTCAATACAGACACATATCGAGATGGCCAAAGTAACATCGCTTATATAGACCATCCATTGCTTGAACCGTCTTCTTCTGCCCTGTCGGAACACTTTGGTGAAATTAGTTTGCATTCCATTTATGGGGGTGACAAACTCATCTGAATAACGTATCCGATAACGATATGTGACGATCAGTTGTATCCCGACCATCTTTATGCATGAGTTTCACGATCCGGAATCACCGAAGGTTGTATAACGCAATGGGAAGAATCTGCACACGATGATTTCGAACCACATCCACAATAGTGTGATCAATACTAGTACCATCAGCTCTCCATATTCACATATTATCAGCCCTACAAAACATATGGCTGTACTTCTTGTTTATCAAAACAGTTACAAAGTCATGAAAGATTACCACGTTCTTTCACGAAGCTTACGTGATGATACTAAAATTACCAAAGGCTTTAATGTTGTGCTTCAATAATCCATATTTACTTGTGATGCATATCATCACGTTGGGTTCTAATCCCAATATATCCACTTGAGGCAAAGCTAGGACAGAAAATCTGCATCCGCAGGAAAAGCCACACATATCTTCTTCTATCCGATCCAAATAATTTTTGGTGAAACGTCATGTCAGTTGAAACCACACCCATGACAACCTGGAAAAAGAATTAGGTTAAATCCAAAATGAACTGGTCATATACTTTATCCTAATAGACGCCTCAGAAGACACATGAACATGTTGAATGGTGAAGAGAGAACAATTGTTACAAGAAGCCAAGAAAGACTAAGCTAACAGTCATTAGATCAGATAATATGTTGAGTCGTTCCAGCTCATACAGATGTCAGTCACAACATAGAGAATTGATTTAGGTTCACAAATAAAAGCTATGTATAAATGAAAAACAGAACTTTTCATACACTGTGAAATTTTCAGCATTTCGCATCTAATACACTGACGCACAGAAACTGCAGTACCAAAACGATAATTAACATGGAAAACCACTTTGTATACAGCTGCGTCATGCGACTTTGTATTTGACAATGTTTTTACAGGAAGTATCCCAGATTTTTGTCTTCACCATGAGATACTCTTCACTCAGGTTGGGAAATCTACTACAAGAAAGCAGTTTACTTCGACTAAAACAACTTCCGTGTACTTACCTTTTGGTTGGTCTCCACTGCTGCAGTTTTGAATATTAATTCCGACTTACTTTTCATCAAGACATTAAGCACTTTCAGAATATTACCTGCGACTGTACTCACTTGTTTTCACACGTACAAGCTACACAGCAGTTTGGCTATGGTTTCTCAATAATTTTAGGCCATCATATACTGATTATGATAAATCAGCCATACTCTGATGGCCCGCCCGGCTGCTTTCTCTGTATAATCAGCACTATAATTGGTAATTTCTTCTCTCACATTTGTAGTTACATGGTGACATTACCAACATAAATAATTTATAACATTGTATATTTAATAACAATGGTAATTTTTTATTCTGATCATTTTTCTTCTCTACCTTTTCATACTACTTAATCTACTTATGTAAAATGCTTTTGGTGTGAATTCCCGTAAAGTCTACCCTGTAAGTGAATTCCTCTTGTTATTGTTGTTGAGTAAATTGAATGAAAAATGGTGAAAATTCCACAGTGTATCATCAGCACTGTTTTGGAATGAGGCAAATCTGTATTCATATTATTATTATTATTATTAAGAATCACAGATTCACCTGAGTATAGTTGACGCAAAATTATAGTTCAATGACTGATATTGACACGTAGTACAAACGGTTCTTTATTGTTATTTCTATTTAACTTTTAAAAATAAATAAATATAGTTGTGAACTTTATTAAATTCCATTTAATTAGCTCTTATTGTTTAGTAACATTTTAACTGACAGCTGTGTGAACTACTACTACGACTCAGTATTTTGTAATGGTTTAATCTGATTTCATCTGATCTAATAACTAATAACTTTATCTTGTATTGCATCTTGTAACAGTTGGTCTCTCTTTAGCATTCATCGAACTTATGCGTCTCCTGAGACGTCTATTTCGCTTATTGATTCCTTCACGTTTCCAGTGAAACATGATGTTTCAAGCTAGAAGCTTGAAGTTTCTGTAGCAGTGTTTATTTATATAGGATTATGTCACTAGCTTCATGCCCAACCGTTCCTGTTATCCTGTCTTCTTACTGGTTTATCGAGTTAAAGGAGTGCGTCTGTGGCCAGGAATCAAACCCTGGATAATATTCATGGAAGTTGAGCGTCTTAACGCCATGCCACCAATCCATATTTGACATCGTTATCAAACACTAAACCGATGAAGCTTCACAAAGTTACCAATTGACTACGCTGCTTGCATTACTTCAAGTATTGTCAGCAGCTGAATGAAGTCAATGTGATGAAAACAGCTCCACTTTTCTTCATATCGTCTATTGTTCGAAAGATACAGAGTAGAACAGAACGAACTGTGAGCTTGTTCCTTATGGGTCAAGTATTATGTGCAATAGTGTTGCAAGAAACAATCATGAAAAAGGTAGATGACCTAGGGAAACTCCAGGTCTACTTTTGAATATTCCTTTTGATTTGTGAGGTCAGAATATCGGCGATTATTAGCTACAATTCACTCTGAAAGCATGTTTTCTTATTGCTGAAGCAATGTTCCAATTCCTAGTTCACTGCATCGCATATAATATGCGGAACCTCATTTCAGTCTTCATATCTGCATCGGCTTGACTTCTGCTCCGTTACTCCGCTTCTTTCCTTTATCGGCATCCAGCTGACTGTATAGAGTGAAAGAGTATTTTGTTTGTTATTTTTTAAGATTTCCCAGCAAATTTCTCCGCATGTCGTATTCACATTGTAGAAGTGTTTTTTTTACATAGTTCTCTTTATTCATTTGGCGTAACTTCTCCACCTTTTACTTGATTGCTGCCACGAAACTGTGCTTTTTTAGTTTCATGTTTCAGTATCTCTGAATGTTAGCCAACATCAATTACTCAAATTTCCTTTATCTTTCTATATTCGCCATTTTCTCCCAATTTTTTTAGATTAATATGAAGTGTAGCTGAATTTTGTTGTGACCATATGACGACAAATACATCGCTGTGTGAATACCCTTGTGCTTCCTCAGCCTTCCTTTAATAACAATATCATCGGTTGTTAAGAAATGCGCGAATAAATCACTTCATGACGTCTACGATTTTTGAGACATTATGAGTTCTCTCACCATGTTGTCCATTCCAAGTTTGTTTTCATATAACATATTCGGGGAAAACTAACAGCCGTCAGCATAAATGCCAAAGATAGGTCTTCAAGTGAACATAGAGAGGCAGAGGTGATGCAGATAATCAGCCATAAATAACAACAACAACAACATAAGAATCACGAGTCTCTGTTTAAGGGAGAAATGTGGAGGATGTCATGTCTTGCGCTCACGGTTACTCTAACTTCGAAACATCCATGGAACTGTCCTCCAGTAGAAATGTAGAAGTAAAACGCTTAAGGACTGGATACCCACTGATATCCCCAATGAGAAATACTGCTATACAGTCCTTTAAGTAGAACATGAATTAAGGAGCAAATGACTGCACGTGAGAATGACATGAGAAGTGTTGCAGAGGATCCAGCTGAAAGGGATTTCAGAGAACTACAATAAACGAGCTCTTGTCAATTCCATGTCAATGAAACTGATTGTTGGAGTCTTCCTTCACCTATTCGTCTGCTTCATTTAAAGGTACGTTTCATTCAGACGTCTAACCATGTGATATTCTCACTTAAATAATATTGTCGTGATTCTGTTGGAGAATGGGATTCACCTGTCACTGTTGGCGACATCATGATAATCACCCAACACTCAAGGCGTTACCTCTTGTCACTTGAGTGACGTGAGAAGATTATGAAATTTCTTGCAAGTCACTCCGTTCCATTTCATCATGCACCAAAGATTCCTAGCTTTTTGAAACCATATCTTCTCATTTTTGTTCTGAGACTTCAGCAACATTTCCAGACAGTACATTTTGACTTTCTGCATCTTCCTGTCATCCAGGGGAAGCGCATGGGCTGACAAGGATCCCGAAGGCTTTCACCAGTTGACTTGGTTTATCCTACTAAATTACATGGAAGAAGAGCTCAATTCCTTCCTGTTTCTTTAATTCCAAGTTTCTGTATCGGCTGGGTTGTTTTACATGTGGCAAGGATATTAGCCACATGCCCAATGACGATAAATACTCGGCTTATCAGAACAGACTTGTAGATTATTAGATGAAAATGTGAGTAATTTCAAGAGCAAATGTCAATTCTATGAACACTTAAACAGGAATCAGTAAAGGACCTCAGAACGATACACTTCAATTAGACTCAATTTATCACCACGGAGCACAAGTCCAGATAGAGAAATGAAAATATTATCAAAATATCTTAACTCAACCACAAAATTGATTCACAGAATCAATACTGTCCACTGGTGAAAGTCAGACATTTCAAATACTACAAGATTAATAAGTGTGTTGAGACAGAATAACCTGATTACTTTATTCAAAAACGTAGAATGATATTTGTTAATTATTATCACTGAGACATTTGTGGAATGGTAAACGTGTCACCCATTTGTTTTAATTAGATTTCATATTTTACAAACAATATATTTGAGAACAATTTGTTAAGACAAGCTGGCTATAGTCATTTTAGTCGATGTTGCAAGAAAATAACTATAATGCTGGCTTCTGATGTACATTATGCGTTAAGAAAATCAATGTACTCATTCAAGAATCTGACTCATTCACGAAGATCAATGCAGACGAAGCTGAAAAAACATCTTTATTTCGACTCGATGTATATATAATTCCCAGGAGCATTTCATTGACCACTACCAATAGATGCAGGTAACTGATATTTGTAGAATCGCCTCATATCTGGATGAGAGCTGAGTCTAACATTATCTCTGTATGTCAAGAAACTGCAGAAGTGTTTATTTTTCCTTGTGATGGAACACTGACCATGCAGTCAGATTTCTGTGTTCATCAGTTAAAATTGTGAGGATGTCTTGTGCACAATGAAGAACAACCGAATTTTACTTCACAAATGTGAATACTCTGATAATAGTTCTATTCATTGTGTGATTACATCAAATCCCACCTAAATAATTAGATGAGTTGACTTCCTAACACTCTTAATTTATATGCAGTGCTGATTGGCCTCTGTAGCCAGATATCCATCATGGCAAACGATGGTAGGATGTCGATACCTGACGATCATATTGTATGACTCACAAAGATGCAAATCGTTCTCTTCCTTTGTTGTCAAAGATGACCACCAGCAAAAATGTTGTGTGTGAGGAGCAAATACATTATGATTCTCATTGAATGGATTCGAAGTACTACTCATATTTTATCCATCACAGCTGATTAATGTTTGTTTTCGTTCATATATGTGTGACTGACTGATTTTTGAGGAAGAATCGTACAGCTAATAAGTGTTTACGCACAGGCGTATTCATTGATATTACAATGTTCAACTAATCAGCGCAAAAATGATTTTCTTCACTGATGGTTGACAGAGTAGAATATGACGAGAATGTCTACTCTTAAATTCTCTCGAACACCAAATTAGTGAGAAAGCGAACACTGATTAGGATAAAAGTGTTACAGTTTCGTTTCCACAACATATTCTCTCAGTGTGAATGGCAATGTCTCTAACTTCTTGCATTTAAAAGAAACTGTGAGAGAACCTTGATTGATTCCATTCATGAATTCACGTTATTCTGTGTGGAGTCACTAGGCGGGTTATTTGTCTGTATGCCCAATGAAATTTCACCATTGATCAATATCACTTCTATGAGTCAATGTGAAAATACAGGCAATCCACATATCGAAAGAATATTTTGGTATATTCACCTCAGATATTCTCTCGTACTATGACAAGAAACTCCTCATCTGAATCTTTATTCTGCAGCAGATATCCCCCCTCATTTCACAATTCCAGCTAATAAGCAGCAGTAGAGTTCGATTCCCTGTCAACGCACACCAATATTGTTTTTAACTACCAATCTTGAATATTTTGTGTATATAAACACTCCGACCCCCAACAACCCCTCTTTTTCCAACTCTCTCCTTGAATCTCATCAGATAGAACCAGAAATCAGTACAAAATAATATATTCGCGTACAACCAAGTATAGGAACCCTTGTTCTAAGTGACAGAGACAATGTTAAGCGTGAAACCTATAACTTGCTTTGTTGTTTATAACATAATTTTGGCCTTCCGTTATTCTCTCTTATTTGTATTCTATAGTGAACAACCTTCTTAAACATACTTAGCTACCTTAAATTATTATCACTGTCTTACTTTTTGTGTGTCTACTGGTCCAAACTATATTATCACTATGAGTATCACAAAATTATCCTGCCAATAACCATCATGTAATATTAGATTGCGATTGTTTTATTTTGTTCGGCACTATTTAACTGACAATCTTGGTTGTGAACGCCGCCATCACCATCTTAAAAATTTTGGTATTATGCATGATTACTCACACTACCACAACAAACACTGTATTAGGGCTGACAATAAAAAACCCTGAAATGTTTAGTTTATAACTGTTTAGTGTAGTTCAATCAAATTAACTGATCATCTGAAGAACATTTGATAACTTTAATAACACATATCATAGCTTCAACTAGCAAATAATGAAATATTTTTCATTATTGGTGTTTATCTTCCTTTCTGCTTGGTATTTTTATTAGCATTTTTTCGTTATTTCTGTGTGTTTTTTTATTATTTATTTTTGTAATACTTCTTTTAAATGTGCGATGAAATTAGATGCGATATTGTGGATTTGTGCTGAAAATTCCACTCTGTATCACTAGTACTGTTTCTGGAGTAAAGCAAATCATTATTATTATTAAAAAAACCCTAGGCAATTACACGAAAATCTTCTCTGTGGAATTCGGTCAAAAAGCAGAAATATACAAGTATAGCTGTACATCAGAATGGAGATGAAGGAACAGACATGTAAATCTCCAGCAGTTGCTAATACTAACAAGATGGCAGCATTCAGGGGGAATGTGAAATACGTTCTACTGTATTGGTAATATTACGCATGTGTGTCACCGATATCATCTTCAACATGCTTCAGTCTTTGATCAAAAGATGCATTTTCTCTATACTGGGTAACACGTGAACAGGAAGCCTTAGCGAATATGAACGGAGAAAAACCTCACACTCTAGGAAACTGAAGGAGAAAACGGTTAATGACTTAAGACCATTCAGAGATATTTCGGATAGTATCTATGATCTCAAGCGTGACATGCAGCGTATCATGTGAGGGAAGAGATCAATACACGTTTACATTCATAAAACACAAAATAATCGAGCAAAGAATATTCTTTTCGATGAATTCCGCTTCTGCCTCTACAGTTATATATATATATATATATATATATATATATATATATATATATGTATTGATCTCTTCCTTCGCATGATATCAGTTGGGTGCATGCTCTGCCTGCTGTCATTTTCGACGAATCTGTGACGTTAAAGCCAAAAATGGGAATAAAAACCACAGGAATAGAACTTATAGTATCTGTTTAGACAAAGAGGAACACAGATTGATTCGTGGAATTCTCTTTCATCACTTATTTAGTTATTTAGAGCAGCTTGTACAAGCAGAAGGATATGTACAAAGTGAAATTTGTTACACAAGATGCATACACCAAAATCTGACAGACCTCATTTGAATCTGAAGAAGGTGGAGAGAAAAAGTTGAATTTAGGCAAATGAATGAACATTCAAAATCAGTTATCAATTCTTCTATACAGAAAATGAAAAATGAAGCAACAGATCATGGTTTCGAGACAGTCGTCGAGGAGATGTTGGGGACGCTAAGCAATATCATCGTGAAGGTTTGAGTTACAAATTACTGGAACTATATGAATGCAGCTTAGAAGGAAATTTGTTCAGCCATCTTAGTCACTGATATGAAATGGGACAAGAGCTGATCCATTACATGCAGCTCACAGCTAATAAGGCATCGTGGCATGCTATGGAAGAGTTTGAAACTGTGCGTCATATCGTACTATTGGGTCAACAATAGTTCTACGAAAGAAGAAACTATCTGTACCTACGATGGACCACTGATTATCATAGAAGATAACAAGTTCGCAATCCAGACAGAGATCGACGCAGGTGAAGCAGGTGAGAGATAATGACAGAAACTCATTCGACAGTGAGGCGAAACAAAATAAAGGCTCGTGTGATCGGCTCGAAGGGATCCTGAAGTGACCAGTATCTACGCTTCTCTGAAAGTCTCATCATCAGAGACAGAAACTCTTCCCCATCTGAGTGACCGGAGTAGATAGTTAACATTTCCGATGACATTTCGAAACGACCACTCTAATTCACAAAGTCTTAACTAAGCTGAATTAAAGCCTCCCATTCTTTTTGCAATTTGATCAATTCCGTCAGAAAGCCTCAAACATGTTACGCACATTAAATGTGACCACGCTTATTTTTGATATATATATATATATATATATATATATATATCAGTGAAAGAAGACAGAGATTATCAGACCGCGTCATTCATTCCATTGTGTGGATTCTTTGTCCCTTCCTCTCAACAACAGCCTTGAACTCATACACACAACGTTGTTAGAATTGGCACACCACACGCATTCGTGAGTAGATATTTCTCAAAGTTGATGATGGGTAACTCACATTCATCGAAATGTGTAATTTAGAGTGAAACAACCTGACGAAATATGCCCAGTTGATTCTCTTCCAATTCAAGTGTTCACATGTTTCGTTTGACAAATTGACCACTTGACGATTTGCTTTCCGTGAACAAACAACACATCTCATGTTTTCATGTTCCCGTCTTTTTGTTCACGCTTCAAGATGACAGTGCGACTGTCATTCAATTTCGTCTTATGAACTTTTTATCTTAATTCCTCAGTTCAGACTTCAGTGAATGCCTTCTTCATCTTGTCATGGATTATAACATCCATTTTTGTGTCAGCATGCTGTCTATGCTGTCTACTCATTGAGAGTTGTTACATGTCTGCATGCTCTGAGGTCTGTCAGTGTCTGCGCTTTGATTAATTTTCAGGATATGATGGATTGAAACATTTCGCGAAGGAACGTATCAAACTGTCTTTCAACCAATGGTGGAGAATAAAGGAAATGTGTTCATTGAAGTATCCAGCTTGTTTCATCGAGAAATTCTCCATGATTTTACAGTGACTATTTCAGTAGTACTCATTCAGCCACTGTTAATTAACTGAGTGCCTACGATTCGGTGAAAGTTTTTCAGATTATTGGTATCTCCCTTCTATTCTTGAAACTAAAAATATCGGATGAACAATTTGAACACTTCACATACGTATAGAGATTTGTGTGTAGCATCTTTTGCACCATAACTCACTCCATCAGCAGTGGTTTCTGCCCTATTGCTATAATTGACTAACTCCCAATTTCTCTATTAGATGGTGGTTGATATATATTGTCGGAGAGAACACTTTAGCACAGGATGAAAGTAGAATCCATATCTCATATATGGATCCTCAGCCACCATCTCTTTAGGTTGATCCATCTCCATTTCATATCGCTGCTCACAAATTGCATTTTAATGATGTGCGCTAGTTCTACAAACACCAGCGATTTCATCTGGACTTTAGCATTAAGTTAATGTCATCTTTTTTTGCAAAACTCTGTACTTCATTGATCGTCGGCTGAAATGAGAAGTCAAAGTGTTAGCTCTGATGATCAGATAAGTAAAGTAGATATAAAGAAATATCGAAAGATCCTCAGCTGATGTAGGTGTACATAGCTTATGAAAAAACTCTGATAAACGGCCAGCTACTTGAAAAATGCATTGGTGTTTCATTGCTGTTGAATTTGTACTACTTATCATAAGTAAGTAGTGTCCTATTGTATTTTGTTTGACTCAATAATAATTATTATCGTTTAATGGACAATATGTAGACATAGCCTAAGACATTCAGTATATTTCAACCGTAAAATATCGAAAATACGTACACACTGTACACCGCATTACTCTGTATCGTTCCATCTCCATTATAATCCATTATATCTCTGAAATAAATTTTAAGGAGTACATTGTATTGCGTTACCAGCTAAGCTAAAAAAACATGCCAGTTCATCAAACATTTCGGAAAGATAATAATCTCCCCTTTACGCAGTCGGCTGCAGCCCATCATCCTACCCATGCACTACTCATTATTTGTCATTCAGTTACCACAAGAAAGACGGCTTGGCGGGCTGGTGAATGTAACGGGATGTTTCCATTCATTTCCTCCAAAATATTTTTCAAACTGCAATTTTTTTTATTCATTCGTTGCATTGTGAAGTTTCCTGCTGCATATTCTTTCTTGCTAGGTACTTAGTCTTAAGTATGGTGTCGGTATAGACAGCCTTTGCAAAGAGACTGTAGTAGCTTGTCGAAATTGTATTTCGTTATAGATGTTTGTACTACTTGTAAACGTTGAGTAGTATGAATAATGCCAAAAAACATTTGAAAGTGGTCCGCAAATGTCAACCGATAACTGGATAGCAAGAATTGAAGAAGAACTAAGGCATCATTCTGCATAGGAATTTAAATGGTTCAACAACTTTTAGCAGATTCTCATTTTGTTACTCCATGGCCATTTTCGCTGATTACCATCGGAATTCAACCCACTTATTATATGAACATTTGATTCCAGTGAATTCCAGTGAAATGATCTTCTTCTGTATCACATGTGTTTTTTAATAAACGATATATCTCCTTTGCTCACGACTTATTATTTGTCAGGGAAGAGGAGATGAAGGCATGTGGGGAGACTTGTAACAATGGGAGAACGTTTGCAGACGTCCAAATGCAATGTACACGTGGAATACACTGTCTTCTCACCTGAGGCACATTGCAATGCGTTGTGCTAAATCTGATTTTCCCTTCTTCGAAAAATGCACAATATTCGGTTGAAAGTGAATTATGAAGATACCATTGATCGAACTTTGTGACTGAAGAATATCAGTCAGGAACAGTATGCTCACGTTAAGGATTTGTATCAAGTTTAGTTGAGACTTGCGAATAAACGCTAAGTGAGGACTGTCAATACTCGCGAGAGTGAATAATGTCTTTGTGGCCTTTGTTAACACAAGTGTTAAGTAGGCGAATTGCTTGCATTTCGCTATATACTCTACTTTATATTCAAGAATGTGTATTCAGTCCTCTCTGTTATTGATTTGCACATGGAACGTTGTTTGGTTATATCACTGATCCCATATGAGATACTTGCAATATTATTTATTCACATACACTGACATTGCATTTTACGACCAGTCGAGGTTTGTACAAAAGGATAGTTCTCATTTTCACAACCTTCTTTGCCATTCAGAATTTTTACTGCATTATACATTATAAGCGGTCGAAGGCAATTCATGAAATAATAAACGCAAGCGCATATTATCGCACTACACCAGTTGTTCTTACTTGCTTGAGGTTTAAGATTGCTATGATTCAATAAGTACATTTATACCCAATGAAAATAGGACCGATATTCAAAAAAATGGTTTATTTGTACGCTTGCATGAGAAGGGGATATTATAATGAATGGGAATTTGCATATTATTTTATTTTACAAGTTTAATTTTAAACATTTCACGTGGGAAAGAAAACAAAGTACGTTAGACCTCATCATTTCCGAATATATATATATATATTCACTCGCCTCTTTTCCCTCTAATGGCTATTGACAGTACCATGGATAAAACAACCAGGATGACCATAGCTGTGGTGACCAGCCACTGTCGTGATAATCTCGAAGATATATTGCGTGCCCTCTGAAATTCGCCCCTATCACTCAAACCTTCACAATGATGTCAGTTTGTGTCATAATTAGGCACTACAACCAATCTTGTACACTGGTTTTCCCCAACCATGCCACAAAAAGAATGTTTTTCAATGAAATATGCTACAAATGATCTGTTGTAGCGAAACAAGCGCCTGCCAGTTTATCACAGAAGTAAGCGCAGTCACTGAACATCTTAGAGTGAAATGGTCACAGTAACCAACTAATCACACGATTATATGAAAGCCCATTCTTTACTATCACCCACTTGACACAGAATCTAAGTGATAGTTTCACATGTATCTTTCTCAGCTACTCCTCATCTCTCAACCACTGACCAGCCAGCTAGTCAGTCATATGCAACGAATAAATTTAGGATAGAAGGATGTTAGATGATTCCAATATTACTGGATAATTGGGCGATTAGCTAAATAGGTTACAAAGAGAATATATTGAAGTGTTTTTGTCCTGATAACATTTGGAATAATGAAGTCGTCAACTGCCAAATGAGTGAAGTATCTATAAGTGGAGAATAGGGACTATCCCAGAGTTCGAATATTCAGAAGTTGTCAATGAATTGGGAAGCGTGTAGCTGACTCCATCAGTAGTTAGTTCTGAAATCTCATATCAGAAAATGAAGCGAAACCGACTGAAACCGATTGCTGCCATTGAAAGAAAGTATATATAGCCCTACTATATTTCCTAAATGTAAACCTTCAATTGTTCCACTGAATTACACAGGAGAATATCTTCGATTTTTAGAAATTTTTCCGTTTTGCAAGTTTCTGTGTCGATAAGGTTGTTTCGCATGTGCTCATATAAATAATTCCACGCTGAATCACAGTGAAAATATGGCATATTTAGACAAAGTTACACATTGGTCAATGCCAGTGTGAGTATTTTCAAAAAGTGCATTCATAGGTGAGGTTATTAATAGTAATAGAAATAATCGTCTAATTATGGTCACTATTTTGACATAGCACAGAGTTTTCGGCCAGTGTAAATCACAGAATACCTATACTTCATTCACGACATTCAATTAAAATAGTGTGTGGCTGTTAAACATGGGATTCTGCATTCTTTTCTTTGAAACAATGCCCATTATTTTTCAATAGTTTTCTCTCATCAACTTTCAGAAGTACGCTGCTTTTTGTTCACAATATAGTGAAAACGCACCCGAGTTCATACAGCTAACTGAAAACAAAGCAATCTCTTCTTTACACAATCTCCTCAAGCCGATCCTCCGACTCAACTATAACTGGGCTTCTCCCATCATGTTTACACTAGAGAGACGACTAGACGCCCCATGCTATGCTATAGTCTGCTCAGAGTGTTTCTTATTCGTTTCCGTTCCATTCAGAAAGGGAAGGTGAACTGATCGGGATGCGGAGTCAAGCAACAGTTAATGCAAGCAGCCGAGGTATCAGTCAAGAGACTTTGCCCAGTCACTATGCAGAAGGAAGTGAAATAGGTTCGGCATAAATTGCTAACTGTTTCAAATCGAGTAGATTCCATATGTGAAGCGACTATTTGCATACCTGAGGATAAATTCCACAAGATTTTCAATGTGTCGCTACTGTATCAATAAGACATGGATATTTATCCTAGAATGAAGAACATATATGTAGATGCCAATCATGATGACTTTATATCAGTGCAAATTAAAATATCTGTGCAGTTCAACGGAGATAGTTCAGATTACAAAAAATTGTCTTTATATCACACAAAGTGCTCTCTCTTTCACTAGCAAATACCTGAAAGTGATGAGAACACAATTCGTGTGTATCAGGACATGATTTTTTGAAGGGGAATCATCACTTAAGTGAAACTACAGATTACTGTGATACGGTGGCCTGTTGCCTCAAAATATTAATATTTCTGACAATAATAGATGACTTTGGATAAATTCAATGTATACGTGACAATTTGCTGTTGTTTTCAGTTTTTTTTTTAAATCTGACTTGGAAAGGTTTCGAATATTGTTGAGTTTTGCTGAAACTTCTCCCGGCATTTTTTGTCTTCACGTTCTCAAATGAATGTGCATTCAAATATTTTGATATTCAAGCAACACTATAAGGAGTCACCAAACTCAATTTAACCCAGCACATGTGCAAAAGCAAAATTCGGCAGGATAAGAAACATACTGACTGTTAGATTTTAAAGTGATGTGATGCATGAGAACGTCGAGTGCAATCGGAAGTGGAAGTAATTGATAAAGTGTTTGCTGTCATGGCAGCATGCTTTAAATAACAAAGGCGGCGAATGAAAGCTTGTGGTGATTTGTGAGGCCGAATAATTGAGAAAGGAATAATAATTCATAATTGTTTCCATTCTAAAGCTATTCAAATCTCAATATGTTGTTCTGCTCGATGCCACATATGATGATAAGAAAACATGGAGATACGATTTTATTCATGTCAACTATTATGGCAGATGTTCACATGTCAGATGGCTGCAAAAGAATTAGCAGAGATCCTCAAACTATCAACGTTTTTAGAAGAGTAAATCTAATTTGAAGAATTATGTGCACAGTTAAAGTAGTGCAATAGCTGAAAGTAATTTAAAATCATCAATGTTTATTTTTCAAAAGATAACGGAATTGATTCATAACATGTGATGAAGCCCGCAAGTTATTATTATTATTGTTCCCTTGAGTTCCTAGTGGAACACAGGGCTTCAGCTGCACCTCTGCACTTGCTCCTGTCTTTTGCTATACTTTTCACCTGCATCCATGTTAGTCCATACTCTCCCAACTCCTCTTCGCACGATCTCCTTCATGTCACGCCTGCACTGACGTCTCACTCGCCACATCCCTTTCGGTCTGGTTCCACTCGAGCAATGGCCTTACGCGCGCGATGTCACCCAGCGGCCTCCTCAGCGAGTGTCCATCTCCATTTTCTCCTGCATATTTGTTGGTTTGAGATTGGTTCTTCTTTTCTTTGTTTGTTCCCATAGTTGGTGAATCTTTCCCGTCATCTGATCTTCAGTATAGACTCAGAGAAGACAATTGTTGGTAAAGGTCTGCAACAGGCTGTTGGTAATATTCTTTGTGAACCACCTGCCAAGTTTCTGATCCGTATAGAAGAACTGACTGCCTTGACATTCGTATTGAAGATCTTACCGAATTTTGTTGTTGATGCTGAGTGACAGCGGAAGATTTCCAGATTGGTTTCAGGTTGATGAATGCGTTTCTCGCCTTTCTGATTCTCGCTCGATTTGATATCCTCTTCCGTTCCGACTGCCTATAGCTGAGACAATGTTCCCCAGAAAAGTGAATGAAGTAACCTCTTTCAATTCCCTTCCGTTGATGGTGATTGGCGCTGAATGTTGCTTTTGTTGGTTGTTTATTTTCATAACCTCCGTCTTGTCTATGCTCAAGTGGAGTCCTGTCTTTGCTGCTTCTTCGACCAGTTTGTCGGTTTTCGTTTGTAAGTCTTCGATTTGGTGTGACATCAAACACAAATCATCACCGCGCAAGATCCAAGTCTTCTAGGTTCTTCACGTCGGTCCAGGATATCCCTGTCTTCTCGTTTCCCACTCACTGTCTGACGCATAATCCAGTCCACCACTATTAGGAATATCGTTGGTGATAATAAGAGCACCCTTGTCTGACTCCTGTGTTTACTCCAAACGCCTCTCTGAGTTTTCCGTTGTGGATCACTTGGCAGGTGCCGTTGTCGTACGGCTGTTGAATAAGGTTGATGAATGTTTGGGGTACGCCATAGTACTCAAGTAATTTCCAAATTACTTCACGGTCAACGCTGTCGAAGGCCTTCTCAAAGTCTATAAAGTTGAAGTAGAGGTTTAATCGCCATTCCATGCTTTGTTCTGTGATGGTGATGTGTAGAGTTGCAATTTGGTCAGTACATCATTTGCCTTTCGTGAATCCTGCTTGTTCTGGTCGGAGTTCTGTCTCCAGTGCGTCCTTTAATCTCTCCAGGATGATGCGACTCAGGATTTTACTTGGCGTCGATAGGAGCATGATTCCTCGCCAGTTCTTGCAGAGTCCTAAGTCGCCCTTCTATGGTAGTTTCACGAGGTAACCTTTCCTCCAGTCAGGAGGCACATTTCCCTCCTTCCAGACCTTTTGCAATAATGGAGTGAGTCAGAATGTCTGCTGTAGTCTCTGGGTCCGCTTTCAGTGCTTCAGGGGGTATTCCATCTGGTACGGCTGCTTTTCCAGCTTTCAGAAGCTTGATCGCATTCAAGACTTCAGCTCTCATTGGGGGATTGGTGTCAGCTTGCAGTTGTGTGCGCGCTGTTGTTGGTATTTCTGGACGGGTTGCAGGTGATGGTCGGTTCAAGAGTCCTTTGAAGTGAGTGGTAGGGAGCAAAAGAAGGAGCGGATAGGAGGAATTGGAGTATTAACAAATGTAGAGAGTAGAGACTAAGTGTTGATAGCATATAATCATAACTTCATTGCATTGAAAATAATATGAACTATCTTTCAGCTCAATGTTGCATTAGACTCAGGCTGCCTGCTGTGCACGAATTCCAGAAGAGGAGCAGATATCAGTTCAGATCATCATTTAGTTCCATTAACCACAAAATGAAGCTGAAAGTCCTCACAACAAATTCAAATCCTCAACAAGAGGTAATTGTCAAACGCGATCAATATAATGAAAGCCAGCTAGGAATGTAGCAGGATGAGACGGAATACCCTCATTCTTACTGAAACACTGAAAACGGACCTAGAGACTGCTACCGTTGTGTTCACCCTATTACTTCAAAAGGTATGGAATGAAAGGATGTCGCTTAATGATTGTAGGAAAGGCTACCAGCAAAAGGTGACTTTGGTCTCTTCCCGAAAAAGCTGGCATGGGATATCGCGCCAAATGACATAATAATTCATATTATCTTGGAGAGAATAAAAGATACGATGAATGGGGAACTCTACTTGAATGTAATAAGCTTGATTTAGGAAGCACAGATCATGTGCTAATAGAATTGCACCTCCACGCATCTTAATCGTAGAACAAAGCACAGAATGACAATCAAACCTCAAACGCAACTTCATTTTCTCCGAAATGGTCTTCAACTGGCAGGATTAGCCGAAAAACCACATTGAGAAACAGCTGGCTATATGAAGATGCTACGTGTAGGCTGATCCAAAAAAGAAAACTCAGCGAGGCGTTGAGATTGCATACATGAGGAAAACAAGGGTGCATATTATCAACGGTGACATTGTCAGCTGTTGTGCACCTTATTATGCGCAAGGCTATTGGTAGCGAGGAGTCAATGATACCCTGGATGACTGATAATAAGGCTCTGGAAGATCTATAACATGCAGTCAATATATCAAATGCCACACGTTGTCTCGAATGTAAAAACAAGTAAACATCAACTTCGATGAGAATCTACACGATGTGCTTTTGTCAAGCAGACTATACAACGGAATATACAGTGACTGTGAATACGTGTAACATAAGATCACATTAAAGAGCAGAGAAGTGATTACTGCTACTAAAAGAAAAGTTTTAGTCTTTGATTTGCAATTATGACGAAGAAAATTTCATGAGATTAAACTTATGCCGTAAGGCAGAAATTCCAACCACAGATTCTCTTTCACATTCACGAACGTAACAGAATCGCCAGAGATTTGAGATCTGGTGACGATTTCACTCAGCACAAAAAGACCATATATCCACATAACAATTCGTAGATATATCGTCCTGTTCGGCTGCGTGAAATCTCAGCAAAAATAAGTTGATTCGGATTTTCAACACAAGTATTAATTTTGATATTCTGCCTAGTTTCAAATGAGATCAAAATGAATATCTATGAGAATGAGAGTACTCTCACGTCCTCCATGTTTTTTCTAAGCAGGTAAATCTCAGACAGATTCTGAGTAACAAACTGGTTGTAGCTAATTGTTGTGAAACTTAACAGCCTCTTTCAGCTTGGCTACAATGGCGTTATGCCAATGCAATGATTTCGAACAAAGATAAATACCGTAATAATGATAGTTTTGTTCAGAATACGATGAGGTGCGACTAATTTTGAAAACACCTGCTTCAGCCAAATGTCATCCACAGAGCGATAATTGATTTCGTTCATGTGCATCAATGTGTTTAATGAATTGTATGCACAACAATGAAAAGGTAACAACGACTGAACGCAGCGTCGTCAAGCAGTCTACATAATTCATTGCATAGCGACTGTGAATATGTGACGCCTAAGATCTCATTAAAGAGTCGAGTAGACAATGCATCCATTACACAAAAAGGCCAGTCGATTAAGTGCAACAATAACGCAAAAACGTACATGATATTATATTTTTGGCGTAAGGTGGAAATTCCGACCACCGATTCACTTTCACATTAAACTTACTAACGCAACATAATTGGGACGGATTTGAGATATAATGACGATTAAAAGCAGCACGACAGGACGATATATCTACAAATTGTCAAATTACAATTATCGCTGAGACAGCACATGGAGAGTCGAGGACATAACACATATTGTCCTCCTCACATCACCTAAATGTCTACCAACGAATAGTGAAGACACATCGACATTTAGAAGACGGTGAATATAAGAAAATGTGTATTTTTATTTCATATTGCACAAAATGTTCACAATCAATAATTGAATTTACTGTACTCCATGCAGCACAAGCACAAGGGATGCGATTCTCCGCGTTGATGGCTATTTGCCCAATCGAAGCATACTCATTGGACCTAGAGGTAAAATGAAACAAAACAAAAAGGTATTGAAAGCAACTGGCAGACATCAAATTCATATGACAAATAGTTAGTTAGTTAGTTAGTTATGCAGTTAGTAACTTATTTATTCTGGTGTTCTGGAATTACTCACGTTTGTTAACTGGGAGAGCATCGTGTGCCACAGCGGCAAACACTGTGATCAATTGGATGACGAAGATGACGACACCGATGACCAATCTAGATCGTTGAGACTTTGACTGCATTCTGAGTTCTCTGGATACTGATTGCGACACTGTTATACACGACCATCTTCACTCCTCCGTATTTATACCAGATTGTTATTCATCCACCCACTCATTCATGTTGACGTGTCACCAGACTGCGAGACATATCTCACATGTCTGGGTGTGCGTATTGAAAGAAATGTATACTGGTAAAACCAATGAGCACAGTCACCAATCAAGTTAGCTCAACTCTCACCAATTGTAAAAGCAATGACACGACTTACCACTACTGGTCAGATGGTTGCATCATGAATCAGAATGACACCATGTGGCTGATGCAGTGATCTAACGACCTGACTTGCTGACATCAAAGCGAGGATGATCCCAATATCACTTGTGCTTTGATGATTTCCATTCCCATTCAGTGCATCTCTAGTTCATTCCGTGTGTTGATATTAGAGCAGCGCCATTCGAAGTGGGATGATCTAACATTTGTTTACACAGATTGACTGTGAACATGTCTCACGACATCTGTCTAGCGAATGCTTGTTGTAGAAAGCACATACATATATAATAGGTGTCTACTGGCAATTGTTCGGGTGCATACGAGTCAGGTTACTTACTCAGAATACAAGTGTAATCCTTGGTCTTCAGGATTTCTTTGAATTCTGCCGACGACTCACTGGTAGTTCTTGACTGTTTTATTGATATCATTAGCAGAGTCGACTACAGCTCATCGTGTAATTGAATTGATCTCTCCTCGATTCTTCAATGAGATCACATGTGTCACATTTTCACATTCTCTGTATACTGGTTTCTGTTTACTGCTTGTCAGTATCGCTTCATGTAGATTCACATCTAAGAAAGTGCGTTCACGTTTTGTTATTTTCGAGATTTTGTGACATCAGATATATTTGCGGTAATATTTTGATCTTCCAGAGACTTCTTAACCTTCATCCAGCGTATTACTGACTCCTTGCTCACGGCAACCTGACGCATAATACAGTCCAACACAGTTGAGAATATCATCGCTGAAGCAGATGTTTTCAAAATTGATTAAATCTAACCGTTGTCAGACCACCACTTTCATGAATACGTCATATAGCTTTGTCCTTAATCACTGAGATTGCATATAGTCAATGTAGTCAAACTGAAAGAGGCGGTGAAGCTTCTTGACAATTAGGTACAACCACCGTGTATCTCAGAATCTGTCTGTAATTGTTTGAGCATGTGAACTGTTCAGAACAGCCGTGAACCCCGTTGAAGATTTCTCTAACTCACAATTAATCTATATCATCGAAATTGAATTGGGGTTGAAGAAATTAATTAACACATTTTTAGAATCCGAGTCCCGTTATTTTTCTTGAGTGTTTATTGGTTTTGAACTGCTTTCAGACTGTTGTAGATGTGACTTGTTTTTCTTGATTCGCCTTCGACACCTTCATCCTTCCCGCCTTCAAGTGAAGCGATGTCTCTTAGTCAAATAAGCAAAGTAATTAATTTCTTCCAAATTTCTTCCAGTCGTAAGCATTTCTGTTGATTGTCGTCGAGTTTTGCAGTGGGTAGTTTCATCATTCCTCTTTGTCCACCTTCAGTCATACCTTCGCTACCTCTTCAGCCAGTTCGTGTTACATTAAACATTAATAATACGCCCTAAAATTCAAATCATCTCGAACTTTCTCACAGTTCGGTGCAGCGTATTCTTGTCTTTTCAGTGCCTGTGTACAACCTGGCGCATAATCCAGTACACTGCAATTAAGAATATCGTGAGTGATGGTAGGCACACAGACACCTCTTACTGCTGTATTCATTTCAATTGCCTCACTGAAATGTTCATGTTGGATAACCTTACACCGAACACTGTCATTTGATCAGTGGATGAGATTGATAATGACTTGAGGTACACCGTGGTGCTTAATTAATTTTTAAATTACTTCTTGGTCAACGTCGTCAGTCGAAGGCTTTTTTCGAAGTGACGGAAGCTGAGGTAGAGTTTTGACTCACATTCTATCCTTTGCTTTATGATGGCGGTGTGTAGAGTTGCAAATTGATTAGTACATGATTTGTCTTTCATTTATCAAGCTCGTTCCGGAAGACGGATTCTGTATTCAGTACATCTTCCATTCACTCCAGGATGATGGGACTTGGTATTAAACTTGGTGTGGACAAGGGCATTATTTCACGATAGTAATTGTAGATGCCTAGGTCGCTCTACTTTATCAGCTTGACAAGGAAGCCTTTCGTGCAGTCTGTAGGTACCTCTCCTACTTTCCAAACCTTTTATATTAATAGCATAAGAAAATCTGCCGCAGTCTATTGGTCCGTTGTCATGTGTCTCTGGTAGTCTCTCGACTCGACTACAGTAGCTTCACCTCACATAGAATATCTGCTTTCGATTGATGATTACTGACCACATAAGAAAGTTATGTGCTTGCTGTTGATGATGGTTATATTTCTGGGAGACTTGCAGGTGATGATCGATTCGAGAGTCTTTTGAAGTGGTCAAAACACTGTTGGAATTTGTCACTCAACCTTGGTAATGCGGTTCTACTGAAATTCATGATATCACATCATGTGATGTCTGATATCTGTTGGTCAGGCATCACTCAAAATTTTATCCTTCACTTTCTTTGTGGTGAACTAGAATTGCGGTTGGTGTCAAGCTGCTCTGGAGAAATTATTCTTCGTCCTGTAGGTTTCCAGAAGCAGATGATTATTTTTATTTTTTTTATTATTTTTGATTACAGCTTGATTCGACACTGTAATTTGGGTACAAGTATGGAACTTTCAGCATGTATATCGGTAGCCCAAATTTTGCAGGCCGACCATAGATATCAGATGTTCGTCGGTAGCGATCGAACATCTGACCATGTGCATGGTCAGCGAGAGTCCTAACCACTGGGCCACCGACTGAGCCAATATTTGCGCCCCTTCAAGACATGGTTCCAGCAGGCATTCTGCGTCTCAACTTCCTTTTGAAGCATTGAGGTTTTGATGTTAATTGTCAGTAAGGCGGAATCAGCGGTGGTTTGTAAATCACCTTGTGTTTGTACACGCTCCTTCTGATCACCATATCGTTGAAAGAGCATAAATCTGTGGAAAAGTCTTCGTTCTCATCATTTCTTCAAAAGGCTCTCGACCCATGATTAGTTCTCTTCCTGTTTTATCAACTCCCAGTTTGGCTGGCATTCTTATCGCCCATAAAGCCTTTGTTGTCACCGTTTCAGGTGTTGTTCTTTACTATCTGTAGTTGTCTGTAAACACACTCATTCACCACTTGTTACTCCTTGTAACACCGTGATTGAGGATGAGCATTAAACTGCATGTTAGACCCGTAAGTTGAATGCACCACTGGAAAGTGATCGTGTTCATGTTTCGTGAGTCTCAACTAGGATCGCCGCCGAATGCATATTTCCGATGCTAGACATCACCAACCAAACAATACCGAGGGTTTAAATAACAAAACCGATAAGAACTGAGGGGCTTTAAAGTATTCGCCTCTATTGTATTCCAGTAGCAACAATACACAATTCCAATGACCAACTTACACCACTTGGAGAATAAGTGGACAACCAAATCATGCTGTGTAGCTGGGTGGTCTCAAGCTGTGAGCCTTAGTAAAGTTATTATTCATCGTGATTCGTACACATGATCTTCGAGTAACAAGATGATCTCGTAGATAAATACGCTACTAAGATCCATTCCAGCTTATGGAAATTCGCAATGTACAGACAACATAATCGGTGACCTAATGTTGTCCCGACGGTAGTGGTGCAGGCGTATTTTCTCTTATACCTCTGTAACTGATGTCAGCTCGTGACCAGGCCAATCGAACCTGTGTAATTCAAATATTAGCAAGTTCCCTATGGACAAAGGATACAGACAGTATTCACACTGGATGAATACACTGGACTGTGTGGCTGACTCCACAACACGTCGGTGGCACAGTGGTTAGGACTCTCGCTGACCATGCACATGGTCAGAGATTCGATCCCCTGCCGACGCACACCTGATATCTATGGTCGGCCTGCAAAATTTGGGCTACCGATATCCATGCTGAAAGTTCCATACTAATACTAAAAATACAGTGTCGAATCAAGCTGTAATCAAAATAAATAAATAAACACTTTTATATATTGTCAGTCAGTATCTGCAGACTAATGCCATTCTCAATGTATGTTCTAAGCTAAAGATGTCCACAACACATCGCATAAGTTCATTTGCTGCGTCCTGGTGATAATGCCCGTCAAAGTAATAGAGTTGAGGTTTACAGTGCAAAAATCGAGCCTTGTTCAGCTAGTGGCAGGCAGAAGTATTCATTATTTAACTTCTTTGAAGTTTCTCTGGTGATGTTCTTTCCGTGAAATGTGATTGATGACCAGACGAAAAAACCTTCAGCTTTCCTGTGCCTATCAATGGATATGATATTTTCACAGGAAGCAAAGGCCTGTAATCTCACCCACAGCTTTCTCCTAGGTGGCGAGCATTCAACTACTGAAACACCAGTGACATTTACTTACGATAAATGAAGTGAGTGTGCGAATATGGACGAAATGCGAGGGCGAAATTCGTCGTGAAACACACCGAGGAGAGTAAAGATCAAATTCCAACAAACAAAATACTTTTTTGGAGGAAAATCTAAAATAATAACAATAAATTATCATTTTCTATGACCTGAGACAAAATTGGATCCCAGTTACGATGGAATAGGGTTTGAGAATAGTTTCAATACAGACACATATCGAGATGGCCAAAGTAACATCGCTTATATAGACCATCCATTGCTTGAACCGTCTTCTTCTGCCCTGTCGGAACACTTTGGTGAAATTAGTTTGCATTCCATTTATGGGGGTGACAAACTCATCTGAATAACGTATCCGATAACGATATGTGACAATCAGTTGTATCCCGACCATCTTTATGCATGAGTTTCACGATCCGGAATCACCGAAGGTTGTATAACGCAATGAGAAGAATCTGCACACGATGATTTCGAACCACATCCACAATAGTGTGATCAATACTAGTACCGTCAGCTCTCCATATTCACATATTATCAGCCGTACAAAGTACATGGCTGTACTTCTTGTTTATCAAAACAGTTACAAAGTCATGAAAAATTACCACGTTCTTTCACGAAGCTTACGTGATGCTACTAAAATTCCAAGAGGCTTTAATGTTGTGCTTCAATAATCCATATTCACTTGTGATGCATATCATCACGTTTGGTTCTAATCCAAATATATCCACTTGAGGCAAAGCTAGGACAGAAAATCTGCATCCGCAGGAAAAGCCCCACATCTCTTCTTCTATCCGATCCAAATAATTTTTGGTGAAACGTCATGCCAGTTGAAACCACACCCATGACAACCTGGAAAAAGAATTAGGATAAATCCAAAATGAACTGGTCCATATACTTTATCCTAATAGACGCCTCAGAAGACACATGAACATGTTGAATGGTGAAGAGAGAACAATTGTTACAAGAAGCCAAGAAAGACTAAGCTAATAGTCATTAGATCAGATAATATGTTGAGTCGTTCCAGCTCATACAGATGTCAGTCACAAATTATTTAATAAAAAAAATTCTAATTAGATAGAATTGATTTAGGTTCACAAATAAAAGCTATGTATAAATGAAAAACAGAACTTTTGATACACTGTGAAATTTTCAGCATTTCCATCTAATACACTGACGCACAGAAACTGCAGTACCAAAACGATAATTAACATGGAAAATCACTTTGTATACAGCTGCGTCATGCGACTTTGTGTTTGAAAATGTTTTTACAGGAAGTATCCCAGATTTTTGTCTTCACCATGAGATACTCTTCACTCAGGTTGGGAAATCTACTACAAGAAAACAGTTTACTTCGACTAAAACAACTTCCGTGTACTTTCCTTTAGGTTGGTTTCCACTGCTGCAGTTTTGAATATTATTCCGACTTACTTTTCATCAAGACATTAAGCACTTTCAGAATATTACCTGCGACTGCACTCACTTGTTTTCACACGTACAAGCTACACAGCAGTTTGGCTATGGTTTCTCAATAATTTTAGGCCATCATATACTGATTATGATAAATCAGCCATACTCTGATGGCCCGCCCGGCTGCTTTCTCTGTATAATCAGCACTGAAATTGTAATTTCTTCTCTCACATTTGTAGTTACATGGTG
Source organism: Trichobilharzia regenti (assembly GCA_944472135.2). Lineage (NCBI taxonomy): Eukaryota > Metazoa > Platyhelminthes > Trematoda > Strigeidida > Schistosomatidae > Trichobilharzia > Trichobilharzia regenti. Next base: position 122,962,698 of record OX235264.1, on the reverse strand, counting down.
ACATTACCAACATAAATAATTTATAACATTGTATATTTAATAACAATGGTAATTTTTTATTCTGATCATTTTTCTTCTCTACCTTTTCATACTACTTAATCTACTTATGTAAAATGCTGTTGGTGTGAATTCCCGTAAAGTCTACCCTGTAAGTGAATTTCTCTTGTTATTGTTGTTCAGTAAATTGAATGAAAAATGGTGAAAATTTCACAGTGTATCATCAGCACTGTTTTGGAATGAGGCAAATCTGTATTCATATTATTATTATTATTAAGAATCACAGATTCACCTGAGTATAGTTGACGCAATATTATAGTTCAATGACTGATATTGACACGTAGTACAAACGGTTCTTTATTGTTATTTCTATTTAACTTTTAAAAATAAATAAATATAGTTGTGAACTTTATTAAATTCCATTTAATTAGCTCTTATTGTTTAGTAATCATTTTAACTGACAGCTGTGTGAACTACTACTACTACTCAGTATTTTGTAATGGTTTAATCTGATTTCATCTGATCTAATAACTAATAACTTTGTCTTGCATTGCATCTTGTAACAGTTGGTCTCTCTTTAGCATTCATCGAACTTATGCGTCTCCTGAGACGTCTATTTCGCTTATTGATTCCTTCACGTTTCCAGTGAAACATGATGTTTCAAGCTAGAAGCTTGAAGTTTCTGTAGCAGTGTTTATTTATACAGGATTGGGTCACTAGCTTCATGCCCAACCGTTCCTGTTATCCTGTCTTCTTACTGGTTTATCGAGTTAAAGGAGTACGTCTGTGGCCAGGAATCGAACCCTGGATAATGTTCATGGAAGTTGAGCGTCTTAACGCCATGCCACCAATCCATATTTGACATCGTTACCAAACACTAAACCGATGAAGCTTCACAAAGTTACCAATTGACTACACTGCTTGCATTACTTCAAGTATTGTCAGCAGCTGAATGAAGTCAATGTGATGAAAACAGCTCCACCTTTCTTCATATCGTCTACTGTTCGAAAGATACAGAGTAGAACAGAACGAACTGTGAGTTTGTTCCTTATGGGTCAAGTATTATGTGCAATAGTGTTGCAAGAAACAACCACGAAAAAGGTAGATGACCTAGGGAAACTCCAGGTCTACTTTTGAATATTCCTTTTGATTTGTGAGGTCAGAATATCGGCGATTATTAGCTAAATTTAGATTTGAAGACGTTACACACTATCACCTCAACTAGCTATGAAATGTTACGCCTACCTGGTCAGAATCCACGTCAACATGATATATTAGTAAGATTGAATTAGAAGAAAGGAAAGAATGGTCATAAAAAGACATGTCACACATCCATGAAGCCACATGGTTTGGGACTGGAAACGATAGAAGTGAAAATGTGCAGCAGTGACAAAGAAGTACCTATCTTCAGCTTCCGTCTTCTCTTCTTGTCTTGAGAGAATGCATGATATTTTACCATCTTATCCTCATTTCTTTTCTCTGAATTTCTTTCAATCGTGATGGATACCTTAGCTGTATTGAGCTGAGTACTATACAGATAATTTACATATGTGTGTCTATAATTCGGTTCAATTTACATATACTCATGCAAATTGGGAAGATCGAAGTAGATTTCAGTAACACATTGTTGATATTGTGACATCTATTAGGATGTGAAATCTGTAAAAACACACTGAGCCTATTTGAGAGATCTGTCAGTCTGCAGAGCTCAGTATCACTGACCTGTGAAAATTTCCATCACTACTACGATACTACTTGTCATTTCACGAGTAATCTTTACTGAACAGTGAATCAGTATATGTTATTCCAATGGTCTGCTCATTCAAACTAGTTTTCAGCTGAAACATGAACATCCATCTTGTCATTTCGGTGTATTGTCGATCGATTGAAACTTGTATTTCACATCTAAATCGCCATTCCGTTTAACACTGACTTTCAAAATTCACAATATTGTGCATTGTATGTGTATATGTGTAGACGAGTAAAAGCAGTCCTGAATTGAATTTGGTCTTCATGGGTTATGGAATAAAGCGAAGATAAAGAGAGAGTGATGTAGGGAAAAAGACGTGGATCATTCACATTTAAACTGACGTATTTTTTTCTTTGTTCTCAATGTGTTCTCTACTACGACAGGTAGACGCGGGTTTAGTTTTGCTTTATGACTGAAGTTAATATGTCGACTATTAGTCATTTAACAGAATGATTCATGTGTAGATGGAATCCACACTATATATATTTGAGAATATTCGTTTATAAATCTTTGTGTTTTCTTGGAAATATTATCACAGTCTGGAAGAAGCCTGTTGTCAAATATGATGAAAATCAAATAGTTTGTATAATCGAACTGTTTTCCATTGTTGGGAGACTAGTTGGTTCTCATTGTTATAGTGTGTACTGGTTGACAGGGGATTAAAAAAAATACTGGCATAAGCATTGCGGTACATTATATCAACGTCTACCTACAGACTTTTGAATGCACTAAGCATTGCAACTGTGTCTCGTTTTCACTTCAAGAACAAACAATCTCTATGCCTAACAACTCTTCGTTGTTTGGCTGCAATTGTAGTGCCCATTATTCGTCGTTCTAGACTTACTCTCCTGAAAACATCGATAGATACTTTACACATGTATTCATCGAGCTTGTCTGTGGTGTATACGATGTGTCATAGCTGATAAAAATAGTGATTGCGAGTTGTAATGCCATAAAATCAATTGGCTGCTGAACGTATGGTGAAATTACTGCTGGAAATTTGTAATATGAGTTTTTATGGGACATAAAGTGGAGTCAAAAGTAATTAGGTTACCGCTTCAGTCATGTCTGGGTCTTTAGAAAGTCTATGAAGACAGCCATCATCAACTTTGATGTTGTGTAAGATATTCAGTTTAACAGGAATCTCCTTACAGTGTTCGCTGAACAACCTTTGATTTGTTTCTTTCGAATTCGGCATCCTTCTCTAGTAAACAGCAATCTCTCGAGCAACTTTGAATGTCCACATTTTTAATTGCCAAATTATTTTTTATTACAGCTTGATTCCACACCGTATATTTGGTTCTGTTATGGAATTTTCAGGATGGATATCGATAATCTAAATTTTCCAGGCTGACCATAGATATCAGGTGAGCGTCTGCAGGGTATCGAACCTCGGACCATGTGCATGGCGGGTGAGGGTGCTAACCACTGTGCCACCGACGCAATTATTGAGATTTCAAGCCTATTTATCCCTCCACAATTTGATAAACACCTTAATATACACTACTCATAAATCTCATCAGTAGGACAAACCACTGAATTTCAAGTGACCTATGAATGAAACTGTAGCCAGATTCAGAGTTGTTACTCGGCCTAATAATTTCAACTTCACTGAGGGTTTTCGACGGCCATAAACAGTTTGATAATAAACATAGTACGAGTGTTTTATATGCCAATGTAGCACCAGAATTTACATGGTCAGTGTTATGTACTCGTCGCTAAATTATTGTTATGGACTGGTCGAGAAACTAATGGTCCTGACGCGAGAAGGCGGAAATCAGAAGACCACTAGGTTTGCGATGATACTTCTATTGTCCAAACACAAGGAGACGAAAATAAATGGTCTCACACCAAAGTGGTAAGTAAGTAAAGTAGTTGTGAAGTAGTTCACACAAATTGTGAATGCGAATATATATAAATGTTCCAGACAAAGCGTGGGAAAAATCATTAGACAGTCTTACATGAATGGCTAATTATAATGGAGTGTCGATCCAAATATACATAGCGAATATAGCAGACATGTGAACAACCATATATGGATATATGTCACCAAGCGACGGACTGTCAACAAACACTCATATTATATATAATATAAATGGAAAATTCATTGTTAAAGGAGACAGGTTCATACAAGTGAAGTGGTCACAGACTAACCGAGCAAACAGAAAGAGAGACCAACATGCACACACACACATAAATATATATATGTGGATACATATCAGTCAGCGAGTGACCTAACCACTGTGCCATCAATTAATCAATCCAACTGATGTTCTTCAAGTTGTTGGTCATTTACCTTTTCCGATCCCTCATTTCTTATTACATGACTTGCCGCATTCTGATGAAGCCGATTCTGTGTATTGGGTCGTTGGTCCGACCCTGTTAAATGCGGTAAGTGACATGTCAGTCAGACTGTTCCGAAGTGAATACCATTGTCCAGGTATTAAATCAGTGGCACGTGTAAAATTGTATTAGGACAAATCCACACAAATTCCCAATAGCTTAAGATGTATGTTATGTCCGATCTCATATTCTGGTCTTCTCACACGAAATTAGATTCTACAAATATATGCTGCGAAATTCAATGTAATCAAGTTAGGATTATGTGCCGTCGTCAATCTGTCTCTAGTTTCAAAGTCAGTTATGTTTTTGGATTCTGCCTATTCCATCCTCACTTTCACCAAATATCCCCATGGATACTGCAGAAACACTTCATTATGCGGCGAGGGGAATTAAACACTCTCAGGAGGCCTATTATGGTACCGCTTAACAGACTCGTTAATACTGTTTATACATCATACAGGAAATCAGTGAACAGTATGTTGCCAGACAGTGAGCATCATACCCATACGCAACTCTCTGCCTGATGAATCCAACCCCAGTCGGTAGACCTAGAAGCAACTATAGAAGAAGACTTGATTCTCCGATGACAGAATATAAAATATCTTCAACGTAGCTTATTTGCCGTGGATATATTTGAATGAGGACACTACCCATCAGCCTACTCTGTAACACTAAGTAAACGACCCTCTTTTTCTTTCATCGCTGCCTTGTTGTTAATATTTCCACTAAAACTCTAATTTTGTATTCGTAATCATTTTGCACAATGTTCTCAGTTAAAATAACCTGTTTATAATTATTAACGCTCAAATGTAATTACTGAGTGCAATACTCTACTCTATGCTTGAACATTCATTTCGAACAGAGCGCCAAGTATTATTATCACTAGGTAACATCGGTGGAATGTCGAAGTAAAACTACGAAAAGCAACTAGTATCATTTGATGATTAAGTTTCAAACCCATAAAATGAGGATCACAATGATGAGGAACTAAATGGTCTCTCGCGTGATGTGGTGAAGGTGCAGTTTCCTAACGTTTTCGTAGTCGATATCAATTCATGATCAAGCATATAGCCAACCATATTCCGTGTACATCAACAATTAACAAGTTTTCTATAAAAAGGCATACAAACAATGTTATTTCCGGAATCTTGGAAACGTTTTGCTCCGCAAGCAATAGCTAACCAAACATGATAATTCGGATGACCCTTATTCCGATCACGTGTAGCCACTTTATCTGTTCTAAGTTCATAAGATGATGCTGACTTCGAAGATTTGAATGTCTGCCTAGCTTTAAAGAGTTCTGCTTTTCCTAGAACTGATATTCACCAGAAGAATTTTTCCTGTCGTCTATTGTTACCTCTGGAAAAGCTTTAGGAGCTGCTTGTAGTCGCATGATTCATTTACCTTGGGAAATATGGACTCTAATTTTTTTACCCTCATTGTAAGTGATTTTAATTCACCAGCCCTCACCTATTTCATTTGTATTAATGTCATCCGTGATAGAGAACTGGTTGTCTGCACAGAGTCCTAAGGTGTGTTATAGGTGCGACTTGTTTTATTTGAGTCTACAATTCACTCTGAAAGCATGTTTTCTTATTGCTGAAGCAATGTTCCAATTCCTAGTTCACTGCATCGCATATTATATGCGGAACCTCATTTCAGTCTTCATATCTACATCGGCTTGACTTCTGCTCCGTTACTCCGCTTCTTTCCTTTATCGGCATCCAGCTGACTGTATAGAGTGAAAGAGTATTTGTTTGTTATTTTTTAAGATTTCCAGCAAATTTCTCCGCATGTCGTATTCACAATGTAGAAGTGTTCTTTTTACATAGTTCTCTTAACTCATTTGGCGTAACTTCTCCACCTTTTACTTGATTGCTGCCACGAAACTGTGCTTTTTTAGTTTCATGTTTCAGTATCCTTGAATGTTAGCCAACATCAATTACTCAAATTTCCTTTATCTTTCTATATTCGCCATTTTCTCCCAATTTTTTAGATTAATATGAAGTGTAGCTGAATTTTGTTGTGACCATATGACGACAAATACATCGCTGTGTGAATACCCTTGTGCTTCCTCAGCCTTCCTTTAATAACAATATCATCGGTTGTTAAGAAATGCGCGAATAAATCACTTCATGACGTCTACGATTTTTGAGACATTATGAGTTCTCTCACCATGTTGTCCATTCCAAGTTTGTTTTCATATAACATATTCGGGAGAACTAACAGCCGTCAGCATAAATGCCAAAGATAGGTCTTCAAGTGAACATAGAGAAGGCAGAGGTGATGCAGATAATCAGCCATAAATAACAACAACAACAACATAAAGAATCACGAGTCTCTGTTTAAGGGAGAAATGTGGAGGATGTCATGTCTTGCGCTCACGGTTACTCTAACTTCGAAAGATCCATGAAACTGTCCTCCAGTAGAAATGTAGAAGTAAAACGCTTAAGGACTGGATACCCACTGATATCCCCAATGAGAAATACTGCTATACAGTCGTTTAAGTAGAACATGAAATAAGGAGCAAATGACTGCACGTGAGAATGACATGAGAAGTGTCGCAGAGGATCCAGCTGAAAGGGATTTCAGAGAACTAGAAAAATCGAGCTCTTGTCAATTCCATGTGAATGAAACTGATTGTTGGAGTCTTCCTTCACCTATTCGTCTGCTTCATTTAAAGGTACGTTTCATTCAAACGTCTAACCATGTGATATTCTGACTTAAATAATATTGTCGTGATTCTGTTGGAGAATGGGATTCACCTGTCACTGTTGGCGACATCATGATAATCACCCAACACTCAAGGCGTTACCTCTTGTCACTTGAGTGACGTGAGAAGATTATGAAATTTCTAGCAAGTCACTCCGTTCCATTTCATCATGCACCAAAGATTCCTAGCTTTTTGAAACCATATCTTCTCATTTTTGTTCTGAGACTTCAGCAACATTTCCAGACAGTACATGTTGACTTTCTGCATCTTCCTGTCATCCAGGGGAAGCGCATGGGCTGACCAGCATCCCGAAGGCTTTCACCGGTTGACTTGGTTTATCCTACTAAATTACATAGAAGAAGAGCTCAATTCGTTCCTGTTTCTTTAATTCCAAGTTTCTCTATCGGCTGGGTTGTTCTTCATGTGGCAAGGATATAAGCCACATGCTCAATGACGATAAATACTCGGCTTATCAGAACAGACTTGTAGATTATTAGATGAAAATGTGAATAATTTCAAGAGCAAATGTCACTTCTGTGAACACTAATGCAGGAATCAGTAAAGGAACTCAGAACGATACACTTCAATTAGACTGAATTTATCACCACGAAGCACATGTCCAGATAGAGAAATGAAAATATCAAAATATCTTACTCAACCACAAAATTGATCCACAGAATCAATACTGTCCACTGGTGAAAGTCAGACATTTCAAATACTACAAGATTAATAAGTGTGTTGAGACAGAATAACCTGATTACTTTATTCAAAAACGTAGAATGATATTTGTTAATTATTATCACTGAGACAGTTGTGGAATGGTAAACGTGTCACCCATTTGTTTTAATTAGATTTCATATTTTACAAACAATATATTTGAGAACAATTTGTTAAGACAAGCTGGCTATAGTCATTTTAGTCGATGTTGCAAGAAAATAACTATAATACTGGCTTCTGATGTACATTATGCGTTAAGAAAATCAATGTACTCATTCAGGAATCTGACTCATTCACGAAGATCAATGCAGACGAAGCTGAAAAAACATCTTTATTTCGACTTGATGTATATATAATTCCTAGGAGCATTTCATTGACCACTGCCAATAGATGCAGGTAACTGATATTTGTAGAATCGCCTCATATCTGGATGAGAGCTGAGTCTAACATTATCTCTGTATGTCAAGAAACTGCAGAAGTGTTTATTTTTCCTTGTGATGGAACACTGACCATGCAGTCAGATTTCTGTGTTCATCAGTTAAAATTGTGAGGATGTCTTGTGCACAATGAAGAACAACCGAATTTAGTAAAATTCGGTTGTTCTTCACAAATGTGATTACTCTGATAATAGTTCTATTCATTGTGTGATTACATCAAATCCCACCTAAATAATTAGATGAGTTGTGTTCCCAACGCTCTTAATTTATATGCAGTGCTGATTGGCCTCTGTAGCCAGATATCCATCATGACAAACGATGGTAGGATGTCGATACCTGACAACCATATTGTATGACTGACAAAGATGCAAATCGTTCTCTTCCTTACTATGACAAGAAACTCCTCATGTGAATCTTAATTCTGCTGCAGATATCCCCCCTCATTTCACAATTCCAGCTAATAAGCAGCAGTAGAGTTCGATTCCCTGTCAACGCACACCAATATTATTTTTAACTACCAATCTTGAATATTTTTTGTATATAAACATATAGATGTATACAACTGTGGAGGCAGAATCGGAATTCATCGAAAAGAATATTCTTTGCTCGATTATTTTGTGTTTTATGAATGTAAACGTGTATTGATCTATCCCCTCACATGATACGCTGCATGTCACGCTTGAGATCATAGATTCTATCTGAAATATCTCTGAATTGTCTTAAGTCATTAACCGTTTTCTCCTTCAGGTTCCTAGAGTGTGAGGTTTTTCTCCGTTCATATTCGCTAAGGCTTCCTATTCACATGTTACCCAGTATGGAGAAAATGCATCTTTTCATCAAAGACTGAAGCATGTTGAAGATGATATTGGTGACACACATGCCTAATATTAACAGTAGAGTAGAACGTATTTCACATTCCTCCTGAATTTTGCCATCTTGTTAGTATTCGCGACTGCTGGAGATTTACATGTCTGTTCCTTCATCTCCATTCTGATGTACAACTATACTTGTATATTTCTGCTTTTTGACCAAATTCCACGGAGAAGATTTTTCGTGTAATTGCCAAGGGTTTTTTTAATAATAATAATGATTTGATTTACTCCAGAAACAGTACTAGTGATACAGTGGGGAATTTTCAGCACATATCTACAATACTGCATCCAATTTCATCGCACATTTAAAAGAAGTATTACAAAAATAAATAATAAAAAAGCACAGAAAAATAACGAAAAAATGCTAATAAAAATACCAAGGAGAAAGGAAGATAAACATAAATAATGAATAATATTTCAGTATTTGGTAGTGAAAACTATGATATGTGTATGCGTGTTGAACAGTAACAGCTATAATCATACAAGCAGTTATGAAATGTTCTTCAGATGATCAGTTAATTTGATTGAATTACACTAAAATAAACATTTGAGGGTTTTTTATTGTCAGCACTAATACAGTGTTTGTTGTGGTAGTGTGAGTAATCATGCATAATACCTAAATTTTTAAGATGGTGATGACGGCGTTCACAACCAAGATTGTCAGTTAAATAGTGCCGAACAAAATAAAACAATCACAAAACTAATATTACATGATGGTTAATGACAGGACAATTTTGTGATACTCATAGTGATAATATAGTTTGGACCAGTAGACACACAAAATAAGGAATAGAATAAAGAATCAAGAGTAAGACAGTGATAATAATTTAAGGTAGCTAAGTATGTTTAAGAAGGTTATTCACTATAAAATACAAATAGGAGAGAATAACGGAGGGCCAGATTATGTTATTAACAACAAAGCAAGTCATCGGTTACACGCTTAACATTGTCTCTGTCACTTAGAACACGGGTTCCTATACTTGGTTGTACGAGCATATATAATTTTGTACTGATTTCTGGTTCTACCTGATGAGATTCGAGGAGAGAGTTGGAAAAAGAGGGGTAGTTGGGGGGCGGAGTGTATGGTTTTAGACCATTTTTCGCATGTATTCAGATGCCTTTCTACTAATGTAGTGACGAGCTGACTGAGTTTTACACCACTTCTCCCACTAACTGCCTTCAACATCCTTCTCAGGATGGTGTAGTCCTCTTTCAGTAGCTCAGGAATTACTAATGGGGAGCAGTAAAGTAGAATAGGCAAGATACGAGAGTTGACAAATTGTGAAAGCAGAGGTTGACTGATTCCAGTTAGTCTGAGTTTCTTAATGTAGTAGGTTAGACGGTAAACTCTCTTAGAAATCGTTTGGATATGGGATGACCAATTAGGATCGGAAGATAGAACTATTCCGAGGTATTTTGCAAGACAGTATTGTTTGAATATAAATGTTGTTTAGTCTCTTGATTTCAGACTTAATTTGGATGTTTATCTTCCTATGACCAGATTTATTCTTTGTCTTGTACAGTCTCTCGTTTTTCTCTTCGGAGCTTTTTGAGATGAGGGGAAGAGAAACGGTCATTCTTTTGAAAAGTATCTGTTTTGGACAGCATACATCAAGGCAGAATTTAAGATAGTCAGTCAAATTGGAAATAGTATCATCCAGTTTGTGTTCGTTGAAAAGTTCCCAGTTTGTGTCATTTAGCATACATCTTAGTTTGAGCACATTTTCTTGCGAGTAACACCTTTGCTGTGTTTTCCTGAACAGATTTGAGAGGATATTAGAGTGAGATTTGCTGTATATCTTAGGTAATTTTCGAATAATACAATGATCAGAGTTCATTATAGGAGCACTTCTGTGTGCTTCATATATTTCCTCATCAATAATAAACACTAGATCCAGAGTTTTATCAAGTCAAGTAGGAAATTTAACAATATTGACATGACCTAATGATGCAAGGAAAGAACAATCACAGCAATTGAAATCTCCAGTGACAACTGATGAAGAGTTTTCAAGATGTGTAACAGCGAATTCAATAAATGTATCAGCAAAATCAGATAGATCTGAAGCAGAACAGCCAGAAGTAACATAAATAATTGAGATTAAAACGTTTTTAAACTTGGATAAGTGTTTTGGACGGCATTTGACTGTTTGTTATACAATGAATGAAGTCACTCGAGAAAGAAAAACATACATTATTTGGAGTTGACCATTGAGAATGAACAAACATTGGAACACCTCCGCCTCCTTTCTTTCTGGAGCAAAGTTAATCTGTCTAAACAATGAAAAAAACTATTTAGGGAAATCAGGTTGTCATCATAGACTTCATGGACACATGTTTCTTGTAATGCGACAATCGCCGTATTGTGATAAATATCAGATAATAAGAGAGATTGAAGATGCATAATTTTGTTGGGAAGTGAACGGCAATTTGAACTAACAATAACGGGAATACTTTCTTAATTGCTGTGTGACGATTGATGATAGTTTTTGGTTTTGGAGCTAAATTTACTGGTGATTTATTTCAACTCTACACCTACTGAATGAAAGTCAATCGAAGAATTTTATTTGACATACTCAACCGTTCTGCCTGCAGATGAAACGATGTCGCACACGAACTTGAGAGAAGTGAGTGACGCCAGATTGTTTCCCGTCGGGGGTGACTGCTGCTTTTCGCTTTTCTAATTGGCTAGATATCTTCACCACCTCTGTCTTCTCTACATCACTTAATTTGCTATCTTCGCTGCCAGGTTCCTTCGTCAACTTGCTGATTTTCGCTTGTACTTATTCGACTGTGCGTGACAATATATTATTGAAAATCATACACGAAGTTCACATCTTCTAGAATTATTCCGCTGTCAAATATTTGCCCCCTTCCTAATACCTGCTGTCTTTCTCAGTAAAAAGAAAAGAAGACCATCTGCGGAAGTCTTATCTGCCTTAATGTCAAGCACTTCTATGAGCCTTTTAATATAAATCACTTCGAATGTGACACTGTAACCTAAATGTTGTATAGGCTTGACAAGTGAGGGAACTTAAAAGTGTTGACGTAGTTCCACTGGCAAAATGTAGTCTAGCCTGTTAAATGCATTCTGGTAGTCGATCAGTTTTATAGAGATAATAAACGTCGATTCTGTTCACTTTCATATGGTGACGCGTAGCACTGCTATCTGATCCGAACAAGATCGAACTTTCTCGGCGCACTTTGATACACAATGTCTTTTTTCGTCTTGTAGAAACGACGTGATAATATGCTATGCACGGACCAGAGGACAATTTGGCATCACTTCGTGAACAGGATAAAATTACTGTCGTCCTCAGGCAGACGACTAAATTAAAAGCATCACGCATCGATAAAACTCCTGAGAACGGTGATTTGCCGAATACTTCTTAACTTATCATTGGCCTAGTTCGGTACATATTACGTTAATCAAAAAGGGTCATTGGCCTTGTTCGCCTTATTTGACTCATATCACTTACACGTGTCCATTCCTATAAACATGCATATTCACCACGGAAAATGTGCCTAATCATAATGGACCAAGTTTATTACTGATATTGATTTTTCTCCTGAAACTGTTTAGATAGAGTCATTCATCTTCCGAATTCGGCTTACATTTGACATTTCCTACTCTACTTTTAGTTGGTTTCCAAAGAGTGTGCATGCTCAAAAGACAATTGAGATAACCGATACCTTAGCAGCGATGCTGTAGACACAAAGCTGTGTGTAGATATATCAAAATATGCACTTTCCTCCGCGAAACTAAACAGTATAGAAAGATTAAGTCATCAGAGTCTGTCTCTACGATGTACATCGAATTGTAGACGATTTATCTTACTGTTAGACAAACAATGAAGTATGCAGGTCTCATCTCAGCAGAATGAAGCTGCCATCAGCATGTTCAAGACAACAATTTAAATAATTCACAATCTAATCCCCAACTTTTATTTAGGAAGCATTGCAGATAAATGAAGCCATGAAATGAATAATTAGACGCTCATTTCTTAACTACTGAATTTGCTGAACACTGAAATCACTGAACCATGAAATATTCTCAAGATAATTGCAATAAACAGAGATAAACATCAGTTAAATGTGCATCGGTGGCCCAGCAGTTAGATGCTGGCCGACCGTGCACATGACTCAGGGTTCGATCCCCGGCCGACGCACTCCTTTACAAGAGATAATGGTGGTAAAGAGAAAAGGTTTCGCTTGGGCTAGCAACCTCATCCTGTTAAAATAAAGCACTGCTACAGAAACTTCAAGCCACTAGCTGAAGCCCTTTGTTCCACTGAGAACGTGAAGGAAAAATTACTAATTATTAATTAAAATGTGGAGATAAAGATGGCGTAGTGAACGTCATCATTCATAGTATGACAGAGGGCAGCATGCGAATATATTGAAGCATATCCTTACAGAAACACAATGAAGTATCTTCTCTAATTTCAATGTCAGATAATTAAAGGGTTTACAAGTGAAGCTGACTGGCACGGTGAATAACATTCGCGGTAAATTCGTAGAGTGATTCTCAGTGCGTGCGTTATTTATAAATGTATATATATATATATATATACTTGGGAAAATTTTCTCAACATTGTAAGAGGCCGTTTTAAATCCAGCCAACAAATACGTGTTTAGAATTATGAAACTAAATAATCAAGGACTTTAATTATCTAACTTATAACCGCATGTCGAAAAGACGTCTGAATCATGAATTATATCGACATATGATGGCTAAGGCAACTCGTGATTTCCGAGTGGGGTCATCAGAGCAAAAGTGAACGTCAGTCATCTTGGATGGATCTCTTAGTGTTTACAATAATTTGGTTTATTAACAGGATCCAGAAATCCTTTCAACAATCAGAATGCACTGATGACTATAATCTATTATCATTCCGAATATTAATGAAGATTTTGGAGACACAATGCCTTATAAATCCGAACATATCAAAAAAAATCAGTTTTACAGGATTTCCACTCTGTGTTTACTGCATCGATAAGACACGGCTCTATATGCAGGAATGAAGATCATGTGTGAGTATGTTAATCAGGATCAATTGAGATGAACTCAAACGACAATCAATGGCAGTTCAATAAATATAGTATAAATCATCAATCATGTCTGCACTAGCATGTACCTGTATTCAGTGAGAATAAGATATGTAAGTATCCCCGGCATGATTTATTGGCAGGAATCGTCATTTCGATGTAAGTACGGTTTACTTTGACACGGTGTTCTGTTCCATCGAATTGTTGACATTCCTTGAAATAATAAACTACCTCAGAAAAATATTGCGTTCAGTGTGTTTTTTAAATCTGACTTCGAAATGTTTCCGTTATCACTGAAGTTTGCTGACTCCTCAACCAATACTGTTATCCTCGTGTTCCACAATGAATATGCATTCGAATATCTGGTTACTCAATCAACACTACAAGGAGACATCAAACTCAGGTTAACTCAACACATATGCAGAAGTAAATGTGGAATGCTTGGTAAAACGCTGACAATGAGATCTTTGAAGGGTGTAATAAATTGCTCAATACTTTGCTTCGATAAATCAAACAGAACACATCCAAATCAGTGTTACATGCATATCTCTATCATCATTCAATCTATTAATTTCGTCATCGAAAAGAAAATGTGCATCTTTCATGCACAACAAAGTCAATTCCTTTATTTCGTCACTTCTTTGTGAACACTATTTAGACAATTACTTCAAAATCTCAATGACACCTACGAGAGAGAACAAAGATACCAAACATTTGTCAGAATTGTTCAAACGGCTCATTTTATTGGTAAAGTGAGAAGTATACTTGTGTTGATGAATAACCAAAGTATCACTAACGTCTTAAAGTTTCCCTTTGTTGAAATATGTATGCAAATATATCAGTTCTTATTAGGCATATATTGAGTTGGCTTCTGTGTTGGCTATGCACACGAGTATGGGCAGTGTTGAAATCTCGCGGGCTAATTTTCTCTCTAAACTTAAATGCAGTGCACAACACAACACTGCATTGCATAGACTCATTCTTAATTCTGTTTTTTAATCCTGTGTGGTATGAGTTATCAGGGAAATGCAGTACTCTCTCTGGGTGTCATTAGTCGTCTGCGAAATTCGTATGTATAAATACTCTAGGTTCATTGCCGAAACAGCCATTAAAAATTCTATCAAATTATAAAAGATTGACTCAACTTTCCTGTTGACACAAACACACACACACATACGTAGGCGATTTCACACTGATCGAATTCACTCTAATGCATACAGCAGCAGACATAGGTGAAAAGCAACATAGAGCACTCTTCACTAACATATGTTGTCCATTCACCATTATTCAGGTGGATCACTGTGTTCATCATCTATGATTTCTTCAAACACACAGGTGATCAAGCTTTCAAATATGTGCACATGATAATCATTCGTTTCAGTATAACTACTTAAAAATAATTTACATATACGTTCCGATATAGAGGAGTTTGGAGCCATTCGTGATACTTTGGCTGTGAACATTTCTGACATATTGTTGAAGTCATTCTGATTCCTCATAGATTACATTGCAATCATACTGTTATGACCTCAATGGTATACCCTAGCAACTAAGTACATGAGAAAAATCATGTAGTTATGTATTAAGGAAGTAGAATTTGCTTCCAATGGTGAATGATATCGAGAGATTGATAAAATAGGTAAATGAGGCAACCTTAGACCTGTTCCTGATGATTGTTCGATGAGAAATACTGCCTGACCTAAATCGACACTTGAAGATCTGACAGGTCGAAGTTTCCGATCACTCCCAATTTCTTCTTGCATATTTCTTGAGTGCAATTCAAATTATTAACTCCTTGTAGTGTTGCTCGAAGAATCAAATATTCGAAGGATGAATTCACAGAAAGCCTTTTTCAAGTGTATGACAATAGTCGACGTAAAACACACAAATGGATTCACGTCGACCTTCTGTTAAGGGGTTCGATTCGGAATACGTGTTGTATTGTACTTAGAATTCCTTAGTTGAGTAAATCTCATAATCTGAACAGATTTGTCTAAGCACAAACTCTCTGCATTTGCAGTGATCACCTGAGTACTACTGAAATACCCACTGTAAAATCATGGAGAATATCTTCACTAGACACTCAGGATAATTCAATGAACATTATTCGTTCATTCTTCCTCGAATGAACGAGAGCTTTAATACGTTCCTTCGAAAAGTGTTTCAGTCCACCTCAACCTGGAACGGATTCGAATCACAGACACTGATAATACTTTAGATTATTCGGACTTGAAACAACCGCTACTGAGTATACAGCATAGATAGTATGCTCACATAAAAATGGGCCCTGTAATGCATGACAATGTCAGAAATTGCAAGATGAAGAAGGCATTTACTGAATATGATGAAAACGAAGGTAAGAGCAAATGGAATGATAGTTGCACTGTCATTTTGACGAGTGAACAAACAGATGAGAAAATGGAAATATGAGACTTGTTGTTTATTCACAGAAAGCAAACCGTCAAGTGGGCAGTTTTAAAGCTATAGATGTGAACACACTCTCACTCACGTGAATTGAAAGTGAATCTGGCATATTATGTGAGGTTGTTAGAGATATTTCACTGTAAATCACACGTTTCTGGAATGCGTGTTGTCTTTTATGAACTCTGAAAAGTATATATTTCCATATGCATGAGATGTGTTTATTCTGATAAGGTTCTGCGTTCGAAGCCATAGGGTAGATATTCTCATTGTATTTTTCGCAAAGTTGTGACTTGTTGTTTAAAATATGCATTTTGGCAAGTATAGTACTTTTGCGAGACTCGGTATAGACAGGTATTGTCTCTACTGGTTAAATGTCCTCCAGCCTAGTATTCATCCAGAATTCTGAATAGAAAACAGCAAGACACAAGGTTTCCTGCCGTTCGCCTTCAAACAGCTAATATCTAGTAGGAATTTATTTCGCATCCTTGGAAGCTAGTCAGCTGTATGTGGATGCTTTCTTTGACCGGCTTCGTTGTACATTGAAACACATGTATGCAACATCAACTCACTTATTCCACATGTTGATTTGCGTGATGTCAGCAATATACGCGGTTGACGGGTAATTGACAAACACATACAATTTCTTCTGCAGAGCGATGAGAAATGCTTATTCCGTGGAAGGTTTATATGTCCCTTCATGTAAACCATTCTTTGCCTATCGTCGCCACATCTCCACTGAATTGCGTGCCATCCATCATCTCAAGCTGGCCCCACAGCTGCCTATAAATGTTTACTTTCATATCACACTAACAAGTCTTACTACATTCGAAATCTACTGCATGTGGCAGTCTCTAAAAATTGTGTCCAGACTATCCTCACTTCCTTCTGCATATTGGCTGGGCACAGTTTCTTCTCGGAAACGCGACCTCGTACATTAACTGTTACTTGTCTCCGCATTCTGATCAACTGACTTATACTATGAAGTGAGGGTAGGTACTGTCGAAGCCTGCTGCCTATTCGAAATGCTAGTGGAAATGCAAGTGCTATGTATGTCGAAAATTGTCTAGCAAGTTCAATAACATAACAGTTATGCGAATAAAAATGCATGTTAATGAGATGACATTGCAACAATATATTATCAAAAATATAGTAATGTGTTAAATTACGTAAAAAGGCTACTTGGATATGCAGTTAAACTCCACTGCTACAAATTAATAATATAATCCAGAGAAGCATTCACTTTTGGAATCTTGTCTACTAGTAGAAGCTGTATGCTTGTGGTAGAGTTATCTTTGGATAAGGGTAATAGGTTCCTGCAATGAATCCAAAGTTGTTGTCCAAAGTGTACGACATGGTATGAGCGGAGCAGGTAGACAGTAATGACCGGTGAGAAGGCGACGCTACCAGCAGTAGACTGTATTTCGGATAGTACACGGAGGTCCTTTGTATTTAAACATGTATCATTTTAAACAAAATTCACTTACAATATCTCTAATTTCAACACCTAACAAAAAGTGTAACATCATATTGTATGTCAAATATATGAGAGAAACAACACGGATTTCAGCGCTGCTGCCCCTACCACTATTTTCAACCTCGATGGTAAATGGAAACCATTGAGATCATTTGTCAACAGTCTGATCTTCTCCCACTACCAGAGCCGGAATTCAATCGCCTACTTCTAATGTGTGCCATGGGCGTACAATAGCAGTTTGACAACACTCTTTACCGACACATAGATGGTGCAGCTATGGGCAGTCCACTTAGCCCTGTTTTAGCAGATATCTTCATGTCAAACCTTGAGAAAACAAAGGTGAAGCATGCAATTGATCAAACAAATTCCAATATGTCGATGACACATTGTAGTATGCAACAAAGCAAGTCATGCCTCCGACCTACTCAGACTATTCAACAACGAGCACACAAATGTTGTATTTACTATGGAACATGAAAATGATGAAAATTCCATTTCTTTCACGTCGCCATGCAACGCCTAGAAGATGGTAGTCTCCAGATGTCAATCTACCGAAAGACCACACGGAATGGACAAAACTTACATTTTAATTGTTTTTGTCCAAATAGCTAAAAACGAGCAATAGTCACTACTCTGTACTATAGAGCGAGGAGAATATGCTCTGCAGAGAAACTAGAGGAAGAATTTACGAATCTCGAAAAGAAGCTGAAACACAATGTCTATCCTCAAAGATTCATAAACAAATATGGAAGATGTGAAGGCTCAAATACCAAACAAATCACAGTCGAAAAAAGCCTGTCTTCATCCAACGAGATTTTAAAGGTGGAAACATTGCAGAAATGGTCAACAGAAGACTGAGAACGTCACTAGCCAGAGTCTATCCTGCAGCCAAATCAGTTCCCGTCCATCGAACAACAGGCTCTTTGGTGCATTAAGAGTCGATAGATACCCTTCTCATGTTAACTCCTACTGTGTATACATATTTACATGTATCTGCGGGAGCAGTTAAATTGAGAGATCAGAAAGAAGGGCACACCTCAGATTTTCTGAACATGTGCCGAAAGCCTACGTCTCAAGGGAACAAACTCTTATAGTAGCGCTATTGCCAGACATCTCCTGGGCTCGGGTCATGAGGTGGAAATCGCGAAATCCTTCAAAATTATCAATAGACAAAGGAGCTTTATTCTCTTCAAGTTTTCTGAAGCAATTTAAATTAAACGCTTGAAACTAGATTTATGTGTTCAGAAAGAAGCAGTTATAGTCTTTCCTTGCCTTGGTAACTTTTTCCTCTCATGTGATTACGTAATCTTCATCATTAACCTCACCCTCCTTTTATAATCTCTAATTTTGTTTGTCTCTTGTTTCTATGATTTGAATTCAACTCAGTACATTGTTACCTAACTTATTAGTCACTATGCATCTAACGCACATCCCATCTTTATTATGTAACTCTCTTACCATTATTTGCATACATTTATTTTGTTCTAACTTGAACTGCCTGTGTAAAAACTATATAAGCGCAATTTTCTGATCACTGTTTATCAATCGTGGAACTTCCTGTCAACTGACAACATGTAAAATTTGCAAGTATGTTAAGACGTTTCTGTACTTAAACCTCAAAATTTATTTAGGCTGCAAGCAGCTGATGAGAAGCCAACTCAATAAATGATGGTACCATGTTATTCTGCACAAACCACTATTGTTCTCGCTTTATTCAAATTTGTCAAGGGGAATAAATGCATGAAATTGCACATCCTTGTTCACGTTCTGTTCATCTTATGAATTATTCTATATATGATCTCGTTTTCGAACTATTCTCTACCTGGTGGGTGAGTGCTGCTGGAATACAGAAATTTAAACTCGCACAGATTTCACGCTGAACATTTTTAGCGTTATTTATCTTTAACTACGGTGTTGGTCAGTTTAGGGTGTGTAGCATTGGAAATCAAGATTGGCATTCGGTGTTTCAAACTATCATGCTGGATTCATGTCTCAAAACGCAAACACCATCACATTTCAGAAAAGCTACAACCTGCTAAACTGATAGCTTCAATCTTATCTACAGAAGTCGTTGGGCGTATGTGTTAGAAGTGCATAAATTGAGTACATTGTTTCAATACGAATAGTATGAATGCGAAATAAGCCTTTCTCAGGGAGGTTTCATTCGAGAAAATAATAGTGTAAAGTGATCCGCGTATTATGGGTTTATTATTTAGTGATAATAATAAGGATCAGTTCTTTTTTTTCACACGGTATCTCTTTCATAAAAATATGGAATTTCCAGCTAATAGAGAATTGCAACAAATTATCTCATCTGAGGGTTATTAATTAAAATGAGCCATACACATTGATTGTATTGTTCAAAGCTAATGTGAATATAAAATTTAATTCCACACTGTATTTTTGGTACAAGTATGGAATTTTCAGCATGGATATCGGTAGCCCAAAATTTGCAGGCCGACCATAGATACGGAGCGTGCGTCGGCAGGGGTTCGAACCTCGGACCATGTGCATGGTCGGCGAGAGTCCCAAACGCTGTGCCACCGGCGCACAGTAATGAAAGGAAATAGAGTCATTTACTCAGTAATACACGTTGAGATCGATGGTAGTGTTCGTCCCCCATTCGGAATGCTTCTCATCACATAAAATATGTCTGTAGCTAATAAGCTTTGGTGAAGTTGCCTTATATGCAGTCGTCGGGGCATTAATTCTTCATTAATTGTTTCTAGGTCTAACCCCTTTGATCGGATGCTTCCAGAAAAGCGTTGTGTATGGATCCTCAGGATCTTACAACATACACTTCACTGTTTTCTTTAGCTCGGTAATGTGTCTGCCTAAGCGGGTATTAAGGAGGCGGTTAAGAGACAAACTATAAAGCCTATTGACGGTGATTTTCGCCCTTTGCAGCATAAAAAGGTGTTTATTCAGTGTGCGAGGCCAGATTGAATGGTAGAGAGCAGAACAGGAGAAGATAGGTGGAATACGAATACTTTAAAACATAGAATGTGGAGGATGAATGATAAAAGCAGATAATCGTAACTTCCCTACATTGAAGATTAAATGAAGCATCTTTCAGCTCAGTTCAGCTGAAGGAAGTAAGGACTCAGGCTTTCTGTTGGGCACAAAGTCCGGAAGGGGAGCGGATATGAGTTCATATTATTATCTAGATAAAGGTAGCATCAAAGTGAAGCTGAAATTCCTCAAACCAAATTTAAACATGCCATGATTCAAATTCATCATTCAAAAACTGAAGGACACATCTACAAGGGACATCTTCAATGCGTGGCATCACTGAAGAAACTTGTGTGTAAGAAACTTGGAGCTAACCATCTGGATGTCATGTTCAACGAAACGTGTTCAACTGTTTTGGGGGGAAAGAAGACAGAAGAGAAGCAATGGCTCTCAACGGACATATATCTGGAAGTTAATTAGGAAGACGATTAGAGAATGGCAACATAGGACATGACTTAATGCAAAGATGGACACAAAGAAACAGATGCTTAGTTCAGTGTACAATACACTAAATAAATGTAGAGGTGAGTAAGAGTTCTAGGAGAGACGAAAGACGATTGTGTGGCACTCTTGCCAGCAGGAGAAACAGAGCATGCACAATGCAGTTAAACGAAACCTCAGGTTATTGAATCAGATAAAAAGGTCTCCATCCGGAAAGGTATCAACTCAGTTAGTGAAACCAATAAAAGATGCTCAATGGAACCCTATTTTCTGGGAGAAGAAATACATACGAAAATTGGCTGACCACTCTGAAAGACTCTTGAATCAATTATCACTTGCATTTCATCGAGAAATATCACTGATACAAATAGCACGCACAGATCTACCTGCCACTTAACATCAATTCTTCACAAAGAGGGGATTTCCTAAATGCGATCCACCTAATGAAAGACAGCTAAGAAGGCAACAGTCAGGAGGGAATACCCTACTCCTCAATGATACACTATAATCGGACTTCGAGACTACGGCAGTTGTGCTCACGCCATTAATTCAAACATAACATGTCGCCTACGTGTTGAAGGAAAGACCACAAGCGAAGTATGACTTTGGTTTCTTCCGGAAAGAACCAGCTTGGAAAAATGATTTCTCCCAACCCAAGTTACATACTGATTCACAACATCCTGTAGAGAATCACAGATCCGGAGAATCCGGAACTCCACCCCACTGAAACAAGCTGGATTCAGGGAGGGCAAATTGAGGGCTGATAGAATTTCACATAGAATGACAGTCAAAATTCAACCTCAACTGCACCGACTTCGAAAAAGTCTTCCACAGACAGAATCGACCGAGAATTAATTTGGAAACTACTCCAACACTACATTGTACTTAAAATCTTAATCATAAGTAATTTGGTGTACTTGGATATACAAAAAAAACATGTCAGCTGAACTAGTACGAGAAAAAAGCATAACCTTGAAAAAGCATACAAGGGAACGGCAAGGATGCCTGGTATAAAACTGATATTCAGAAACATCCATCTCACTGTTGACAGCAAAGAGTCAGGAATCCTCTGGACGACTGAAACTAAGAAATCGCAATATCTCGTTGTTGTCGGATATCAACCTAAACTCACAGAATCCCGAAAGAGAGAAAAAGTGAAGGCGGTGACGTAAATGTGAATATTCACGAAGTGCTAGTGACAAGCAGTCAACAGAACCCAATTTACAGTGACTGTGACAACGTGACACATGACATCTCATTGAAAAATCGAGTAGAAATCACTTCCAATACACGATAAGCCCCAGTCGAATTTGTGCAATTATGATGTGAAATATTCAGGTAGATTATAATTATGGCGTAAGGCGGAAGATCTGACCACCAATTCACTCCTACATTATACTTCATAACACAACAGATATGGATGGATTTGAGATCTAATACCGATATAACGCAGCACAACAGGATTATATATCGAAAAACTGTCAAATCACAACTGTAACTGAAACAGCTCATGGACAGTCGAGGATATAACACCTTTTGCAACCCTCACACTATTTCCATATCACCTAATTGTCTATCAACGCATACTGAAGAGAAATCAGAATGCATAAAACACTGAATATAAGAACTTGTGTATTATTATTTCATATTACACAAAATAATCACAATCAATATTTGAAATGGCTGCACTTTATGCAGTAGAAACACAAGTGATGCCATTCTCCGCGTTTCTGTCTATTTGCCCAATCGGAGCATACTCATTGGACCTAGTGGTGAAATGAAACAAAACAAAAAGGCATTGAAAGCAACTGGCAGACATCAAATTCATATGACAAGTAGTTAGTTAGTTATGCAGTTAGTAACTTATTTATTCTGGTGGTCTGGAATTACTCACGTTTGTTAACTGGCAGAGCATCGTGTGCCACAGCGGCGAACACTGTGATCAATTGGATGACGAAGATGACGACACCGATGACCAATCTAGATCGTTGAGACTTTGACTGCATTCTGAGTTCTCTGGATACTGATTGTCACACTGTTATACACGACCATCTTCACTTCACCATATTTATACTAGATTGGTATTCATCCACCCACTCATTAATGATGACGTGTCATTAGACGGAGAGACATATCTCACGTGCGTGTTTCTATTTAGAGAAGTGTAGTCCGGTGAAACCAATCACCACAGTCTTTCAGTATTTCAATCTCACCAATCCAGTCTACTCAGTGCTCACCAATTGTAAATGCGGTGGAAAGACTTGCCACTATTCGTCAACTGTTTACATCGTGAACCAGAAGTACAACGTGCATTGAAATAAGGGCTAACACGCTGATATCCAAGTAAGGATGATCCGAATATCACTCGCGTCTCGATGAATTCCATCCTCATTCAGCGGATTCATTATGTGTGTCGATATTCAAGCAGTTAAGGTGGAAGAGCAATTACCTAACATTCGTTTTAACAGATTAACTGTGAACGATTCTCATGATATCTGCTTTGCGAGTGCTTGTCGAGGAAATCCCATACGAACACGATTCGTCTCTGCCAGCGACACTATTCTAATTTACGTTATAGCATCTAATTTTTGGATGCGTACATACATGTCAGGTATGTCTAATCAGAATACAAATGGAATACTCACAATTCATTGTTGTTTTGAAACCTCCCAGTGATACTTAGGTAGTTCTCAACAGTGTTGTTGACAACAATATCAAGTCAAAAATATGTTGTTTGATAGGAAGGAATGCGTGGTCGAGTTATGTTTGGGAATACATTTCCGCGTCATGATGAACACACTCACACTGTGGATCTCAGTGTCATTGAACTGTGAACGTTTCAATCATTCTCATTATACTACTTGTCATTTCACAAGTAGTCATCACTTGACAGATAGTCAGGATATGTTATTCAAATTTTCTGCTCATTTTGAATAGTTTTCAGGTGAAACATGAGCACCCATCTAGTGGTAATAACTAACTGTGGTCTCCAATCTGACGCTAAAGTCTTCTGCTGAATGCTGCGATGGATGACAAGGAAAGACGGCGAACGCAGATGTCAGTCAAAACATTATTTAATAAACAAAAATCTAATTAGATGGAATTAATTTATGTTCACAGATATAAGTATGTTTAAAATACAAAAACAAATAACAATATCCCTTTGTATATTGTGTCAGAGTAAGTGGGTGCATTTCAGCAATATCGCACCATTTATGAGCAGATGAATAATAATAATAGTAAGAATAATAATAATGATTTCATTTAATGAGAAACAGAACTTATGGTACACTCTGAAATTTTTAGCATTTTGCATCTAATACACTGAACACAACAATTGCCAGTGAAATACACTCACAGAGTACCAAAAGCAACCAAAACAGCTTCTGGTATTAGCAGAAACTGCAGTACCAAAACGATAATAACGGTAATACAAGTATTAATTACACAAAGTTTATGAGATAATTGAGTAGTGTCACCGTCAAATCGGAACTACAGGAGAATAAATTAACTCTCCTCGATGTCAGTTACACACAGAACATGGGGCGATTGTTCCAAACAGATTATGCTAGCATTATATTATACTTGGGAATGAGGGCATGATGATTTTTCTCACTTCATTGTATAAGTTCAGTTCCCTGCTAGCTACAGCATAAACTGCCTAACCTAGTGCCACAAACATTGGTCTACTGACAAGCTCTTATACGCTTCATAATTTGATATGGCTCTTTTTACATAGCTCAGTAAAGACAAATCACTGCAATCAACGAGATTAGGTGAGAATCAGGAGTCGACAAAGAAGAGCTTTAAAAAGCAATCGCAGATGAGACGTTAGCTCGAGAATCAACAGGATATGAAATCGACAGGAGATGTGGGTGGATTTAACTATACCAAGGCATTTCATGTGTGACTTATTCTCCATTCCATTGACATATAATCTACAAGCATCGTGTGAACTGGTGATTTCGTTGGGATAATGCTGAATTCAAACTCACTTTTCATCAAGACATTGTGCACTTTCAGAATATTACCTGCAACTGAACTCAGCAGATATTCACTTGAAGTTCCACAGCAGTCTGACTATGTTTTCTCAATAATTTTAGGCCATCATATACTGATTATGATAAATCAGCCATACTCTGATGGCCCGCCCGGCTGCTTTCTCTGTATAATCAGCACTAAAATTGGTAATTTCTTCTCTCACATTTGTAGTTACATGGTGACATTACCAACATAAATAATTTATAACATGGTATATTTAATAACAATGGTAATTTTTTATTCTGATCATTTTTCTTCTCTACCTTTTCATACTACTTAATCTACTTATGTAAAATGCTGTTGGTGTGAATTCCCGTAAAGTCTACCCTGTAAGTGAATTCCTCTTGTTATTGTTGTTCAGTAAATTGAATGAAAAATGGTGAAAATTTCACAGTGTATCATCAGCACTGTTTTGGAATGAGGCAAATCTGTATTCATATTATTATTATTATTAAGAATCACAGATTCACCTGAGTATAGTTGACGCAATATTATAGTTCAATGACTGATATTGACACGTAGTACAAACGGTTCTTTATTGTTATTTCTATTTAACTTTTAAAAATAAATAAATATAGTTGTGAACTTTATTAAATTCCATTTAATTAGCTCTTATTGTTTAGTAATCATTTTAACTGACAGCTGTGTGAACTACTACTACTACTCAGTATTTTGTAATGGTTTAATCTGATTTCATCTGATCTAATAACTAATAACTTTGTCTTGCATTGCATCTTGTAACAGTTGGTCTCTCTTTAGCATTCATCGAACTTATGCGTCTCCTGAGACGTCTATTTCCCTTTTTGATTCCTTCACGTTTCCAGTGAAACATGATGTTTCAAGCTAGAAGCTTGAAGTTTCTGTAGCAGTGTTTATATTATACAGGATTGGGCCACTAGCTTCATGCCCAACCGTTCCTGTTATCCTGTCTTCTTACTGGTTTATCGAGTTAAAGGAGTGCGTCTGTGGCCAGGAATCGAACCCTGGATAATGTTCATGGAAGTTGAGCGTCTTAACGCCATGCCACCAACCCATATTTGACATCGTTACCAAACACTAAACCGATGAAGCTTCACAAAGTTACCAATTGACTACACTGCTTGCATTACTTCAAGTATTGTCAGCAGCTGAATGAAGTCAATGTGATGAAAACAGCTCCACCTTTCTTCATATCGTCTACTGTTCGAAAGATACAGAGTAGAACAGAACGAACTGTGAGTTTGTTCCTTATGGGTCAAGTATTATGTGCAATAGTGTTGCAAGAAACAATCATGAAAAAGGTAGATGACCTAGGGAAACTCCAGGTCTACTTTTGAATATTCCTTTTGATTTGTGAGGTCAGAATATCGACGATTATTAGCTAAATTTAGATTTGAAGACGTTATACACTATCACCTGAACTAGCTATGAAATG
Organism: Trichobilharzia regenti; assembly: GCA_944472135.2. Taxonomy (NCBI): domain Eukaryota; kingdom Metazoa; phylum Platyhelminthes; class Trematoda; order Strigeidida; family Schistosomatidae; genus Trichobilharzia; species Trichobilharzia regenti. Next base: position 122,936,017 of record OX235264.1, on the reverse strand, counting down.
TTACGCCTACCTGGTCAGAATCCACGTCAACATGATATATTAGTAAGATTGAATTAGAAGAAAGGAAAGAATGGTCATAAAAAGACATGTCACACATCCATGAAGCCACATGGTTTGGGACTGGAAACGATAGAAGTGAAAATGTGCAGCGGTGACAAAGAAGTACCTATCTTCAGCTTCCGTCTTCTCTTCTTGTCTTGAGAAATGCATGACATTTTATCATCTTATCCTCATTTCTTTTCTCTGAATTTCTTTCAATCGTGATGGATACCTTAGCTGTATTGAGCTGAGTACTATACAGATAATTTACATATGTGTGTCTATAATTCGGTTCAATTTACATATACACATGCACATTAGAAAGATCGAAGTAGATTTCAGTAACACATTGTTGATATTGTGACATCTATTAGGAAGCCTTATTTGTACCACCGTATTTAGTATGTATTCTAATTCATTTTCTAGGTAATCATAGGTGCGGATTCTTCAGGGTTGATAAAATCAAAAGGGTAAAATCTTTGCTGCTCTAAAGTACTCAACACTGCTGTATTTCAGTGGCAATAACACAAATGTCTCGTCACAAGCCCACACGAAGTAGTGAATAATTGTAAAACCAAGTCATACTGGGTGGCTGTTTCTTCGTACAGGATTGCACTCCGTACAGGCTTCATCCATCGGGATTGGAACGTTTGGCGTTTGTGTTACAAAGTGACCATGTTGATCAATTCGTTACAAGGACCCATACCAGAATAAAGCAATTCGCGACAGACAACCAACACCATCACCGCCTGAATGTTGTGCCGCTGAAGGTGGTGGAGGCCAAGTTTTCTAATACTTCTGTAACTGATGTCAGCTTGTGATCAAGAAAGTGCAATGTTATAAGTTATTTATGTTGGTAATGTCACCATGTAACTACAAATGTGAGAGAAGAAATTAACAATTTTAGTGCTGATTATACAGAGAAAACAGCCGGGTGGGCCATCAGAGTATGGCTGATTTATCATAATCAGTATATGATGGCCTAAAATTATTGAGAAACCATAGCCAAACTGCTGTGTAGCTTGTACGTGTGAAAACAAGTGAGTCCAGTTGCAGTTAATATTCTGAAAGTACACAATGTCTTAGGAAGTTAGGACAATTTAGGCTTGATTTTTTAAGCTCTACGTTCCTATTTCGCTAACTCCTGCTTCTTACCTAATGTTGTTGATTGCTGTGATTTGTCTTTACTGAGCTTCGCAAAAAGAGCCACATCAAATTATGAAGCGCATTAGAGCTTGTCAGTAGACCAATGTTTGTGGCACTAGGTCAGGTAGTTTATGCTGTAGCTAGCAGGGAACTGAACTTATACAATGAAGTGAGAAAAATCATCATGCCCTCATTCCCAAGTATAATAATGCTAGCACAATCTGTTTAGAACAATCGCCCCCGATGTTCTGTGTGTAACTGACATCAAGGAGAGTTAATTTATTCTCCTGTAGTTCCGATTTGACGGTGACACCACTCAATTATCTCATAAACTTTGTGTAATTAATACTTGTATTACCGTTATTATCGTTTTGGTACTGCAGTTTCTGCTAATACCAGAAGCTGTTGTTTTGGTTGCTTTTGGTACTCTGTGAGTGTATTTCACTGGCAATTGTGGTGCGTCAGTGTATTAGATGCAAAATGCTAAAAATTTCAGAGTGTACCATAAGTTCTGTTTTTCATTAAATGAAATTTTTATTATTATTATAATTATTATTACTATTACTTTTATTATTTAAAACAAATTCATCTGTTCATAAATGGTGCGATATTGCTCAAATGCACCCACTTACTCTGACACAATATACAAAAGGATATTGTTATTTGTTTTTGTATTTTAAACATACTTATATCTGCGACCCTAAATTAATTCCATCTAATTAGATTTTTGTTTATGAAATAATGTTGTTACTGACATCTGTGTGAGCTGGAATGATTCAACATTTCATCTGATCTAATGACTACTATTCAATTTCAGCTGTTCAGCTTGAAGGTTCCTAGAACCAGAAATTTGTCTGGGCCCACACCTGATCCTTTTCTCGTCTTTGTGCACAGCAGGCAGCCTGCGTCTCAACTGCCTTGAGTGTCATTCAGCTGAAATCTCTCTGGTTGGTTGTGTGTCCGTAAGGCGATATTTATGTTTCGTTGTGTACATCATTGCGTATCATTTTCATGCTGCCTCTGATAACCAGATCACTGGGAGCTCAGAGGTCTTCGAACAATTCAGCGTTCTCATTCAGTATAGCGAGCAATAGCCTGTGGATCTATGATTAGTTCTGTTCGTGAACTATCCGCTTCCAGTACAATCAGTATTCCAGAAGGGTCCATGTATTGAAGTTAGGATTATATGGTATCATCTATCAGTTTCTAGTTTCTTCCTTTGTTAATTCTCTTTGTCTACCTAGTCTCTTCGGTTTACATGCCTGAGACTCAGTTTCGCCGCGTTCCCTGGAGAAATACTTTGTTTTATTGCGAAAGGCATTGAACGACGTCAATAGGGCTACATGAACTGCGCTTAACTAACTCCTTAAAACTTTTGTAGATGGCCACATTACTTCACACAAAGAACTAGAGAATATTATCTTGTCACACAATGGTCATCCTTTCAAATCACACAACTCTCTCCCTGATGAATCCTATCAGGTGAGTAGACATAAAAGCAATTAAAAAAGACCTTGTGCTACGACGACTGAATATAAAATATCTCCACGAAACCTCATTTCACGTGGACATTTTATGTGATGCGAAACGTTTAAAGCAGGACACTCACAGCAAACTCACTGTGTAACACTAAGTAAACGACCCTAGTTTTCCTTTATTATTGGAGTTTTGTCCATCAAATTAAAAGAGTCGAGAATTATAGTGTAAAATGCGAACATTCTGTTTGAAGGATGTCTTCAGCTGGTAAGGGTTGGTAGTAAGCAGTTATTTACTCCTTGGAATTTTCATCAGTAATGCTCTTTTCTCGGAATCATATTGATGGTCTGACGTTGAAACCTCCACGTTTTCTGTACCTATAACCGGCTAAGTGATTTTAACCGAACGCGAAGGCTTGTAAAACCACATACAGCTTATTCGTAGTTGACGAGTATTCCATTATTGAACCACTAGTGATAGAAGACGCAGTCGAGCTCCTCTAGATAAATTACTAGTAACGCGGTAAATATCTGAGAACGCCTGTTCAAGTTTTATCGAGAGTCCAGTATCTATCAAGTGGGCTTAGACTGCACTATTTATGCATTTGGTTACTCATTACTTCATTTCATTTTGTCCCATGTTGTCACTGATCATGCATATTAACAAAAACTATCTGATTATTGTTCCATGCCATATTATACCTGTTCCACAATACACTTTCTGATATGATTCTAATTTGCCTTTACTAGCTATTATATGTTCAATTAATGGATTTATAATTGTACAGACTGAATAAGAATTTACTGAAAGCGACATTTGTTCGCTGAAAATATTTTGTTCTGAATAAATTATGGGAATATTCAATTAATTTATTTTTAAACGTGAAATAGAAATACCAATAACCGTTTCCATTGTGTACAAGTGAGGTTATGTATTTTAATAATATCACGCCATCTATACTAACTAACCGTTTGTACTACGCTTAAACGTCAGTGAGTGCACTTTAATCATATCGCGCCATCTATACCCGTGTGAATCTGTTATACCCAACAGTAATCAACGCAGATTAGCTTCACTCCAAAACAGCTCTGGTGATTCACTGTGGAATTTTCAGCAGTTTGCATCTAATTTATTGAACAACAATAACAAGTAAAATCGTCTTATAACTTTGTATATTTCATGCCAATACTATTGTGATTCTAATCATTTTTCTTCACTCACTTTTCATACTACTGATTCTACTTATAACAAATGGTGCTTCTGTGAATTTTCGTAAGGTGTACCCCGCGAGTGGATTTCACTTGTTATTGTTGTTCAGTAAATTCAATGGAAACTGCTGAACATTCCACAGTGTATCACGAGGGCTGTTTTGGAATGAAGCAAATCATTATTATTGTTACCATTAATTATAACAGATTCACCTCAGTATAAATGGCGCGATATTGTTAGAATTCACACACAGACTGACACGTAGTACAAAATGTTTGTTATTCTTATTTATATTCAAATTTTAAAAATAAATAAATGTTGATATGAACTCTAATAAATTCCATCTAATTAGTGGAAATTTTGACAGACATTTATGTGTACTGTCACGACTCAACATTTTGTAATGCCTTAATATGATTTCGTCTGATCTAATTACTGTTACATTTCTCGTCCATTGTATCTCGTAACAGTTGTCTGTCTCTTGAACATTCACTGTATTCAAATGTCCTCTGAGATATCTATCTATTAGGAAAACTTATTTTGACCAGCGTAATCGGGTTGTGTGCTTATTCATTTTTCAGACATTCATATGGGTGGTTTCTTCTCTCTGGATTCCTGAAGCATTTGACCAAAATCATTTAATATCCGGATTGGTAGGAAATTGAAGCAAAGTGTTGCTTGACTTGCAGATGCAGGTTTTTGTATCGACATCTCTTCTACTCAGTTGGACATCTTTAGTTCGAAATCCAACATCATGATCTGATTTACAGGTGAATATGGATGATTGATTCATATTAGGAAAGTGTCGTGGAATGTCAGTTGGGCTACGTTGATTTCTCGAAAGATATAGTAGTTTTGGGAATGCATTTGAAGCTGTTTCGATAGAGAAGAAGCACAATTGTGGTCACAGTATGTCGCCTTATGTGTAGATTTTCGCGCTAAACGACTTTTGCATTATTCCGACTTTTGTTGGTAATGGGAAGAGTCTGCTACCTGTTGTGATACAACTGGTTGTAATTGCAGTAGTTTAATTAATGCAGAATAATGACAGGATACAGTCAGTTATCACAGTTGGGATTTTGTGCATCGTCGTGTCACTCATTCAGATGACTTTATCAGTCTCATAACTGCAGTCCTTACTAATTCCATTGGATTATCAGACAAAGAAGATTATGGTGATAAATGCTTCACACAAATGATGTTATTTTGATCATCGCGATATGCATGTTTATTGAAACCATTGATAAACGGAATCTGACATCCTATTCCATCGTAACTGTGGGCGGTGTTTATCTCAGATCAGCGAAAATTATTGTTGTTCTTCATTAACTCTTATTACTGCTTTGTAAAAGAGGGCTTCCTTATCATCAGTACAGTCCTCCTCAGCCAACTGTTTGGTCACACAACACCCAATCCACAGTCGAAAATAAACGCTACAACCTACTAAACTTGTAACTCCAATCTTATCTTAAGACTTCATCGAGCCATCTTTGGTGGGAGCGCAAATGTCAACTGATACCGATTATTTTGTTTCAATACGAATGTCATGAATGCAAAATCAGCTGCATAGATCTTCTCTTCTACTATTGCACCTCGTTTAATTGCCTGAAAGCAGCTCATACACTTTGCCTTACTCAGGATTATTATTATTATTTAAACATAGGATGCACACTGACAATATTATACAATAGGAATGGCAATGTAGAAATCAGATTTTAGTGAAACATTAACAACAATGTAGCACTGAATGAACTATAAGGACGTTTACTTAGTGTTAAAGAGGGAGCAGTTTGGTATTGTCCTGCCTCATACATTTCATCATCAAATCAAATGTGCCTACAGCTTTGATGATGATGTTTCATATTCAGTCGTCGGAGCATTATTTCTTCTTCAGTCGCTTCTAGGTCTACTCACCTGATGAGGTTTATCAGTGAAATAGTTGTGTATGGATAGAATGCTTAGTGTCTGAGGAGATATGGTGCTCTGATTTCTTATGTGAGGTAATGTTAGTGTCAACATGAGTACCAATGAGTATGTTAAGCGAAATCCGAATAGGAGTTATACAAATAGTATCAAACTTCGAAAGTAGAGACTGATTAACGATAGCGCATAATCTTAACTTCCTTATATTCAATTTAAACCGAATTATCTTTCTAGTAGCTAAAATTATGCGGAATGACCAGAATAAGTGGTCGGACGTAGTAACCATTTCAGTGCATTTAGCTGGAGACAGTTTAACAAGTTCCATTGCCTAATTCAGTATAGAATGGTATTCGATCTGGAAACGTTGGCATGAGATACCAGCATGGATCCATTCAGACCGTTGACATACCTGACAGAATTGGTTCCATGAGTATAAGGAAGGTCATTTGATAAGAAAGAATGAAACATAAATAGCGAAAGACCAACACTTTGTGGAACACCAGGTTGGTGGATAAAGTGAAGCAGTAGGGGACTTACATTTCTTCATAGTTTACTGTCTCCTACCAAAATTGAGGCAAAGCATTGACACATAATTCAGTTACTTTACATGTGTCAAACTGTCGATTTAGCTCACTATTAAAACAGAGACGCTAATCAACCAGCACTATTAGGCTTGCCGAACTTATTTTAATCCCCGCTTATATGCAGTAGGACATTTGTAGTGATTGGAAACACGTTGACTGTCATATCTTCATATGAATCATTAGATGAAGCCATCGAGAGGAAACCAAAGTGGAATCGAGTGATTAAGTATTCGCTTTCAGGGTGACATGGTTGAGATAGTGAGAAAGGGAATCGAAAGCATGTGGTTATTCGTGATGCGAAACAAGTAAGCAAGTGATAATACTCCACTGTGGTTTCCATTCTGTAGCTAAACTGCTCAGATCACAATATGTGCATCTGCCTAATGCTACCACTGATGATAATTAAGGATAGCGATAGAATTCAGTTCATGTCAACTGTGATGCTAGAAATATAAGAATAAATCTTGTGCACTGTGGTAGAGTGTAATTCCATTATGGGTAAATTTTGTTTTGATAAAGTCTCACAGTGTTATACAGTAATGTTTACTGATGACGTTTCGAGCACAATTTATTGCTCATAATCATATCAAGGTAATCACACGACTTCCTAAATTCATATATATAGCTCCATTATTTTTCACTTGATTTTCACTTGATTTGATTGGAAGTAGTATTTTCCGTATTTCAGGTATGAGTGATGACTCATTCCTATTGCATGTGTTGGGTGTAGACTCGATGAACAAGGATTCAGTAATCAACCTCTCTCTCCACCTACCTAGATTACTTTTTAGAATTTTAACTCTCTCCCACCCTATTGTGTGGTTGTGTGTTAGCGCATGCATTGCAATTGCTGAGCTTTTTTCTAAATTACTTATCTTCTCGGGGTCAACCATTCTTACCTTAGCTAAATTTTTATGCTCTGACAATCTGACTACCCCTGACCTACTAGTTTGACCTATGTAGTTGACCTCACAGTCATTGCATGGTATTTTGTAAATAATATTATTTTGTCTAATTGGGTCAACTGGGTCCTTTAACCTACAGAGCTTGTCCCTGAGTGAGTTTGTAGGTTTAAATGCCACCCTAATTCCTATTTTATTCAGAATCCTACGTAGTGTCTCAGATGTCCCCTCTTTATATGGTATAACTGTGGATGACTTATATTCTTTCTTATTTATGTTATTATTACTAGTTTCACAATTATTTTTATTTTGTTTTTGGCCTTTAGTGATCTTCCTAATGAATTTTATAGGATAGTTATTCAACACCAACGCTTCTTCTATCTGTTTTAATTCATCATTTAGATCTTTTTTGTGCTACTTAGTGCCACTGCTCGGTTTGTTAAACATTTAACTAAGCCTGCCTTAACAGTTAAAGGATGAGACGAATTAAAGTCTAAATATCTATTAGAATGCGTTGGTTTTCTATAAACACTAGTGTGTAGTTTGCCTTCTTCTATTCTTTTTATCTTACAATCTAACATACCTAATTCTCCTTGTTCATTTTCTGATTCAAATGTGAATTTTATTCCCTCAACTTGTGAGTTTATATGTGTCAAGAAGCTAGAGATGTGTTCTGTTTTTAACACTGTGAAAGTGTCATCCACATATCTCCACCATATTTTCGGAGTAGGGTTAAATGTATTGAGGGCACTATTTTCCCAGCTGTCCATAAATTTTTTTGCTACGATAGGGGATATTGCAGATCCCATTGCTACACCTTCTGTTTGTCTATATATTTTGCCTTGGAACTTAAAGATAGTAGATGTGAGGCATAACTGAATTCCTAAAATAATTTCTTCAATGGACAGCTTTGTCCTATGACTGAGTTCCGGATCCGCAGTTAATTCTTTTTTAACTTCTTCTAAGGCCATATTAACTGGTATATTAGTATAAAGACTAGTTATATCAAAACTAACCATTGTTTCATCATTCGCTAGTTGAATGTCATTTATTTTATTTTTCATCTCATATGAATTAGTTAATCTAGAGTTTGAACGATTTCTAATGGGGCATAGTATTAGAGCTAAGTGTTTTGATAGTTCATACGTGGGGGTATTTCTAAAATCTACTATTGGTCTTATGGGGTAACCTGGCTTATGTATTTTTATAGTACCATATATTCTACTAGCATTATTAGTTTTAGGCATTAAATTAAACCATTTAGACTCACCCAGGGATGGCTTCATTCTGCGTATTAGTTCCGCTGTAGATTTCTTAACCTTATTCATTATTGTATCCACAGGCTTCTTAATTTCCTCATATGGACTCATTTGAATATGTTCAGTAACTTTTTTGATGTAGTCAGATTTATCCAATACTACGGTGGCGTTTCCTTTGTCAGCTTTTGCGATGACAATGTTTTTATCCTGTTTAAGACTAATTAAAGCTTCCTTTTCCGATTTTGTTAAGTTTGATTTTGTTTTCTTTTGATTTTTTAGTGTTAATGCACATTGTGCTCGAACCTCTTCTGCTGTAGTCTTATCTATTGAGTTTAGTGCTGCTTCTATGTTAGGAATGACGTCCTCTGGTTTTAATTTATTAACTGTTACGTTAAAATTTAGTCCTTTTTCAAGTACTTTTATCTCATTAGAGTTTAGTTCCCTTGATGAGTGATTCTAGAAAGACAGATGTCAGACGGCTGGAACAGAGAGGGTGGAGAGCAGGCTCGGTGGACATATAATCACACATTGATCGACAGAGTTAAGAAGCAGTTGGAATCAATGACACAAGTAAGTGACCTGTGGAAACTCGTATTCTCATTTCTGGATTCATGTTTTCATGTTTTCAGAAGTGTAGGCTTAAAACCCTGAATAATGTGCACTGTAGACATCGCAATCAACGGAAAGTGGTAAAGCAACACGATTGTTTATTCTCCAGGCGATAACGAAGAAGATTTGCAATGATTAATCAGTGGTAACGTCTGTTAGTAAAGGTTTATATAACGTACAGCAATACTTCTGATAGCTTATCTATCGTAGCAGAGAACACACTGAGTACAGAGATAACAAACAGCTCAATTTACATGTGAGTGATGCAGCACATACTCCACGTGTACTTCTATGCATCAATGTCTTTCCACCTTCGCCAAACCTTATAATTCGTGAAGCCTAGTCAAACTGTGGAGTATTCCTTCACATGTACACAGACGAAGAAACATGTCGTGTGCTTCGAGAATTGTTAAGAAAACGTAAATGGACTAATTGTGAAGTAGAAGTATTGATCTGATGAACAATACACAGGATGACTAGATGGGTGCTCATGTTTCACCTGAAAACTATTCAAAATGAGCAGAAAATTTGAATAACATATCCTGACTATCTGTCAAGTGATGACTACTTGTGAAATGACAAGTAGTATAATGAGAATGATTGAAACGTTCACAGTTCAATAACACTGAATACCACAGTGTGAGAGTCTTCATCATGACGCGGAAATGTATTCCCAAACATAACTCGATCACGCATTCATTCATATCAAACAACATATTTTTGACTTGATATTGTTGTCAACAACACTGCTGAGAACAACCTAAGTATCACTGGAAGGTTTCAAAAATTCAATGAATTGTGAGTATTACATTTGTATTGTGAGTACCCAACCTGACATGTATGTACGCGTACAAAAATTAGATGCTATAACGTAAATCAGAATAGTGTCGCTGGCAGAGACGAATCGTGTTCGTATGTGATTTCCTCGACAAGCACACGCAAAGCAGATATCATGAGAATCGTTCACAGTTAATCTGTTAAAACAAATGTTAGGTAATTGCTCTTCCACCTTAACTGCTTGGATATCGACCCACATAATGAATCCGCTGAATGAGGATGGAATTCGTCGAGAGGCGAGTGATATTCAGATCATCCACGCTTGGATATCAGCGTGTTAAGCCTTAATTTCAATGCATCAGTCACACGGTGCACTTCTAGTTCACGAGGTAAACATTTCACAAATTCTGGCAAGTCTTTCCACTGCATTTACAATTGGTGAGCATCGAGCAGACTGGATTGGTGAGATTGAAATACTGAAAGACTGTGCTCATTGGTTTCACCGGACTACACTTCTCTAAATACAAACACGCACGTGAGATATGTCTCTCCGTCTAATGACACGTCATCATGAATGAGTGGGTGGATGAATGGTTATCTGGTATAAATACGGTGGAGTGAAGATGGTCGTGTATAACAGTGTCGCAATCAGTATCCAGAGAACTCAGAATGCAGTCAAAGTCTCAACGATCTAATTTGGTCATCGGTGTCGTCATCTTCGTCATCCAATTGATCACAGTGTTCGCCGCTGTGGCACACGATGCTCTGCCAGTTAACAAACGTGAGTAATTCCAGATGGCCGTAACTAAATAAGTTAATAACTGCATAACTAACTAACTATTTGTTATATGAATTTGTTGTTTATCGGTTGCTTTCGTTTTGTTTCATTTCACCACTAGGTCCAATGAGTATGCTTCGATTGGGCAAATAGACATCAATGCGGAGAATCACATCACTTGTATTTCAGCTGCATCGATTGTAGCTTATTTCAATATTGATTGTTATTATTTTGTGCAATATGAAATAATAATACACATTTTATTATATTCACCGTTTTGTGCATGCCGAATTCTATTCAGCGGTTGTTGATTGACAATTAAGTGATGTGTAAATTGCGTTAGGGTTACAAAAAGTCTTATACCCTCTACTCTACACGTGCTGTCTCAGTGATAATTGTGATTTGACAATTTGTAGATATATTGTCCTGTTGTGCTGCATGATATCGGCATCAGATCTCAAATCCGTGCCAACGTTTTTGCGTTAGTAGGTATAATGTAGGAGTGAATTGGTGGTCAGATGTTCCGCCTTACGCTATAATTATAATTTCCTATACTTTTCTGAGTCATTGCGGGACTGAATGGACTTGAGAGCATCGTGTTTCATTTCTCCCGGATTCTTCAATAAGGTTTCATGCACCACATATTCAAAATCATCGTATATTGAGTTCTCTCGACTGCTTTAAAATTTCACTTTCTACAGATTTTACCGACGACTACGCGCACACTTGTTGTCTTCTTTGCATTTTTGTGCATGTAATTCACAAAACACTTTGATGTACATGAATGAATTCAAAGATGATATTTTGCGGAAGCCTGTGTTCTCAAAATTTAATCCATCTCACCGTAGTCGGACCACCACTGTCATGAATAGGCGGTGAAGCTTCGTTACATTTAGGTAAAACCAGTGTGTAAAGCCGAATCTGTCTGAATTAGTTTGATCATCTGAACTGATTAGAACAGCCGTGACCGACGTCGGAGGTTTCTCTTATTCAGAATAAATCTATATTATCCAATTTGATGTGGCTTTGAAGCAATTACTTAAGACATGTTTAGAATCCGAATCTCGTTATTATTACTGAGATTTGAGTAATTTCGAACTGATTTTAGAGTGTTGTAGATTTGACTTGTCTTCCTGATTGTGCTTCTGACATCTTCATCTGTCCCATGTACATTTGAAGCAATGCTCTTAGTCAGGTAACCAAAGGAATTTACCTTTTCCGAATTTCTCCCATTCGTAAGGGCTTCTCTTGGTTGTTATCGCGGTTGGCAGTGAGTGATTTCATCTTTCCGCTATGTCTACCTGCAGTCCTGTCTTTGCTACCTCTTCAGCTAGTTTGTGTCACATTAAACATTAATAATCCGCCCCAAAATTCAAATCATTTTAAACTTTCTTACAGGTAAGTGCAGCATATTCATGTCTTTTTAGTCCCTGTGTACAATCTGGCGCACAATCCAGTACACCGCAATTTGGAATACCACCAGTGATAGTAGGCACGCAGACGTCTCTTAATGCTGTGTTCATTTTGATAGCCCCACTGAGATTTTCACGTTGGATAACCTAACACCTACCACTGTCATATAGTGAGTGGATGAAATTGACTGTGACTTGAGGTATGCCGTAGTGTTTGATTAGTTTCCAAATTACTTCTTCGTCAGAGTTGTCTGTCGAAGGCTATTTCGAAGAGTAGGAAGTTGAGGTAGAGTTTTTACTCTCATTCACAAGTACATGATTCGCGTTTCCTGAATCAAGTTTGTTCTGTATTCAGTGCATCTTAATTCCGGATGCCTATATAGCTCTTCTTCATAAACTTGACAAGGAAGCCTTTCGTGCAGTCTGTAGGTACCTCTCATACTTTCCATACGTCTTTTAATAATGGAGTGAGAACATCTTCCACAGTCTGTTGGTCCATTTTTATCTGTCTCTGATAGCCTTCCGACTCGCCTCCAGTAGATTGATCGCACTCATAATTTCTGCTTTCGATGGATGATTACTCTTCACTGGCAGGACGTTCGGTGCGTGTTGTTGATGGTGTTTATATTTCTAGGCGACTTTCAGGTGATGGCGGATTTAAGAGTCTCTTGAACGGATCAAACCATTTTTTCATTTGTAACTCCATCTTGGTAATCAGGTCTCCTGAAATTCGCAATTTTACATCACGGAACATCTGATATCTGTAGTATTATATATATGCGATCATTTTGCTTCAAGGCTGTATTCAGCTGGTGGTTGTCAGAACTGTGCATTTTTTCACTTCTTTGAAGGTTCTGTAGTGATGCTCTTTCCGTGTAATCCTATTTCTGAAGATCAAATGCTCTTATCATCTCTGCCCGTAACCTGCTGAATGATGCTAACAGAAAGCGAAGGTCTGTTATCCCATCCACGGCTTATTCGTAGTTGGCCAGAATTCGACCATTCACAAACACAAGTGAGATTTAATTGCGTTAAATAAAGTGAATAAGCACATGTGGACGCCATGTGAAGTCACAATTGGCCGTGAACTGCACCGGTGGGAACAATACGCTAACTTAGAAAACAAAATCAAATATAATAACAATAAATCATAATTTTCGCTGATCTGAAACAAAAACCATTCCCACTTACTATGGAATATGGTGTCAGATTTAGAGTGAGAATAGTTTCGAACCACACAGACATTGAGAAGACCAAAGCAACATCGTTTTTGTGTAGCATTCATCTTTCAAGTCCTCTTCTTCTGTCTTGTCGCGATCACTTCTATAGAATTTGTATGCATTAAATTTATAGGGGTTACAAAGTCACTGACATGATGACGCATGAATCCCAACCATGATAACTGAATGTATTCTGCCCATTAGTCTGCCTGAGTTTTGCCACTGCACTTAGCAATATTTTTGTTACAACAGGTAAGAGACTCTTCGCACAACGAATTCGAACTCCATCCACAATCGCCGTAATACTTATTATGTCGTGTAGTGCTAGCATCCACACATAAGTCACCCTCCTGTGAGCACGACTGTACTTCTTGTTTTTCAAAACAGTTGTAGCTATATTCAGAATAACACCGTTCCTTCGCGAATGCTGTAAGGTGGTATTCATCTTCCACAACACTCTGTTCATGTGCATCCATCGACCATATTCACCTGTCAAGAATGACATGATGGTAAATTCAATCTAATTCATGCCACATTTAGTGGAAGAATGGATAGTTCACTCAAGAGAGGTGTCGATAGACAACTTGCAACAATAGGACAAAACCTCATGTTTATTCAGCTTCCTACATATCAGATATAAGGTGATTTGGGTCAGATGTCTCACGAATACAAAGAAGAGAATTTGCACCTATGACTTCCTGAAAAAGAATTAGGGTTTATCATATTTCTTTGATTACACATCTGCATTTGTCTCTGTTCACAGGTGTCTCTTGCTAAGTAAGCTTGCTGCAACACAGGCTGAGAGCTGGACAAATAAGTGGCTGTATTCCTATTTTTCTGATAGAGAGCAGTACACCGTCTACAATGGAAAGTCCTCCACTTCCTCACTTAGTTTAGCTGGTGTTCCTTAAGGTGCTGTTCTTTCTCCCTTTCTGTTTTCGTTTTTCTTACACGACTTGCCTCATTCTGATGTAGCCACTTTTGTTAAGTATGCTGATGATCTCTCTGTTTCTTCGCCTGTCAACTCTCAGTCAGATTGTTCCAAATTAAATAACTTTCTGTCGGAAATTAGTCAGTGGTCCTCTTCAAACGGTCTAAAGCTGAATCCGTCTAAATGCCAGGTAGTCAATTTCACTTTCAGACGTAAACGTGACCTACAACAACTAGCTAGCTCACATGGCCGCACTATCAGTGACGGCATAGAGATTGAAAATACATCCAATGTCAAGTACCTTGAGCTCAATTTTTCCGCCGATTTTTCCTGGTCCTCCCACATTTTGCTAGTTACTAGAAAGACGTTTCGCTTAACGTTCTACACCAGGAAATATGGAAATCTGACATAAAGCAGTCTTTGCTTTCTCAGTTTGTAAATTCTTGTATTCTACCCATCCCACTTTACTGCTCCCCATTAATCTTTCCTGGACTACTTAATAAAGACTTTGCTTTGCTGAGAAGGGCAGGTACTAAAGGCCGTTAGTAGGGCAAGTGGGATATCGTTAAACCAACTACTTAACACTATTGTGGATGTACATAAAATGTCATGTAAGAAACTAGCGAATACAATATTGTCAGACCCCGAGCATCCTCTCTATACGTAGCTGTCTCCTTGCATTTCATCTTTTATAACTAGAAGCAGCTATAGGAGGCTATATGCTAGGACTACCAAGTACAAAACTTTATAATACCATATCTGGCACAACTGTTATGTGATGAGAATCCCGTTGGGTATGACACGATAAATTTACTGCGGCACTCTCACAGATAGTCCCATTAGTTGTTTTTGTTTTCCTTTCCTCGTTACTATTAAACTGTTGTTCGCATCTTCTATCACACATCAACTTTATATTTCATATCCTGTGGTGCATTGTTTAAAATGTAAACGCAACGCTGTTGTTTTTAATTTTCTTTAATTTATATTTTTGTGTTCCTTTTCGATTTTGATTTTAAATCTTATAAAATTTATGAGGTAATTAGATGCACGGTAATTGTAATGCACGCTGAAAATTCCATACCTGTACCACAAATACTGTTTGAAATAAAGCTGTTATTATTATTATTGTATTTACGCCACTCCCAAATTGTTTTCCCAATATACATCTCAGGCGACACACGAATACGTTGATCGCTGAAGCGAAACAACGTGCAACAAGATGCAATTGACGTTGAAGTTGATAGTCATTAGATCAGACAAAATCAGATTAGGCCATTACAAAATGTTGAGTCGTAGCAGCTCACACAGCTGCCAGTCAACATTTAGTACTACACTTAAACAGAAAATTAGATGTAATTACATTAAAGTACACAAGTATATTGATTTTTTAAGTTAAATGTAAATAACAATAACCAAATGTTTGTACTACGTGTGAAAGTCAGTTGGTGAACTCTTGTAATATTACGCCATCTATACCCGTATGAATCTGTTATACCTAATAGTAATAAATACAGATTTGCTTCATTCCAATACAGGACTCGTGATACAGCGTGGATTTCACTTGTCAATGTTGTTCACTAAACTAGATGCAATATGCTGAAACTTCCACGCTGTATCACGCGCGATGTTTTGCTATGAAGCAAATCTCTATTTATTACTATTAAGTTTAACAGATTCACACGACTATAGATGGCGCGATATTACTAAAATGACCCCACTGACTGACAAAGTACAAAGAGTTATTAGTATGTACAGTAAACTTTTAAAAATAAATAAATAAGTATACTTGTGAAATTTAATAAATTCCATATATTAAGCTCTTATATATTCAAATGAACTGTAGTCAAGATTTGACTGTGATCAAAATTTGACTTCGGACTTACAAATATTGATCTACCTTTGTTAAACACTTTGAACACAGTGTATATATGTGTGTGTGTGTGCGGGTAAACAGTTGGGAAACAATTTCTTAACGTCTCCATAAGAAGACATAGACAGTCGGGATCTTTGACCAAGTATTATTAGTCAGTGATACATATTCATTCTTATTTATTAATCAGGATTTCCTATGCGTCATCTAACAGCACACCTTCATGTCGGTTCAAACTGTTAGTATCGAGAATTTTATGATTAGACGTATTTTCAAAATTATGGTGTTTAGGATTAGAGTTTAGTTGAACAATCCCGTCAAACTTATTACTTTGTCTTCTTTCTGAAAATCGAACTGGTTTATTCGACCTAGTGGAGTTGTCAGGTGACTGGACAGCTACGGATTTAGGATACGCATTCTGTTGCAGACAACGGAGAGTGGAAACACGATGATTGTGCCAATTACATAGTTTCTTCGTTAATTTAATTCGATTGCAAAATAAATGAGATGAATTTTATGATTAGACGTATTTTAAAAATTATGGTGTTTAGGATTACAGTTTAGTTGAAGCACCCCGTTATGTTAATTTAGATTCATTTCCCTGAAGAAGTTCGGACCAGATTACCGAACGAAACGTTGAAATTACCCATTTCAGTATCTCTGAGATTTTACAAATATAATTTTTTACATAAACTCTTATAGTTTAGTAATAACATGTAGACTGAATGCTGTCTGAAAGACCAAGACTCGATATTTTGTAATGAATTAATCTGGTTTCATTGAATAAGGCATTAAGAAGACAAATTTCACGAGATGATATCGTCACTTCGTAGTTTCTTTACAACCGCTTTACAACTAACATGGATAACATAATTAAAATAAAATAAAATGCATGACAATCACTCAGTTATATAAAACAAAAGTACAAACTCTGGTAATGACAAATCATATTTGAATAGGTGAAGCACACCATGGTAGGAAAAGGTTGAAGTACATTGATTCTTTTGGACACACAGTTTAGGCTGCATGTGATTAATCTTCAAAAGTGCTTCCATCACCTTAAATTACCCTGAATTAGAGTTATGTGAAATAACTGTAGAACAGGCATTTATATTGATTGATTTTGTGACCTGACAACAATAAGTGATTTGCAAAAGATGATGCTGGATTTCTATTCAGATTAATAGCGTTGAGATTTCCTAAGTGATTTAGTGGCTATTTTGGAACATGTTCTTTTTGACGACATTGAAACAATCTGTTGGTTATATCTGTATGCGTGTCACCGCAGCTGCAGTTGAACTTTGAAGAAACGCATAAAAACCATAATTACACTTCCTTATCCCTGTCGAAAACACTTCGATGGAATTAGCATGCATTCCATTTATGAAGCAATGAGATAAACTTACCTATTCCTATAACGTTCATCAGAGACATCATATTAATGTATACAGAAAATATTCGATTCATCCTCCAAGAAAAGGCATACAAACAAGTAGATGGTGTTGCGATGGGGAGTCCTCTTGGGCCCCTGTTAGCAGATATTTTCATATCGAAATTGAAGAGACAAATGCAAGGTATGCTTGGAGAATTTATGCTGTATAAACGTTATGTAGATGATGCTTTCTTTAATGGTGATAATAGTAAATCTATCAAAAACGTTCTTAACCTATTTAATCATATTCATCGAAATATCCGAGTGACTTCCGAACTCGAATGGAATAACCAGCTCAGTTTCCTGGATATGACAATGGCTAGGAGTGATGATGGAACGATTCAACGACCTATTTTTCATAAACACACACATCAAGTGGACAACATATTCAATGGTTATCCGTAGGATTCTATCACTTGTCAAAGTAAAGAAAATCCACATCTCGGAAAGTGATAGGATCCCACGTACTTTGTTACTGATCAATTATTTCAGCGGCTGTTAATCTCGCATAAATGGTATATCATCATTTCCCACGCACTTTGTTATTGATTATTACGATCAATTATTTCAAATGCTGTTAGCTGTCTGTATTGATGTAAAAATGTATAAATACCATGTTTTGTTTTCCTAGATAAGTTTTCTTTGTCGTAGTTGTTGTACTACAGTATACCGTCACAGGCCAGCCTTTGTCTTTTGATATATGCGTGGTTCGCTGAATCGGAAGGTACCACAAGCGGATAGGCATATTAGTCAGGCGCAGACAGAACAAGGCGACAACTTCCTCATTTAATTTCCTTGCAGTTATAACAAATTGGCGATGGGGTTTACCTTAATTCATTGCAGCTATAACAAGCAAGCGACGACGGGTTTTATTCTGTTCAGCGCAGCTATAGAACATTTTTGACTGTGTTAATTACAACCCAATTACAAAGTCTATCTCTCTGGACGATCTCAAATCTATCCTGCAGCAGGAGCAAGTTCAGAATGAAGCAGTTCAACTAAAATTAAACGAAGCTCTCACTTAGAAGCTGCCCATTCAAGTTCCATCAACATCTCATTCAGACAAATATGAAAGCATCTCAAATTCCATCAGTGAGTTCAACTACGACCCAATATCTGGTCTCGTATTTGATGCATGGTTCAATCGTTACGAAGACGTTTTCCGTATTGAATGCTACATGTTTGATGATGCTGCCAGAGTTCGATTGTTACTAAGAAAACTTGGTACTGCTGAGCACAACAGATATGTTAAATTCATTCTGCCTAAGAACCCACGTGAGTTATCGATGAGACAGTCACCGTTTTATCACAAATCTTTCGTGAACAGTCATCCATGTTTAGATATTCGGTAACTTTTATGTACTCGTCGCCAAATTATTGTTTTGTACTGGTCGAGAATGTAATAGTCCTGACGCAAAAAAGACAGAAATCAGAAGACCACTAGGTTTGCGATGATACTTCTATTTTCCAAACACAAGGAGAATCAAAATCACACAAGAGTGTGAGAGCAAAAATATATTTGAATGTCCGAACAAGTGTGTGAGCGAATATTCAAAATGAACAAATCAATAGACAGTCTTAACGTGATTGGTTAATTATAATGGAATATCGATCCATATATACATAGCAAAATATATCAGACTGTCAAACAAACACACAATTTATATGGATATATATCACCCATTACAGACTATCAAACAAAACACACATATTATATGGATATATATCAGTATGAATGTTTTCAGTTGACAAATATGCCTTCCGATGATTATGTCACTTACGCTGGCAAAGTGAACAAGGAATTTGAAAGGTTCAAACCACACGAAATGACATCAGATCAGTTCAAGTGTTTGATTTTTATTTGTGGGTTGAAGAACCCAGAAGATACTGACATAAGAACTCGACTTCTGTCACTCGTGGAACAAGACCCGAAAATGACTTTACAAATGGTGACAGCAGAATGCCTACGCTTAATCAACTTGAAGCACGATACTGCTATGGTGGAGTGCAAACGACAGTCGTCTGAACACAGTGAAAAGTCCTCCGATCACCGTTAAGCACACAGCACGTCAGTCTCAGAATTCAGCTAAACCTCCTTCAGTGTGCTGGCACTGTGGTTCGTGGCATTTTGTCAAGTTCTGTCCTTTCAAGAAACATAAATGCCGTAATTGTCACCGTTTTGGACATAAAGAGGGTTACTGTCCACCGCAGAAAAATTCTTCGGTGAGGAACAGAAGTAGTCGTTTCAAGCCGAAACAATCTCCTCGAGTACAGACCATTTTCACAACTTCCAAAGTCGATTTCGCCAGCAAACGTAAGTACATTACACTAGGTATTAACGGCAAACATATTCGTCTTCAGTTGGATACGGCATCAGATATCACCTTAATTTCCCGAACTACGTGGCGCAAACTTGGGTGCCCACAGATTCTGCCGACCGAGCATGTCGCTAAGAATGCCTCTGGAGATATACTGAAACTCGTGGGTGAGATAAATTGCCAGGTTCAGTTTGGTGAGCATCACTTCAATGGTGTATGTTACGTCACAAACTACCATGATTTGAATTTGCTTGGTCTTGACTGGTTAGACAAGCTCCATATCTTCAATGTACCATTAAATTCAGTATGCTCTAATGTTTCGTCCTCACCACATAACGTTGTTCCCGGACATGTATCTGATCAGTCTCTCTTGCAACGCCTGCGTCAAAAGCACGCTTCTGTCTTCCAGGACAAACTTGGTTGCTGCAAATTTACCCAAGTTGTTTTGTCTCTAAAGCCAAACGCGAAGCCAGTTTTTCGTCCAAAACGTCCAGTTCCGTATGCTGCTGTCACATTGGTTGAGAATGAACTCGACAGACTGGAAGCATTGGGTGTCATCAAACCAGTAACGTATTCGCCCTGGGCTGCCCTATAGTTGTTGTACGCAAAGCAAATGGTTCCATTCGCCTGTGTGCAGATTTCTCAACTGGGTTAAATGATGCTCTAGAGGATCATGCTTATCCATTACCAATTCAAGAAGACTTATTCGTCAAACTTAATGGTGGTAAATGTTTTGCAAAAATTGACCTTGCTGATGCTTACCTTCAAATAGAAGTTGAACCAAAGTCTCGAGAGTTGCTAACAATCAACACTCATAGGGTCTCTACCAGTTTACTCGCTTACCATTTGGTGTGAAACCAGCACCCGCAATTTTTCAGCAGATCATGGATACTATGCTTGCTAACCAACCTGGTGTTGCTGTCTACCTCGACGATGTGATAATCACAGGGAGTAGTAAGTCTGAATTGTTTGATCGACTTGACGCTGTGCTATCCAAAATGTCAGAGTTTGGGTTCTACCTTAAAGAGGATAAATGTACATTTTTCATGGATTCAGTAAAGTATCTTGGGTTCATTTTTGATCAACATGGACGTCGACCAGACCCAGAAAATGTACGTGCTATTCAGAATATGCCCGCTCCCACTAATGTTGCCACTCTGCGATCTTTCCTTGGCCTCATCAGCTATTACAGTGCATTTCTACCAGAGCTTCATCGCATACGTGCTCCACTGAATCGCCTGTTATCGAAAAATGCAAAATGGAATTGGTCACCTGAATGTCAAAATGCATTTAAAAAAGTAAAATCGTTACTCCAGTCAGACATGCTGCTTACTTATTATGATCCAAGTCTTGAAATCATCCTTGCTGCAGATGCATCCGACTATGGTATTGGTGCTGTTATATCTCATCGTTTTCCTGACGGAAGGGAGAAAGCTATTGCACATGCATCTAGAACACTGAATACAACCGAACGCAAATATAGCCAAATTGAGAAAGAAGGTTTGGCGCTTATCTTCGCAGTCAAAAAGTTTCACAAAATGCTTCATGGTAGGAAATTCACTCTATTTACTGACCATAAACCCCTGTTGTCGATATTTGGTTCGAAAAAGGGCATTCCAGTGTACACTGCGAATCGGCTTCAAAGGTGGGCTGTCATGTTACTGGGATATAATTTTGATATCAAATACAAACCTACCTCTGAATTTGGCCAGGTAGATGCATTATCACGGCTGCTAAGCCATCAGAAGTTGGAAAGCGAGGATGTTGTTATTGCATCCATCTCTGTTGAAGATGATGTAAACAGAGTTCTGGTAGGCGCGACTCAACTTCTTCCGGTGACTGCAGTTGAGGTTGCCAGCCACACACTGCGTGATCCAGTTTTACAGCAAGTATCAAAGTTCATCCGATTTGGCTGGCCTCCACATGTTCATTCAAATGTTTTAAAACAGTTTTACCAGCGACGCCAATCCTATCCATCGTTAATGAATGCATAATGTTTGCTGATCGTGTTGTGGTTCCAGCTAATCTTCGTAACCATGTGCTTCGTCAGCTTCATACATCACATCCTGGTGTTGGGAGAATGAAGGCGATCGCTCGCAGTTATGTTTACTGGCCCAACATCGATGACCATATCGAAGACCTCGTTCGCAAATGTAGTAAATGTGCTCAAGCATCAAAGTGCCCACGCAAGACAGAACTATGTTCCTGGCCACGACCGGACAAACCATGGTCCCGTGTTCATGTTGACTTCGCTGGACCGTTCAATAGTATGCATTTCTTAATATGTGTCGACGCGTTTTCCAAATGGCCAGAGATATTTCCTATGCATTCTGCCACATCAATTGCAACAGTGTCCCACCTACGTCAACTATTCTGTCGTTTTGGTATGCCTGATGTTCTGGTGTCCGATAATGGATCGCAGTTCACCTCATCACTGTTCTCAGATTTCTGCAAACTGTTTGGCATCCAGCATATTCGTAGCCCCCCGTATCATCCCCAATCGAATGGACAGGCTGAACGTTTCGTCGACACCTTTAAGCGTGCTTATGCAAAAGCGAAGGGGGAGGGAACAACAGAAGAAATTTTGGATAGATTCTTGCTGCATTATCGTACGACGCCAAATCCTTCCGCCCCAAATCAGTTATCCCCAGCGGAAATTATATTTGGCCGAAGATCAGAACTGCCCTCGACTCAATTAAGCCTAGGCAAGTAAAGCAGGGCTGCAGAAATACAAAAATGGAAAACCAATTCAATCGCCATCACGGAGCTAAACGTCGAGTTTTCAAATTGTATCAGCAAGTTTATGTACGAGATTTTCGCTATTCACCTCCGAGATGGATTCGAGGACAAATAGTGGGGCAGAAAGGAAGGGTTTTATACAAAGTGAATGTAGAAGGACAGTTATGTGTCAGACACACGAATCATATACGAGATGCGTCAGATAGACCCGACAATGGGAGACGAGACCTCACGTTAGAAGTATTAGTAGATACATTTAATCTTCCGCAGCCGGAAGCCCGGGACACAGATCACACTCTATCCAGTACCACGCGAAGGTCAACTCGACAAAGAAGAGCTCCGAAACCTTTTCAAATAGATCCAAAAAGCAAGTCCTACACTTTTTACGGGGAGAGGTGATAGGATCCCACGTACTTTGTTACTGATCAATTATTTCAACGGCTGTTAATCTCGCATAAATGGTATATCATCATTTCCCACGCACTTTGTTATTGATTATTACGATCAATTATTTCAAATGCTGTTAGCTGTCTGTATTGATGTAAAAATGTATAAATACCATGTGTTGTTTTCCTAGATAAGTTTCTTTGTCGTAGTTGTTGTACTACAGTATACCGTCACAGGCCAGCCTTTGTCTTTTGATATATGCGTGGTTCGCTGAATCGGAAGGTACCACAAGCAGATAGGCATATTAGTCAGGCGCAGACAGAACAAGGCGACAACGTCCTCATTTAACTTCCTTGCAGTTAAAACAGAAAGACAGCTTCTGTACGAAAGAAAGCTATCTATCTTTAATAACATACCATTCAAGGGCAATTGATATCTCAAAGACTTTTGTCAGCCATCAAACTCACATTCTACGCCGCATCTCTTTCGCTAACAATTTCGATCGCTGTACCTACGATCAAAGGACGAATTTCTTTACACTCTACTTCAAATTGTATCTACAAGTTCATCTGCAGCTGCGGTGGCACGCATACAGATATAACCAACAGATTGTTTCAATGTCGTCAAAAAGAACATGTTCCAAAATAGCCACTAAATCATTTAGGAAATCTCAACGCGATTAATCTGAATAGAAATCCAGCATCATCCATTGCAAATCACTTATTATTGTCAGGTCACAAAATCAATCAATAATATAAATGCCTGTTCCACAGTTATTTCACATAACTCTAATTCAGGGTTATTTAAGGTGATGGAAGCACTTTTGAAGATTAATCACATGCAGCCTAAACTGTGTGTCCAAAAGAAACAATATACTTCAACCTTTTCCTACCATGGTGTGCTTCACCTATTCAAATATGATTTGTCATTACCAGAGTTTGTACTTTTGTTTTATATAACTGAGTGATTGTCATGCATTTTATTTTATTTTATTAATGTTATCCAAGTTAGTTGTAAAGTCAGCGTATGTATTTTTATAATTTCACGCCATCTATCCTATACTAAACATATATAACAATAACTAACTGTTTGTACTACGTGTGAAAGCAGTGACTGAACTCTAATAAGATCGCACCATCTTTACTCGTGTGAATCTGTTATCCTTCAAAGTAAGAAATACAGATTTGCTTTATTCCAAAACAGACCTTGTGATACATTATGGAATTTTCACCATTTTCCATCAAATTTACTGAACATCGATAACAACAAGAGAAATCGTCTCATAAATTTGTAACAATTAGTCGATTTTATAAATTTTTAAAAGCATTTTTAGAATACGGAGATTATCTGAAAAATGTGATGAATTGGCGCTATTTATTTCCGATAATCTGGGAGAGAATATCCCAAAATGGTTAGAAAAACAGATGAATTGTGACAAGTCAATAGAAGATGCAGGTGTCAGACAAACAACTTCGTCTATAGCTAAACATTTAATCGAGATCAACCA
The DNA here is from genome assembly GCA_944472135.2 of Trichobilharzia regenti. Lineage (NCBI taxonomy): Eukaryota > Metazoa > Platyhelminthes > Trematoda > Strigeidida > Schistosomatidae > Trichobilharzia > Trichobilharzia regenti. The sequence goes on along the minus strand of OX235264.1, from coordinate 122,911,499 downwards.
CAAGATTGATGTCAACTCAGCCTTTCAGTTGATCTATAAAAACGGTGAAGGGCGTTTACTGAAATACGCTGAGGCTAAAGCTATTCATAAACTTAAGCCCCTCCCCCTCCTTGTGTATTCAAAAACAGTTTGTTATTACTCTTAACCTACCTTGATAATCCTTATTTGATTGAAAAACCAAACGTTTGTGTTCATTTTTCCTGATTCCTTTTGGTCCCTTTGTTTAATTTAACTTTTCTATATATATTCACTGGACAAGAAAATGTGTTAGGGGCAGATTGTTCGAAATGTATCGCTCTAATACATCAATTTTTTCAGATAATCTCCATCTTCTAATAATGCTATCAAGATTTATAAATTTGTATATTTAGCGCCATTAATATTGTTATTATTCTTATCATTTTTCTTCTCCACATCTCATACTACTGTTTCTACTTATGACAAATGGTGCTTCTGTGAATTTTCGTAAGATGTAGCCTGCCCTCAAGTGGATTTCACTTGTTATTGTTGTTCAGTAAATTGAATGGAAAATGATGAAAATTCCACGCTGTATCACGTGGGCTGTTTTGGAAAGAAGCACGATATTGTTAAAGATCACACAGAGACTGACACGTAGTACAATCGGTTGGTTATTCTTATTCATATTCAACTTTTCAAAATAAATAAATGTGATGTGAACTCTAATAAATTCCATCTAATTAGTTGAAATTTTGAGAGACACTGCCACGACTCAACATTTTGTAGAGGTTTAATCTGATTTCATCTGATCTAATTACTGGTAACTTTGTCGTCCATTATATCTCGTAGCAGTTGGTCTCTCTCTTTAACATTCATCGTATTCAAGTGTCTCCTGAGATAGATATTTATTAGTAAAACTTATTTTGTCCAGCCTATTTGGGATGTATGCTTATTCACTTTCCAGACATTCATATGGGAAGATTCTTCTCTCTGAATCCGTGGGGCAACTAACCGAAATGATTTAATATCCAGATTGGTAGGAAATTGAAGCAATGTGTTGCTTTCATTGCAGATGCAGGTTTTCTGTTATTGAGTGAACTGTCCTCCCTGCTTCTAAAACTGGACATTTGTAGTTTGGAATCCAACACCATGATCCGCTTTACATGTGAATAAGGATGATGGTTTCACATTAGGAAAGCGTCGTGGAGTCTCAGTTGATCTACGTTGAATTCTTGAAGAAACGGAGTTATTTTGTGAATGCAGTCGAATCGGTTTGATAATCAAGAAGTACAATCGTGGTCACAGTATGTGGACTTATGCGTAGAGTTTTCTTCTAAACAACATTAGCATTTTTAAGACACTTGTTGGTTATGCGGAGTGTCTCCTACCTGTTGTAATACAACTAGTTGTAATTCCAGTAGTATATGTAATGCACAATAATGGCAGGATATAGTCAGTTATCACAGTTGGGATTCGTGCATCATCGTGTCACTAATTCAGATGAGTTTTTAGCCCCATAACTGGAATGTATACACTGCTTGCATCAAATAGTCAGACGAAGAGGACTACGGTGATGATTGCTTCACAAAATTGATGTTATTTTGGTCATCTCGATAAATTTGACATCCTATTCCATCGTAACTGCGAGCAGTTCTTGTATCAGATCAGCGAAAATTATTCTCGTTCTTAATTAAATGTTTTTATTGCTGTGTAAAAAAGGGCTTCCTTTCTCATCGGTGTACTCCTCAGTCAACATTTCAGTCCCACAACATCCAACCCACAATCAAAAATAAACGCTACAACCTACTAAACTTTTAACTCCAATCTTATCTTCAGACATCATCGAGGCATCTTTCTTAGGTGCGCACATATCAGCTGAGACCGAGTATTTTGTTTGAAGACGAATGTCATGAATGCGAAATCAGCTGCACAAATCCTCATTTCTACGTTTACATCTCACTGAATTATCTGAAAGCAGCTCATACACCTTGCTGTTCTCAGGATTATTTCATTCGACAATCGAATAGTATAAATATACTCGTATGCAATATAATTGAAATCATATCATCAAATAATGTTAGTTGTCATTGAGAGTTGGGATTTGACATTCTACCGTTGTTATTTTTCGATAATAATAATCATATTCATAAGTGGTCTGTTCCAAATGTTGTCTGCTTCATACAAATATGGAAATTCCAGTGTATAGTAGAGTACCTCAAACAGTGCTCTCATTTGAGGGGTGGTAATCTACAAAGGGGGCTCTTATTGACAATATTAGTCAATAGAAATCCGAATGTAGAATTCGAATTTAAGCGGAAACTATAACAACAATGCAGTAATGAAAGAAATATGAGGTCGTTTACTTACTGTTAAAGAGTAAGTAGGTCGGTATTGTCCTGCCTCAAACGTTTCTCATCACACGAAATGTGTCTACGGCAAATAAGCTTTGGTGAAGTTATTTTATATTCAGTCGTCCGAGCATAATTACTTCATAGTTGATTCTACGTCTACCCACCTGATGAGATGCATCAGAGAGAGTGTTGTGTATCGATATGATGCTCAGGGTCTGACGACATAATTTTCACTGATTTCCTGTGTGAGGTAACGTGGTTGTCTACATGAGTACGAACAAGTAGGTTAAGCGACACCCTAATAGGAGGTAAACAAATAGTGTCGAACTTCGCATAATCTTAACTTCTTCACATTTAATTTTAAACGAATTATCGTTCTCTTAACTAAAATCATGTGGAATGACCAGAATAATTGATCGGACATAACACGCATTGCAGTGCATTTAGCTTTTACAAGTTTCACTGTTTAATTTCGGATTACTGGTATTCACTTTGGAAGTGTCCGACTGAGATGTAACAGCTCGCATGGATAAAGGGAGACCATCGGTAAACTTCACAGAATTAGGTTGATCAGAATGGGGTAAGACATGTAATAAGAAAAGGCGAATCAGTAATGACGAAAGACAAAGACTTTGACAAACACCAGGTAGATGGATTAGGTGAGGTAGCCGAGTAGTTCACGTTCTACCCCAAGAGAACATATTTGTCCCCCAATAATGGACACAATTTCGAATAAACAAAATATGAAGTGGTCAGCAGTATTGACAACAGGCTCCTTCTTACTGATGATAAAATACTGTGATAATTTAAAGAAATCTAAACAAATATTCTCATGCATATACTCGGCATTCACACGGAAAATTAGTCGTCATGTCACATTCATATAACTAAAATAACCACAAATTTATCCGTCGTAGAACAGAACACATCGAATACACAGAAAACAAACACTTCAATTCACATTTGAGTAATGCATTTCAGACCACACAGATATTTCTATGCATCACTCTCCCTCCATCTTCGCCTCACCTAATAATTGAATCAGACAAGTCCAACTGAGAATTACTCTTACTCATGTAAACATGTACACAGAAAATGTCAGATGTCGTGAGAAGAATTATATTTGTATTCTGAGTACGCAACCTGACATGTATGTACGCGTACGAAAATCACATGCTGTTACGTATATCAGAATAGTGTTGCTGGAAGAGACTTATTATGTGCGTATGTGATTTCGTCCACGAGCACTCGATAGGCAGATATCATGAGAATCATTCACAGTTAATCTGTTGAAACAAATGTCAGGTAACTCGCTGACTGAGGATCGAATTCATCAAGACGCGACTGATATTCAGATCATCCTCGCGTGCATATGAGAGTATACGGCAATAAGTTCGATGCATCAATCACACGGTGTACTTCTGGTTCATGATGTAAACAGTTGAGAAATTGTGCCAAGTCTTTCCACCGATTTAACAACTCGTGAGTATTGAGCAGACTGGATTGGTGAGATTGAAATACTGAAAGAGTGTGCTCATTGGTTTCACCAGACTACACTTCTCTAAATACAAACACGCACGTGAGATATGTCTCTCCGTCTAATGACACGTCTTCATGAATGAGTGGGTGGATGAATACCAATCTAGTAAAAATATGGTGAAGTGAAGATGGGCGTGTATAACAGTGTGACAATCAGTATCCAGAGAACTCAGAATGCAGTCAAAGTCTCAACGATCTAGATTGGTCATCGGTGTCGTCATCTTCGTCATCCAATTGATCACAGTGTTCGCCGCTGTGGCACACGATGCTCTGCCAGTTAACAAACGTGAGTAATTCCAGATCACCAGAATAAATAAGTTACTAACTGCATAACTAACTAACTAACTAACTATTTGTCCTATGAATTTGATGTCTGACAGTTGCTTTCAATACCTTTTTGTTTTGTTTCATTTCACCACTAGGTCCAATGAGTATGCTCCGATTGGGCAAATAGACAGAAACGCGGAGAATCGCATCACTTGTATTTCAGCTGCATCGATTGTAGCTAATTTCAATATTGATTGTGATCACCATTTTGTGCAATATGAAATAAAAATAGATATTTTATTACATTCACTGTTTTCTGAATGACGATTTCTCTTGACTATTCGTTGAAGGACAATTAGGTGATGTGGGACTTGAGTGAGGTGCTGCAAAAGGTGTTATATCCTCGACTCCCCATGTGCTGTCTCAGTGAAAATTGTGATTCGACAATTTGTGTATTGTAAAGATATTGTCCCGTTGTGCCACTTAATATCACTTTATCGGAGCTCAAATACCTGCCAATCTTGCTGCGTAAGTTGGTTTAATGTAAAAGTGAAAGGATGGTGGGAGGTTACGCCTTACACCATGATTTTATTTTCCTGAAATTTTCTCCATCATAATTCCACACAATATCGACTGCAACTCATCGTGTAATACGTAGCAATCACTACTCGATTCTTCGATCAGATCTCATAGGTCAGGTTGTCACAGTCACTCCATATTGCGTTCTGTGGTCTGTTGACACTAGCATTTCGTGAAGATTCTCGTCGACCACGCCACACTCACTTGTTGCTACCATCCCATTGTCGTGCATGCAATTCACGAAAAACAGTGATATGCATGAACGAATTCAATTATCGTTCTGTAGATTATACTTCCCTGAAGCAGGCGTTTCCAAAATAATTCCATCTCACAATAGTCGGAACAACATTGTCATGAATATATTGGTATATAGATAGCTCTGTCCAAAATCATTGTGATGGCATAGCGTCAATGTAGCCAAGATTAGGACGGCTGTGAAGCTTCGTGACAAATAGGTGTAGTAAGCGTTAAATTTTCAATCCTCCTGAAGTTACTTGGCCATCTGAACTGATTATAACAGGCGTGAGCTACGTGAGAGAATTCTCACTCTGAGAATTAACGTATATTAAATAATTTGTAGTCAGGTAGAAGAAATTACCTGAAAACTGTTGGTATTGGTGTTTGATTTTGTTGCTGTTAGCGGTTGTTGGTTGTTTCAACCACCTCTGTATTCTCTATGTTCACCTGCAGTCCCGTCTTTGCCACAAGTCTGTCTGCAAGTCTTCGAGATTATGTGAGATATTAACGTTGCAAATCTCTCGGAGACTTGTTATCAATCATTTAGCGTTTTTCTGACTCCTCGCTCTCAACAGTCTAAGGCATAATGCAGTCTACCACAGTTGAGAATATCATCGGTGATAATAGGCAGTTTTTGATTATGTTCAAGCCACTAGCATGCATTCCTATTTTCCACTGGGATTGTGAATTGAAATAAGAAATGATTATCTGCCCGATGTGTAGTCGTGACGAGACTTGTGAGTGAGAGCTTCTGGAATACAGTTTAATAGGATACAGCACAGAAATTTAAACTGGGACAGATTTCACGCTACAAATTTCACCGTTGGTGATATTTAATCATGGTGTCGGTCGTTTGAGGGTGTTTAGCATCAGAAATCAGGACACGCATTCGGTCTTTCAAACAATGATACTGGATTGGAGTCTCGAGACATGAACACTATCACTGTGCTGCAGTGGTGCTATATTCAATTGTAGAGTCCTGCACAAACCGAAATACACACCCTGAAATCCACTGCCACAACCTACGAAATTCCCAACTTCAATCTAGGTTTTGGAAGTCGCACAGGGCGTCTCTTTTAGGGGTGCACAGGTCAGCAGAGACGGGGAATTTCTCTGGAATACGAATGATCTGAAAGCGAGATCAGCCTTCTTCAGGTTGACTTCACCCGAGAAACGAATAGTGTAAAGTGATTCTCGTATTATGGATTTGAGAAGGTAGCATTACCTAATAATGGTTGTCGTTGAGAGTTGGAATTCAACATTCCACAGATGTTGTTTAGTTACGATTACAATAATAAATGGTATCTCTTTCATACTAATATGAAAATTCCAGCGTGTTGTAGAGTATCTCTCACACAATCTTCTCATTTGAAGGGTAATAATTCTAAACAGCGCATCTGCATTGGTAATATTGTTCGATAGGAATATGAATATAAAATTCGAATTGAAGTGGAGATATTCAGAAAAATACAATGATGAAAGAAAATTAGGATCGTTCTCTCAGTGTTACATGGTGAGCTGGCTGGTAGTGTCCTCCCTTAAACGTTTCGCATCACATAAAATGTGTCCACGTGAGAATGAATTATTGTGAAGATATTTCATGTTCACTCGTCCGACTATAAATTCTTCTATAGTTGATTCAAGTTGTGTATAGGGATGATGCTAACGGTCTGACGAGATAAGATGCTCTGATTTCTTGAGTGTAGTGATGTGTCCGTCTACAGACTATTAAAGAGTCGGTTTAGAGACAACCCGATATGCCCGCTGACGGCGTTTAATGGCCTTCGCAGCCTAAAAAAGTGTTTCTTGACTTTCCGAGGCGAGGTTGTGAGGTAGAGAGAAAAACAGGAGAGGATAGGTGGGATAGACGTATTAACAAACTTAAAAAGTAGAGACTTCATTTATTTTAACAGATTAACTGTGAATGATTCTCATGATATCTGCGTAATGTGTCCTTGTCGGCAAAATCACATACGAGCATCATTCGTCTCTCCCAGCGACACTATTCTGATATGCGTCACAGCATGTGATTTTCATATGCGTACACACATTTCAGGTTGCGTACTCAGAATACGAATGCAATTCTTCTCACGACATCTGACATTTCTTTTATACATTTTTACATGTGTAAGGGTACTCCTTAGGTGGACTTTTCTTTTTGAATTATTAGGTAAGACGAAAATGGAGGGAGAGTGATGCATAGAAATACGTGTTTGATCTGAAATGTATCACTCACATATGAATTGAAGTAGTTGCGTTCCGTTTACGCAATGTGTTCTGTAATACGGCAGATAAACTGGTGGTAATTTTCATTTAATCAACGTAACATGTCAACTGATATTCACGAAACATAATAATCCATGTGTAGAAGGAATTCATGCACAATATATGCTTGAGAATATTCATTGATATTTTTCTCGAATTATCACCAGTAAGAAGAAGCCTGTTGTCAATAGTGCTGACCACTGCATAGTTTGTTTATTCGAAAGGGGTGTCCACTAATGAGGGACTAGTAGGATCTCATTGTTCAGTCGTATAGTGGTTGACAAAATATTGAATAAATACTGTCAGATGTGTTGTTGTACATTATATAAACACCTACTAACAGACTCTGACATGGACTAATCATTGCGAATCTTTTTCGTTATCCCTTGAAGTATTAACAGTCGTGTTGCTTGACCACTTTCCGTTGATTGCAATGTTTACAGTGCACCTTATTCTGCGCTCCAGGCTTACTCTTCGGAAAACATCGATTTGCATATTTGACACTTGTATTCATCAAGCTTGTCTTCATAATAGACTAAGTGTCATTACTGATAAATTGGAAGTTGAGTGTTGCACTGGGGACAAATCAGTTGGTTGGTGAACCAATGACTGATGGTAGGATCATCGCTGGAAATTTGTGGTGGACAGTAATATGCCTCCTTGTTCATAATAATGCAATTAATGTTCTTTATTTCTGTTTATTAATAACATTGATATAAAAACACCTTCGCCTTTCAAATATTTCATGTCTATTCTACACGTGCTTATTTATTACTCATTTTCTAAGACTGAGGCATTTCAGCGTCCCTGAAGATTCTTCGTGTAAACATAGTCCCAGTGTGCGTCGGTGGCACAGTGGTTAGGACTCTCGCCGACCATGCAAATGGTCCGGAGTTCGAGTCCACGCCGACGCACACCTGATATCTATGGTCGGCCTGCGAAATTTGGGCTACCGATATCCATGCTGAAAATTCCATACTTGTACCAAAAATACAGTGTGGAATCAAGCTGTAAATCAAAAAATAAAAATAAAAAAAAATAAAATAAAATAAAATATGTGAATATCGCCTCAGAATAGATTATTTTCTCTAATATAGACAACTAACTGCCAAATATATTCAGTGTGCCTTCCTAGTTTACACATCTCGGCCACTGACTCTCTTCCTTCGCTTCTGTTTCGCTTGCTAGTTAACTCGACAGTGTGACACATGCAGAGTAACTGAATTATGCGTCGTTGTTTTATCTTATTAGTGGTATGAGATAGTTAAGGAAGTCCCTCACTGCTTCACATAAATTGAACCATGGGATGATGTAAAATTGTCTTAAGCTAAATACACCGCAATGTGTGTTACGTCTGATCAATTATTCTGGTCATTCCATATGCTTTTAGCTACTAGAAAGATAATTCGTTTAATATTCGTTGTAAGGAAGTTAAGATTACGCGCTATCGTAAATCGGTCTCTACATTCGAAATTTGCTACTATTTGTACTAGTTGGTCGTACTCATGTAGACAGCCACGTTACCTCACACAGGAAATCAGTGAAAATTATGTCGTCAGACCCTGAGCACTATGTTAACGACCTTATATTTCTTGAATTGAATTTTTGATTTTCCCGTCGATTGATTGGACCGAAGTGCTCGGTCTCAGGTTGATATGTCAACCTGAGACCGAGCACTTCGGTCCAATCAATCGACGGGAAAATCAAAAATTCAATTCAATAATTAATATGACTCGTTGCACAAGAGGTGGCTCTCGTGGCCCAAGTGGTCTAGTGGATAACGCTTTGGCGTTTGAAACTATGGGTGCTGGGTTCGAGCCTCGGTGGGAACATCATCACTCACTGAGAAATGCAGGTACATCCAGTGACGAGTCCCAAATAGGACGAAATGCGCATCCTGGATTCCACTGCTAGCCACCATCCACCAATTGTAGACCTTATATTTCTCTCATTACTACATTGTTGTTAATGTTTTCACTTAAATTCGAATTCCACATTCGCATTTCTATTGAACAATATTGTCAATGTTAATCCCCTGTGTAGATTACCACCCCTCAAATGAGAGCACTGTGTGAGATACTCTACTACACGCTGAAATTTCCATATTTGTATGAAAGAGACATCATGTGGAACAGAACACTTATTATTATTATTATCAACAACTGGGGAATGTCGATATCAAACTCTAAACGACAATTAGCATTACATAGTGATACAATTTAAATTATATCACATAAGAGTAGGTTTATACTATTCACTCCTCGGGTGAAGTCATCCTCAGTAAGACAAAGTATATGAGCTGCTTTAAGTCAATTAAGAGAGGTGTAATTGTAGCTAATTTTGTATTCGTAACATTCGTATTGAAACAAAATACTCGGTTTCTGCTGATATGTGCGCTCTTAGTAGAGACGACAGGATGACGTCTGAAGATTTGATTGGAGAAATAAGTTTCAAAGGTTGTAGCGTAAATTTTAGATTGTGGGTTGAACTTTCCGGGGGCGAACAGTATTTCGAGAAGTGCACCGATGAGAAGGTAGACCACTTTGCATTATGATATATGTGTTTAGTTAATAAATAAGAACGAAAATAATTTTCGCTGATCTGAGACGAAAATTGCTCTCAAGCAGGATGTAATAGGATGTCAGATTTAGACTTAGAATAGTTTTGATGTACACAAATATCGAGATGACCAAAATAGCACCGCTTATGTATAAAACGTTTCGCTCGAATCCTCTCCGTCTGACTATTCGATGGAATTAGTATGTATTCCAGTTATGGGTCTGAAAAAGTCATATGAATGAGTGACACGATGATGCACGGATCCCAATTGTGATAACTCATTGTATCCTAATAAGTAGTCTGCATGAATTATACTACTGGAATTGAAAAAATTTGTATCACAATAGGTAGGAAGATCTTCGCATTACCAACAAGTGTCGTAATTTTGCTTATGTCGTCCAGTACAAAAGTCGGCATAATTTGACCACAATTGCACTTCACATGTTTATCAAATCAGCTTCAAATACATTCAAAATAACATCATTCTTTCGAAAAATGGACCTGGAGCAACTGACATCCAACGATGGGAATCCATAATCCTAATTCACCTGTTTAGCAGATCATGATGTTGGATTCCAAACTACAAATGTTCAACTGAGTAGAAGACAGGATAGTTCACTCAATAAAAATGTCGATAGAAAACCTGCATCTGTAAGGCAAGCTTCATGTTTCTTCAATTTCATACCAATCCGAATATTAAATGATTTCGGTCAGATACCTCACGAATCCAGAGAGAAGAATTCGCCTATATGGATGTCTGAAAAAGGAATAAGCATACATCTCAAATACGCTGGTCAAAATACCTTTTCCTAATAGATAGATATCTCAGGAGACACTTGAACACGGTGAATGTTAAAGAGAGAGATAACTGTTACGAGATACAATGGACGACAAAGCTAACAGTTGTTAGATCAGACGAAATCAGATTAAACCTCTACAAAATTTTGATTCGTGGCAGTACACATCGATGTCTGTCAAAATATGAGCTAATTAAATGGAATTTATTACAGTTCACATCAACATTTATTTATTTTTAAAATTTGAATATAAATAAGAATAACAAACATTTTGTACTACGTGTCAGTCTGTGTGTGAACTCTAACAACATCGTATCATCTATACTCAGGTGAATCTGTGATATTTAATAGTAACATTAATAAAGATTCACTTCTTTCCAAAACAGCCCTCGTGAGACAGCGTGGAATGTTCAGCATTTTTCATCTAATTTACTGAACAACAGCAAGGTGCAGCTCACGGAAATTCACAGAAGCAGCATTTTTTATAAGTAGAATCAGTAGTATGAATAGTAAGGGTATAAAAGTGATTAGAATCACAATAATATTGCCAAAATATACAAAGTTATAAGACGATTTTACTTGTTATTGTTGTTCAGTAAATTAGATGCAAAATGCAGAAAATTCCAACGTGAATCACGAGAGCTGTTTTGGAGTGAAGCAAATCCGTGTTGATTACTGTTGAGCATAACAGATTCACACGGGTATAGATGACGCGATATGATTAAAGTTCACTCACTGACTTTTAGGCGTAGTACAAACGGTTGGTTATTGTTATTTATGTTTTGTATAGTATGGATGGCGTGATATTGTTAAAATACATAACCTGACTTGTGCAAAATGGAAACGGTTATTGGTATTTCTATTTTACTTTTAAAAATAAATAAATAAATTGAATATTCCCATAATTTATTCAGAACAAAATATTTAGACTAAACAATTGTCTCTTTCATTAAATCCGTCTTCTTCAGACTCTTCAATTATAAATCCATTAATTTGAGCATACAATAGCCAGCCGGTGAAGGCAAATTAGAATCATACCAGTTATGTGTATTTTGGAACAAGTATAAGATGGGATGGAACAATAATCAGATTGTTTTCTTTAATATGCCTGATTCATGAGACAGTTTTTTAATATCCATGGTGAATGAGAACATGGAACGAAATGAGATCAAGTAATGAGTAGCCAAATACGTAAATAGTGCAGTCTTAGCCGACTTGGTAGATACTTGACACCGGATAAAACCTGACAAGGCGTTCTCAGTTATTTACTGCCTTCCTAGTAATTTATCTAAAGGAGCTCGACAACGTCTTCTATCAGTAGCTGGCTGAAGCGATTGGAATTAATACCAGAATATCATCTCTTTGCGTACAGAAGAAGTTTGTTTACCCTTTATGTTTACCTTGGCCTACAACGGATCCTCCATTAACACTACAAATCGCTTTCACAATTTTCTTTTCTTTTCCTCTTCATTTTCTATTCCTCTGTTTCATTGAGAAACGTTCATCTTCGATTTTTTTTGATTTCATGACCTTTCTTATGATTTTATTACCTTAGGTTTAAATAGTGCTTTTCTAACATGCTATCTTATTTGCGAAATCCTGTTCATTCCACTTCATTATATTGATTATTATTATTTGACAATCATTCACCAATAGTGCTTGTCATTTTACACCATATCATCGTTATTATTTTACACTTATTCTCATGGTTGTTATTTTCAACCTTCAAATTATGTCTAGACTAGCCCATTCGTTGGTTTATTTTCATTTTGTCTCACACACCCTGATTACACTCACTCTCAAAACCTGTATTTTCTGTTGGCTAAATATATATATATATATATCATTAAATTAAATTACTTCATCCTTTTTTGTCCCATGTTATCATTGCTCATGCATATCAAAATCTATCTGACTTTTGTTCCATCCTGTCATGTTGCTGCTGCTGAGTGGTTAATAATAGATTTCCCCGTCGCCAAATTGTTATATACTCATCGCCAAATTATTGCTATGTACTGGTCGAGAATTTAATAGTCTTGACGCAAGAAGGCAGAAATCAGAAGACCACTAGGTTTGCGATGATACTTCTATTTTCCAAACACAAGGAGAATGCAAAAGTGGTATCACACCAAAGTGGCACCCAAATTGTGAGAGCGAAATATATATGAATGTTCAGACAAGTGTGTGAACAAATCAATAGACAGTCTTAACATGAATGGCTAATTATAATGGAGTGTCGATCCGTATATACATAGCAAAATATAGCAGACATGTCAACAACCACACACATAATATAGATATATGTCACCAAGCAACGGACTCTCAACAAACACTCATATTATATATAATATCAGGGGAATATACATTGTTAAAGGAGACAGGTTCATCAAAGTGAAATGGTCACAGACTAAGCGAGCAAACAGAAAGACAGGCCAATATATATATATATATATATATATATATGGATACATATCACATCCCATCTTTTACTTTTTCACAATACACTTCCTGATATGATTGTAATTTGCATTTACTGGCTGGCTATTGTATGCTCAAATCAATGGATTTATAATTGTAGAGCCTTGAGAAGAATTTATTGAAAGCGACAATTGTTCGCTGTAAATATTTTGTCCTGAAAAATAAATAAATATACATGTACACTTTAATCAATTCCACCTAATTAGCTATTTCAGTTGAAGAACTAAATTAGTGATTGACATATGTTTGAACTACAACGATTTAATCTGTTTCTACCTGATGTAATGTTTGTTATTTTGTCTTTCATTGATTCTTGTAACAGTTGTTCTGTCTTTGATATTCACCGAATTCATGAGTCTCCTGAGATGCCTACCATGAAAACTTATTTTAATCGGATTAGTTTAGATGAATCCCAGCTCATTTTCCACGTAGCCAATGATGTGGATTCTCTGTGCTTTTTGCGTGAATCATCTGAGCGATGTCATTTTATATTGGATTAGCTGGAAACGTGTAGTTTGTTGTACGGATGAAGGTTCTCTATCAACACCTATCTTGAGTGAACTGTCCTCTTTTGTACTCAATTGCATATCTGTATTTTGGAATCAAACATCATGCTCTTCCTAACAAATGGATGAGGATGATGGATTCACATCTTTAGGGCGCCGTGGAATGTTAGTTGGTTTACGTTGATTGCTCGCAACAACATGGTTATTTCGCATGGTGTGTAGAGTATTATTTTAATCACGTAGTACAAACGTGCTTTTAGTAGACCTATTAATGTATGCATATTTACGGTACTGTTATTGGAGAGACTATTGTGGATGAGGCTCGAAATCATATTTTGAATTTTTCTCCCACTTGCTGTTATATACCGGTCTATAATACAATGCAGTGAACCTTATGAAGACAAATGTTCGGCATACAATCGGTTATCACAGCTGGAATTTGTGCATCATCATGCCAGTCCTTCAAAGGACTTTGTCTGTCTTTGAATTCATACTAGTTCCATCGAACTGTTTTAGACAAGGCAGAAGAACAGGAATTAAGCAGTAAATGGTCTACATAAGCGATGGTCTTTTGGTCATCTTGATACGTGTGTGTAATTGAAATTATTCTCACCCCTAATCTGACATCCTATTCCATCGTAACTGGGAGCGATTTTCGTTTCAGATCAGCGCAAGTTATTGGTGTGTTTTATTCAGTTGTTATTATTTTTGATTTTCTTTGGAATAGGCGTTTTTCTCATGTTGTAAAGAGGTCTGAATTCTGGGCTTAAAGGAGAATTTCGCGCCTTCATGTCGTCCTCCTATGCGTCCTCACTTCATTAATCGTATTTGTATATATCACGGATGGTTCCGTGGTAGGGTGCTCTCCAATTACCATTTGTATGTGAGCGGCTTTACAAGCCTTCTCTTACTGTTAACGTCACTTAGCCAATGACCACAGGAATGTTCGATTTTTTTATCTTTGGTCTAGCACTAACATTTCACGAAAAGAACATCACTACTGAAACTTCAAAGAAGGGAAAACAATGCACAATTCTGATAACCAGCTGAAAAGAGCCTAGAATAGAAATACTCACATTTTTCACTGTAAAATTCAACTGTATTAATTTTATGGACATTACCACGAGGCCACAATGCATTACATCATGCGGAATGTTGTGGAAATAATGTGACGTTTGAATAGGCTTTTCGGATGCCGCAATCCTTCAGATAGTGACTGACAATGGAATAGGTATAGGTCGTTGACGATGAAGTCATCCACACAATGCGGTGAATTCATGCAGTGTGAAGATTGTTTGTATTCGATTTTCTTTATAGAACTTCCAAATCAGCGATGAGCACGCGATTTGATTCGCCATTACGCTAAATTGGACTGATATCATTTGCAGAATCATTGGAAAACCGCGGCTTCATGAAGACAGGCAAGACAACATGCATGCACCGGTGATGTTGGCTGTAATTCGCGAATGGCGAGAAGTTTACATGGGTCAGAGTGGCTCATTGATCCACGACATCGCCTTGTAATATGAACGTCATGCGTTCAAGTCCCAGCGGATGAAACCTGTATGAATGCTGACAAACTTTGACGAAATAGGTGCCCAGTATGTCTTGGTTTTTCAATGATTCTCTACCAGTTGTGGGCTAGTGATAAGACTTGTCAGTAAGTACTGTTTGAATACAGCGGAAATACATGAGAGAAGTTTAAACCAGCACAGAATTCACACTGACCATTTTCTTCTCTTGTCCTTTTAAACCACGGTGTCATTCGGCTGAGGATGTCTAGCATAGGAATACATTATTGGAATTCGGCGTGTGAAGCGATGATTCTTGATTGGAGTCTCGAAACACGAATACCACCTTTTTGTGCTGGAGTGCTGTCACATTCAAATTACAAGTCGCATATGTAGTGAAATGCTCACCTTGAACTTCATTGCTACAACCTGCGAAACTCATAACTTCAATCCAATCTTTAGGCATCGTTGAAGCATGTGTGCTTTGTACACACATGTCAACAGAAACCAACAATTTTGTTTGAATACGAATGGTTTGAATGCGAAAGTAGATGCAGAAAACTTAGCTTCAACTGTTGCAATTTCCCCAATTGACTGAGAGCAGCTGATGCGCTTTGCCTTTATCAAGGTGACTTCAACCAAGAAACGTATAGAGTAATAGATGTGACATTATATCACTGAAAAATTCATGCTGTTGTTTATAGTTTCAATCCCACATTCCACAAATTTTATTTAGCGATTATAATCGTAATTCGTGCTGTGTTCCAAATGGTATCTCTGTCATATAAATATGGAAATCCCAGCATGTAGTAGAATATTGCACCTAGTTATCTAATTTGATGAGTAATAATTCAAACAGGGCATCTACATCATTAACGTGTTCCGTAGCATTTTTTTCCTTCACGTTCCCTAGTGGAACCCATGGCTTCAAGCTAATGGCTTGACGTTTCTGTAGCAGTGTTTATTATACAGGATGGGGTTGTTAAACTCATGCCTAACCTTCCCTCTTTACCAGCATTATTTCTGGCTTAGCGAAGTAAAAGAATGCGGAGATTGAACCCCTGACCATGTGCATGGTTGGCGAGCGTCCTAACCGCTACACAACCCACGCACGTTTGATAATAATATGAATATAAAATTCGAATTCAAGTGAAAATATTCAGAACAATGCAATATTGAAACAAAATTATGGTCTTTTCCTTAGTGTCACATGGTAAGCTGGCTAACAGTGTTCTGCCCTTCACGTTTCTCATCACATAAGATTATGTCCCAGCGAAACAAGTTATTTTAGAGGTCTTTTGAATTTAGGCATCCGAGTATAAGTTCTTCTATAATTGCTTCTAGGTCTACTCACCTGACGAGATGTATCAGGGATAGAGTTGTGTTTGTGGAGAGACCGCTCATTGTGTGATGAGACGAAATTCGCTATTTTGTTGCATGGAGGATTGTGTGTGTTTACAAAAGTATTAAATTGTTAGTGAAACGACACCCGAATAGGCCTACTGATGGCATTTGGTGCCTTTTACACTACAACGCAGCATTTCTTCACTAGCCGAGATTAGATTGATGGACAGGAAGCGAAACAGAGGGTGGAATAAGAGAATTAACAAAATTAGAAAGTAGGGATTGAATCCAATTTCCTAATTTAATGATCCGACCGTTCATTTGAAGTTAATTAATAGTCACTTCTCTCGAGGTATCAAATGGTTTGCGTTTTCAAGTCACGTTTGCTTAATGAGATAACTATGAATCACATTAGAATCGAATTATGCTGAAAAGACTTACCTGAATGCTTTAATCAGGTTTGTTAAGGCACCTCAATAAATGATATATTATCGTCCACCAGTCACTAAATGAAAGATTACTATTCCATGCCCTATTTCTATACAAGCTCACCATGAGTGTAACGAAGTGATTATTTCCTTGAAAATATAGGCCAAATTTGACTGTGTGCATAATCAGCACTTATTATCACACAAACATAAAGCCTGATATGTTAAGGGATTCCTGCAAGACATTAGAGCCATATGCAGAATGCTGTTTTGCGAAGGTAGAATTTTGTATGCAGTGGTGCAGATTGTTTCCAGGAAACGCGAAGTGTTTTAAAGTTAAACTATTGTACTTGTCCAAACAATCACCGGCATCTTTATATCCCATATGATTTCCTCTATTTACCTTGTTTTATTGGTGCTTTCTACTCTCGTGATTAAGCTGCGAAAAGGCATAATAGTGCCTGAGAACACAACTCAATACACCAGAAAACTGTTGCTGAGATTTTCACCACAAATCTTTAATCATATCCTTGAAATCTATCACTATCAACGAGAGAAATCTGCGAGAGATTAATTCCTTCAGTTATCTAGGAAGCATAATTTCACCCAAAGTCACTCACCAGTGATAAAGCTAATAAAGATTAATTGTTAGGTATTTTAGGGATATTTAAAGGTCACCAATCTCGTATCGGCTATAAAACTCAGGAATGAAGATGTCGAAGACTACCCGAATCAGGAAAGCAATTCCAACCTTCATCACTATGAAATCACTTTGCAAATCTTCTGCATTCAGTAAAAATATCGGAGGATTAAGATCTTCAGTACCAATATATAGTCAGTCACTTCATAGAGATGTGTCAGAAACATGGCAAGCGTTTCGCGAAAACAATTTTCAACAATCTGCTTCACACTATTATCAACATCTGTCTTTCTTGACTGCTCACTGAAGACCAAATTACTAGCCTGAAAAAATTAGAAACAAGGAATCCATGAACGAACCAACCAAGAACCTATAGCTCTACAAGCAAATTGTAGATGGATCGCATACACCCTGAAGGAACCGTCGAATGAGTTTGTGCATAAGGTCAGCAATCGAGTGGAACCAGGTTGCGAAACGACGAGCAAGTGATCCTCGAGGCAATCTTAGGGTGATCTTCTGGGGAGAAGGTTTGAGATTATAGACCATCGTTGCCCCAGGTGAATGGGACCGAAGAGAATAGGACGAAGGGGAAAACATAAATTTGGTTTATGCTGAAATTACATGGTTGCAGTCTGTTTTGTCTTTATTTTTTGAGAAAAATCTGCTAACCAGTCACTCAATAGAGCACATCAAGAAATATAGAAATATTGTCTTCTCAGTAATAAAGAAACACCCAGGTATGTTTGGATGGAATGAGAATACTTAAGAGAAAAATAAAGCTTTAAGACATTTCTCTTATATAACTTTGGTGTGTACTGAATTGAATCTTATTCTTGATTTATGTTGAAATTGAGTATTAATTTAAAATAAGTGATGTACTTGTATACATCGGTCAGCATTTTCATCGTGATTAACACCAGAAGTGAATTGTACTCAACGCAAACTGTGCGTCGGTGGCACAGTGGTTAGGACTCTAAGTGACCACGCACATGGTCCGAAGTTCGATCCCCTGCCGACGCACACCTGATATCTATGGTCGACCTGCGAAATTTGGGCTACCGATATCCATGCTGAAAATTTCATACTTGTACCGAAAATTTAGTGTGGAATCTAGCTGTAAATAAAAATAAAAAAATGAAAATAAAAAAATAAATATAATAAAAATAGTTTATATTTTCTTATAAACGAGTGTTTACAAGATATGCATGTCATTTTCGCAGGCACGATCAGTTATGTTATAAATTACAATCGTGAAGTATTATAAATTATTACTTTTTCATCGGTATAAAGGTAGATGCCATAACTGTGATCCAGGATGCGTCGTGGAGGAGGGTAATGGGTAATTCACGATGCAGTTGTAGGATAGGCGACAAATAATGTTTGCAGATCATTTGTCATCGTAAGTGGTCAAATATCTACATTCTTTATTCTCATTCAAACATCCATATGGAAGCCAGAATGGTGAGAGAAAAAAGAAAGACAGGCAAAAAAAGCACAGAAGAAAGCAAATGGAGTCCTCAGGGAGTGATATGTGCACATTGGTAAGGACTCTCGCCGACCATGCACTTGGTCCGGAGTTCGATCTCCTGCCGATGCACATCTGATATCTATGGTCGACCTGCGAAATTTGGGCTACCGATATCCCTGCTAAAAATTTCATACTTGTACCAAAAATACAGTGTGGAATCAAGCTGTATTCAAAAATAAAAATAAAAGAATAAAAAAATAAAAATACAATATATATATTCCGTGTAGTAGCCTAGCAAGCTAGTAATCTGGTGAGGTTACAGAGTGTTATTTGTTACAAAGTGATTATTTCATAAAAAATATAGGTCCAGTGAAACTTTCTGAATTATCATCAACGATTGATTTCCACACTAACAGAAAGCCTGATATGTTAAGGGAAACCTGGAAGACATTTAGCTAAATGCTGGTAAAAGAATATTTGGAATCTTCTTTTCTAAAGGTAGAACTTTGCATGCAGTGTTGCAGATTGTTGCCAGGAAACGTTAGGTGTTCTAAAGGTAAACCATTGAACTTGTAGAAAGAGTGACTGATCATAGGTCTGAAGAAGGTTAAATCAATTTTCCTTCATAGATTATCATGGCGGCTAATTTAAAAGTTAGGCTACTAAAAGACCTCCATCTTTATATCACATCTGAAATTTCACTCTTCACCTTGTTTTATTGGCGTTTTCAGCTCTCATGATTTGAATGTTTCTACTTAACCTGAGAAAAGGCATAATAGTGGCTGAGAACACAAACCAATACACAAAATAACCGTTGCTGAGATTTTCACCACAAATTAACACAACCAGAAAAATAAAACTAACTGGCTGTAATCTTTATTCATTCGCTAATATCTTTGAAATCGATCACTATCAATGAGAGGAATTTGCAAGAAATTAATTCTTTTAGTTATGTAAGAAGCATAATTTCACCCATATTCACTCACCAGGAATGAGGATAATGGATCCTACTTCTCAAGTAGTTTAGGAATGTTAATAGCTCGGGAATCTCAGATCATCTATAAAACTCAGGGATGACAATATCACAGCCAGCCAGAATCGGAAAGGCGATTCCAACCTTCATCACTATGAAATCACTTTGTAAATCTTCTGCATTCATTAAAAAAAGGAGGATTCAGATTTTTAGTACCAGTATCGAAGCAGTAACTTCATAGTTATGTGTCAGAAACTTGGTGAGCGTTTCACAAAAAGCATTTCCAACAACCCGCTTAAGATGTTCATCAACATCTGCCTTTATCGACTGGTCAATGACGACAAAATTAGCAACCTGAAAAAATTAGCGACGAAGAATTCTAAGCACAAACCAACCGAGAAACTATAGTGCAACAAGCAAATTGTAGATGGATCGCATACACTGTGCACCTGGTCATCATCTGAGTGAAATCCAATTCGAAAACTATGAGGGCGCAATCCTAAGTCAATCTATAGGGTGACCACGTGGGAAGAAGTTTCGAGATTATGGACCATCGTTGCCCCAGGTGAATGGGACCGAAGAGAATAGGACGAAGGGGATAACATAAATTTGGTTTATGTTGAAAATACATGGTTGTCGCCTTTTTCGTCTACAGTTTGTAGGAACAGTCTGCTAACTAGTCACTCAGTGGAACACATCAAGAAATATAGAAATATTGTCTTCTCATTAACAAAGAAACACCCAGGTATTTTTGGATGGATTGCATATACTTGAGAAAAATATAAATCTTGAAGGCGTTTCCATCATATAACTTCGTTGTGTACTGCATTGAATCTTATTCTTGATTTATGTCGAAATTGAGTATTAATTTAAAATAAATGATGGACTTGTATACATCAGTCAGCATTTTCATCGTGAGTACCACCAGAAGTGAGCTGTACTCAACGCAGACTAATAATAATAAAAATAGTTTATATTTTTTTTATAAACAGGTGTTTACAAGATATGCATGTCATTTTTACAGGTACGATCAGCTGTGTTATAAATTACAATCGTGAAGTATCATAAATTAATACTTTTGCATTCGTATAAAGGTATATTCCACATTTGTAATCCAGGACGAATCGTGGACGAAGGAAATGGGTAATTCATGAGGCAGTTTTAGGATAGGTGACAAGTAATGTTCGCAGATCATTTGTCATTGCAGGCGATCAAATATCTACATTCATTACCCTCATTCAGACATTCATATAGAAGCGAGAATGGTGAAAGAACAAGGAAGACAAGCGAAAACAGCACAGAAGAAAGCAAGTGGAGTCCCCAGGGAATGATTTATATATATATATATTTCGTGTAGTAAATATGATTATTTCGGTACACATACTAACTAGTCCTGTTGTGGTAACTTTTATAATATATGTGAACTAATATATATGTCCTGTGTAGAAATTAAAATTAAAACATTTAGTCCCTTTGATAAATTTGAATAAGACACTTAGAAGACAATTTCGCGAGATGATTTCGTCATTTCGCAGTTTTGCTACAGTCGATTTCCAACTACCTTGATTCACAATAATAAAGTGAAATAAAATGCATGACAATGACTCAGTTTTATGAAACAAAAGTACATACTAATGACCAATCAAATTTAAATAGGTCAAGTATACACACCATGGTAGGCGAAGGTTTGAATGAAGTCTATTGATTTTTGTACCCACAATTTAGGCTTTATGTGATTAATCCACAAAAGTGCTTCCGCCACCTTCAATAACCTTAAATTAGAGTTATATGAAGTAATCTAGAAACAGTCATTAATATTGATTTTGTGACCTGACATTAGTAAGCGCTTTGCAATGAATGATGCTCGTTTTCTATTCAGATAAATTGCATTGGGATTTGTTTAAATACACATTTTGAAACATGTTCTTTTCAATGACCACACTGGAACATTCTGTTGGTTCTACCTATATAGATGTAATCGCAGCTGCAGGTGAACTTGTAGATACATTTTGAAGTAGAGTCCACAAAATTTCGTCCTTTAATCGTAGGTACAGGGATCGAAAATGTTCGGCAGATGAGAAAAAGAGATGCGGCGTAGAATGTGCGTTTGATGACTGACGGAAGTTTTTGAACTGGCTGTTTACTACATAGTCTGGCGAAACATGTATTAGTGTCAGGTCACAAAATCGATATTATTGACTGTTTTACAATTATTTCCCATAACTCTAATTTAAGATTACTGAAGTTGATGGAAGCACTTCGGATTATTCACATACAGCCTAAACTGTGTAGAAATGTTCAAAATGTTCCTCCGATTATATTAACGTTTATAATTATAATTTGCTTTAACCTAAACGTTTAATGAACTTAAAATATCTATGTAGGGTGATGTCGTTAACACCAGTTGTGAAAGTCAGAACTACTTCCAACTACTTTGAACTACATCAAACGTCACTGTGGACTTCATTAGTGATCTATGTCATTTATGGAATCACGTATAAACCAGAAGCGACTGGAAAGCTGCTTCGTTGTGGTAAGGAAATCTTCATAAGTGCTCACCAAAAGCATCACCAGTGGTCGACATCGCCACCTACAAATTCAAACGCTAAATATAATGACACAAAATGATATTGGTTGAAACCACAGATAACTTGATGAGTTATTTAGGATTATTGAATCACATTGTTCACCTATGTCTTTAGTTGTAAGATCAAGTTTGAAAACTGCATGTGACCAGATATTTCTCATATCTAACATCGGAGTTCTCAAGGATAAAGACGTTTCGTCATCTGACCAAGTATTATTTTGTCCAGGCTGACGAAGTTTATTACTTCAAAGTACTTTCCTAAGTTTTAATTTACGCCATATTTGATTGGAATTGAAATATATCCAGAGAAATTCCTACAATCGCAATACCACAGAATTTCCAAAAAAAGGTGTAAGGACATTCTCCTGGATATTAATTCTTCCACCACGACAACTGCAAACTGATATGAATACATTTCACATTTTTCAAGTACAGAATATCAACAGTTGTCATGATTTTTCATATTTTTTGCTATTTCTTAGCTAGAGTTACTTCGATGTGGGATTATTTCTCCTAGACGTTTATACTACTATGCGTAATTTAAGTAGTTAAAGTTGCGTTAGATATAAATAATAGCGAAATACCCATTGAGTCATGAAGAAAATAAAAGACAGATTCAGCGAAGAAAATTTTCTTTATCGATGAAATCATCTTCAGGGGCTGTACAGTCGTATTTATACTTACAAAAACATACGGTGATCTATTATTGATAATGATATTAGCATAAATATATAATTGCATCCACTAACTCAACGGAATGCGGGTTAACAATGGTGTTATTCTTCAAATATTATTAATATTTTCGAGATATTTACCTTATGTGTAGATTCCTCAGATAATTAAATAATCGATTATTCAATGTTTGAAACAATATTATTCCATCCAAATTGCTAGGGAGTAGGATTTTGAAGGATTCGTTTCCGGAATTTCTTCTTACCACTGCCTTCTGACTAGTTGTCTGATCTTCAATATAGAAAGGAGGCAGTTGTCGAAAAGTTCATGATACACGTTGGGAACGGTTTTCTCAACGCATTCCTCTAATCTCTTAACTATATAAAAGATTGATTTGATCCTAAAGTTTGAAAAATAGATTTGGTTCTTTCGAAGGTGATTCCAGAGTGATGAAGTACTTACTTGCCTTAGGACAACTTTGGAGCATATCACAAGTCGCTCTGGATTTGATTAGGAATCTATGTCATTTATAGAATCACATAAATACCACCGGCTGTTGTACAGCTGCATCGGTATGGTAAGGAAATCGTTAGAAGTGCTCATCCATAGTGTCACTAGTCATCGAACTCGCCACCGAAGATAACCACCCTCCAAATACACCATACCTACTGATAATGATTGAAACCTTTGACTTCTGAATGAATTATTTATAGTTATTGATTCACATTGTTCACTTGTATCCTTGGCTCTAAAATTCTGTTTTGAAACTACATGTGATCTGACATTTCTTAAATCTTATATTAGAGCTCTCAAAGACACTGACGTTCCGTCATCTGACCATTTAGTTGTTTGTTCTGCGTTTATGTTGTTTTCTGATTCACGGTACATTCTGAAACTTTAATTTGCGTCATATTTGGTTCAACTTAAAATATTCTGAGGAAATCCAGTGAACGCAATATCACAGAACTTAAGAAATAAGACTACAGATAAACCTCTGCATTTAAATTCTTACCTAAGAGTCAGTAGTACAACGCTATAATGCTATCCGAACACACATATGGTCCGAGGTTCGTTCCTCGGTGCACTCCATTTAACCTCGCCTAGGTAACTAGCTTGCTAGTTTTCTAGCCGGTTACAAGCCTGAGTAAATAAGGAGTTTGAGGAGTACTGCTAGCAACCCTGCACCCTTAAACCTATCGAACCGCTAGAGACAATTCAATGTACATAAAATAGACTACAAATACAAAAGCTTCAAATGAAAACAATCTTATTCTTCGCTCGAATAGAAGAAGCGAAATGACGCAAACTGTCTGGTGAAAGCCTTCAGGAAGCCAGTAACACAGCAGGTGTACGAGATTAGAAAGGCTGCTGAAGAAGTGCTAGGCATCTGAGGAAGCAGATGTCAAAGTCATAATCAGAAAGACAATGTACACCCTCGTCAGTCTGAAATCAATTTGGAAAGCTTCTGTACTCAACGTAAGGAGTATGATTTAGATTTTTAACTCTGGTGTCAAGTTGGTCCTTCTATATGGTTGCGAAACGTAGCGCCCATGTCACTAAATGGATTTCCAACAGGTTGCAGACTTTCACCAAAGTATCAGTAAGAAGAAACTCTGGCTTGCTACAAACAAACTAAGAGCCAATTACTCAACGAATATTTATGAGAAAGTAGAGACGGATTGACCGGGTGTATAATGAGGAGACCATTGAATGCCAGCGTGCACAAGCTATAACGTGACTGAAATACTAGTGGAAAGCGACGAGTGCGTCGTCCTAGTGTGACATGGAGGAGATTGCATGGGGAGGAGGGAGAAATGCGAGATTGTTGGCAACCATGGTCGAAGCTGAAGTGGACGGTAGAAGACAGGACGAAGTGGAGATGTGTTGTTGAAGCCCTATGTTACACTAGGAACTCAAGAAAATAACAATTATGTGATAATCAGATCTGGGCATCTTAAGAATTTTAAATTTACGCAAATAAATGTCTATTTTATTAACACTGTTGTTTTCTTTGAGTTTTGAGTGAAAAAAAGACCTCCAATTAACCCCATTCGCTGCAGTGTTTTTTGACAGCTTGACAAATGATCATAAGATTTTACTGTCTTCTCGCCTGGTGTTTACCAGTTCACTACTTCAATAATCCTTCCCAAACTCAAAGGGAAATAAGGTTGGTTGTCGAACCAGAGATTGTATTAAAGAGGATCAACTCAACATTAACTTCAAATCGCTTATCATTCGAAATATGAACAATAAAAAGCTCTTGGAAAAATGCTTTCACATACCAGTTTTCGACCATGTTTCATTCCTTTAAATTGATTTCCGTTTTAAATTTATACAGTTTTTTTTACCAAGTAAAGTTTTTGATTCTGTGGATCCATCACACTGAGTTAAAGGATTCAGAGTAAACAACAAGGTCTATAAATCTATGGAGATTTGAATACTTGCTTATTTGGCATCCTATTCAATCAGTCAATCACAAGGCTGGCATGAGTTTTAACTCCTTGTTCTTTAATCTTAAGTAGTAAATGTTTCCTTCCATCACTTGGAACTTATTTCCGTTGAAGTGTTGAAGGGGGAGAGTGAAGTGAAGCTTCACTTTATTTTCAACGGAAATTCTCCCTCACCTTACGCTTTTTAATTCTAAAACGTTTTGATAATTTCATTATCAGAATTCAATTTCCGTTTGAAATACTAAAAATAGATGAAGACTTTTTAAGAACACTTTTCATTCATCTAAAAATTTCATAAGGTGAATTTGTTTTGAGGCAGGATGTGTTTCCAACACCGTCAATTCAAAGTCGAATACAGAATGAACAAAGCCTAGAGAAACCTTCAACTTTCACTACATGCAAAGCGCTTGAACAGGACCCATAAATGAAGCAACATATTTAGAGTCCAATGTTGGCCTAAGCGATAAACGTGAAGACACTATTTTAACTTGTAGGCAGCTATTCGACCAGCTGAAATTGAAAGCAGCAGATCAACTGCAATGTGAGCGTAGGGCGTTCCATTTGCAACGTAACGAAGGAGTAATAGTGATGAATACTGTAAATATTGTAAAGTCGACCTTACAGAGTTAACTTGATGGGCATTCACACCGGAGATAAGCAGTTCGTCATGTATTTGTACAGATATATCATTGTCTTAGCCTGTACAACCGAAGACTTTATAGTAAATATTATTTGTAGAGATCTGAAGTATCACGTAACTTAGACCAGAAACTATATTTGTATCAATGGAATTCAAAGATACCAACTGGTAGTAATACGAGACGATGATTTATCCATTTTAACAATGTTTCTTAATAATTTAAGTCACGCCTTCCATCCTTAAAGTTTGTGCTCAAATGTGAGATATCCTGAAATTCCAATTTCATTCTAATCCACGTACACCTGAACGTAATTGCCGCTTACATAGAATATAACCACTTCCCAGCCAGTCAAAAACGTGGCGAGGAATTAAACTTTTGAGCTTTATATGAGAGGCAAAAGTACAAAATTTATAAATTTCAGAAAAGCCTGTTCACATTCGATCTCATTTGAATTGTTTGCTTTGATAGAAGTCTCTTTAACATTCACGTATTTCTCATTATATTTATAGTTCGGCACTACGAGAGTGTAGAAGTAAAAATGCCTTGCAAGATATACTACTGATGGATTCAGACGAGTAGCTGCAAACAACTTGCCTTAATTATTTTTTCTATTATTTTATAATGATAGCTTGATTTTACTCACCATTTTCGTACACCCATTTAATTTCTAGCTAGCTCCCTGGGTGAACTAGTAGTCTCATATATTAAATTCACAACCTACAAATTTCTATATCTCAGGGAGATTATGTTACCATAGTTACTTTTAGAAATCAAGGTTTTTCAGAACACAATGTATATAATCCGTTTGATCAAGCATAAATGCAACCGGGTATGTCAGATGCATGACTTGAAGGCGGCCTTCGACTCCATGGATCGAAAGGAACTATGGCAGTGTTTGACTGTTAAGGGAGTGCCAAGAAGGTACATTGCACTAATCAGGGCACTCTATTCAAACTCACGTAGTCGTGTAAGGGCTTATGGGGAATTTTCATCTTAATTGATAACAACCAGTGGTGACCGACAGGGATGTCCACTTTACCCATTCCTGTTTAACTTCATCACAGATATGCTAATGGAAGTATCCTTAACTGAACGTAACGAATTAAGAATCGTCTTGTTACCAGGGAATAGCCCCATGGACTTGGAATATGCAGATGACATAGTCCTGTTAGGGGAGGATGCTGGCAAAATGCAGAGTCTTCTGAGCTGCAATCCTCATATAGTTGGCATGAGATTCGCCCCTGCAAAATGAATGATGCTGCTACAGGACTGGACTACGTCAACTCCTAGCTTAGTGATAAGGAGTGAAGTGATAGAACATGTTGACCACTTCACCTATTTGGGAAGTTGTATTAGCACCAACGGACTGATTGGCGACGAAATCTCAGCACGGATCCAAAAAGCTCGAGCTGCTTTCGCTGACTTACACCATCTCTGGCGTAGGCGTGACATCCGGTTATCAACCAAGGGACGTGTGTACTGCTCAGCAGTTCGCCCCGTCCTTCTCTACGGCTCTGAAACATGGCCAATACGCGTTGAAGACATGAAAAGGTTGACTGCTTTTGATCATAGATGTCTACGATCTCATTCTCACGTCAGGTGGTTAAATAAGGTAAGTAATGTTGACGTTAGGCGTAGAGTGTTGGGCAAAGAGGGAAAATCAATCGACGAGGCTATAAAGTTACATAGA
This sequence comes from Trichobilharzia regenti, assembly GCA_944472135.2. NCBI lineage: Eukaryota > Metazoa > Platyhelminthes > Trematoda > Strigeidida > Schistosomatidae > Trichobilharzia > Trichobilharzia regenti. Next base: position 122,883,559 of record OX235264.1, on the reverse strand, counting down.
CTAAGATGGCTAGGTGACGTGCTGCGCATGCCTAACCATCGCCTTCCTCAACGGGCATTGCTAGCTGATATAAGTGCAGGTTGGAAAAGAGCCAGTGGTGGTCAAACAAAAACATGGCCTCATCAATCCATGAAATCCTTGACAGTTAGGCTGAGTCAGGTAGGGAGCAGCAGACATCCGGGCTGGGGCCCTCGGGACTCTAGGAATCAATGGCTGGAGACAATAGGTGACATGGCTCAAAATGTATTCAGATGTATTCAGTCTCTGTAATGTTTCATATTTCTTTCTACCATTACTCATTCTGCTTCACTCTTATACTAGTCAAACTCTATTGATTCTCTTCACTCATCTTCTTGTCTACCTTTTTGTGCTATTTGGAAGGTGGCAACTCATACTGCTGCACTTCGGCGCCACGTTCTATGTTGAATCCAGACAGATACATAGAAGTTATCAAAACACTGCTATTCAGTGGTAAGTGATACACAACGATACATTATAATTAATCAGTAATATGTAATTTTATACTTGCTTAGTTGATTACCCTTTACAGCATCAAAGAGAACACATATGGTGATCTGTGAATAATCTCGGTTCCCTAAAGAAACTGTAGTGATATTCCATTGCCTAGAATTTCGTAAGTAACCAGTGTTGTTGAAGTCCTGAAGTGAGATTTAGTAAAAATAGTGTATTTGGCTAACAGAATTAAATGCGAGAGGGGATTCTCAGGAATTACGATGTTAATAAAATTAAATCAAAATATTTCATGACAGGATAATCTCATTTTATACTAAACGCAGTGATACACTAGCATATCATCTTGATATCCTTAAGACTAATAAAAATTACTAACAGTGTCATCAAGAAACAAATAATACAATCATTTTGGAGGTCAACAGCACTCAGCATCAAAAATAAGATCCGGATTTTCAACTCCAATATAGAGTCAGTGCTACTATACGGATCAGAAACTTGGCGCGTCCTAAACAGCATCTCAAACAAACTTCAGACCTTCATTAACAGCTGTCTTCGCTCAATACTCAAGATCAGATGGCCAGAAAAGATCAGCAACAGGGATCTCCAGGAGCGAACCAATCAGGAACCGGTTGTGAAACAAATAGGCAGGAAGAAATGGAGATGGATTGACTGGCCATACACTGATGAAACCATCAAGTGACATCACTAGACAAGCTCTGGAGTGGAACCCGAAAGGGAGGCGGCGAGCTGGTCGTCCAAGGGTGACTTGCAGGAGGTCATGCGAGGAGGAGATGAAAGCATGTGGACAGACCTGGAGCGGGGTGAAAACGTTGTCAGAAAACCTAAGGCAATGGAGGTGCGCAGCTGAAGCCCTATTTTCCTTTAAGAACTAAAGGATACAATAACAATAATAATACTCAGCGAAGAGACTCACACCAACAACGAATTTATTTTCAAGCTATACAATTGTATATACACGTATGGCTTTTAAGAAATTATATCCGACGAGGGAATTGAATCATAGGTGGGCATACATGAAATAGTAATAGTAGTAGTAGTAGTATGAAATGCAATTAAAATATTTGTGATCATAATCATAGTTTATTTTCAAGTAGCAAAACCATCCATGTCATATATAGAACAATACATAAGATGGATGGATGTATAGATGTTGTCGGGAAGGCGGTGCACGACTATGAGATTAGTAGGCGAATATAAAATGTCAACATGGTCTTAATTGTAAATTAAAATACCAAAATATAATTTCCAATTAAGAATGACAAGTGAGACAAGTGAAAACATTTAAAAGTGAGAATAATAATAATCGTAGTAATAAGAGAAAGGTACATAGAAAAACTAAATAAACAAAATTAAAAAATGTCTCTCCCTATACGGCCAAGGCAGAAGTAGGAATTGTATCTACTTCTTTAGTACACAAAATTCTGGCTTAAATTCATGAATAACCAAGACCTTTACTATCTTTAGAAGTCTGTAACGAAGAAAATGTGACAAGTTAGCATGGATTCGGTAGATGATCCTAAACTCATGGTCAGGGTCGGCAGAGTGACAAACATCGATCAGGAGCTCTAGAATAGAGCTTTGCACACACTTCTTTTCTCCCTTATAAAACCATGCATCTGGAACATGTTATCGTATCCATGTAAAAGGCATCGTCTGGTTACGACCAATGCACCTTCCTCCGTAAGAGCAGGTGAACTGAAAGATGCGCACAGAGGTGGTTAGGCGAGGAAGCTTCTGTTTTACAGAGATGGTGAACGTCATTTGAAATTTCGCTGCGAAGGACGTCTTACTGACTGCCCTAGAGAGACGAATTGTAAGCATATCTGAAGTCTGACAACCCTATAGTTCCGAATCCATGAATAAGTTTTTTCTTTGGAAGTGAGTCAGTGACCAGTTTGGACTGCTTATCTTTCATGTTACTATCAATAAATTGGTTCGAGTAACCCTTTTCTGTCAGCATGACTTTTAGGAAGTCAAGTTCTGAGTCACAGCAATCGGAAATAAAAATGTATCTTATCCTAAAGCATTATAATCTTTACGATTCATACCTACAAAACCCCCACCTTTGTCTCGACGACATATGCTAATATCATCATTCTTTTCCGGTTCTTTAAGTTGTTCTGAATGCTTTTTCATGATCAGCTGATTCGAGCTAAAACACGCAGCTAACTTTTATAGTTGGGTGCCTATCTCCAGGAAAAGTAACCCAAAGCATTAGCTGTGCTTACGGATAAGACACAGTTATAGTGTAACAACAGAAGACAAGGGCCAGGCAACAGATCGTTTTATTATGAAAATCAACACGTATTTATACATATTTCACATACATTATTATAGCTTATGCAAGTAGACCAGCGCAGTTATCTGATTGGTTGTTTATCAGAAGTTAGGCAAACAAACGCAGGCTTCTGATTGGTTGTTTCGGGATTCCTCGACAAATAGAGTTCTCTATCTGCGAATCATGTTTTGCCACGTTAACTTTGCTGTGATTGGTTGTTGAGTCAGCCTTGCTCATATTTTCTCACGGCCTGCTCTCACCACAATAGTTCTGATTGCTTTGGCTCAGAACTTGAATAATTGAAAGCCATGTCCCATTTTCTCTGGCCACTTCTTTTAGGAGGTTAACCGATTTTCGCCTTCAAGTCATCAAGTTTGTGTAACATGAGACATAAGTCATCTGCTGAAGCAACATCTTCTAGAGTTTTTTTTATCGATCCTGTGTATTCCCGTTCATCACAATTACTAATATTACCGGTTATAATAAGTTGCCTTATCTTACTCCTGTAATCACTTCGCAGTGTTTCAAGTTGTAGATCACCTGAAACGTGGCAATTTCATTCAGCTAAGTGTTGAATGACGTTGGTAATTACTTGGGGGACTGCAGACCATAGCGTTGAAGTAGTTTCCAAATTACGTATAAGTTAATGCTGTCGAAGGCCGTTTCAATGTAGATGAATCCTGTATAACTTACCGCTCCTGCATACTTTTCTCCCTACGATCATTAAAGAGTCGTCTTTAGGAAGTGTGCATCTAACAAAGTCATTGTAGGTAGGCAACATGAAAATGCTTAGTTCTGAATCTAACTGATGTTTAAAAGTACATGGAACTTATAGTGATACTGTGGAGATACAATTATTATGAATGAAAATGAAGCGGCCTAACAATCCAGTTTTCTTTCATAAGTTTTCGATGACATTTTTCTGACCTTTGCATCGGTGTTTGATTCTTGAACCCTCCATTACAAATCTTGATCACACGGCTTTGTGTATTGACTTAATACAGGAGAATATTTCCATCTTTTCCGTAACCAACCCTCTATTTACTCTTGTTATCCACTATATAATACATTTCAGGCAGTCTCCTCCAATGCTCATTCATTAACACCTTGTGTTTTATAGGTATCTTTCAATTTTTATGACTCTAGTAATCTCCACTCCCACCTCGGTAAAAGATTCATTATCCATTGCTATTTTGGAATATTTTTATGACGTGAATAGTAATCCTAACAGTTTCATTTTATTTTTTTAATTTTTTGATTACAGCTTGATTGCAAACCGTATTTTTTCGTACAGGTATGGAATTTTCAGCAGGTGATATAGGTAGTCCAAATTTTGTAGGCCAACCATTTAAATAAAGTATGCATCGTTAGAGGATCGAACCCCAGACCATTTGCACGATCGGCGAGATTCCTAACCACTGTGCCATCGACGCACTAATTATTATTCTTATCTGGAAAACCCAGTGTACTCATACACTTAAGGGAAAAATGATTATGTCTAGTTAGGATTGTACAGTTTTAGTGAGTGAATTCGCTGCCGAAAAGTGACTTTACTCTGGACTGTTTTTTTCTTACATTCTATGGAAATGTAAATCAGTTACATGACTTCTGTAATTGAGGATATTTGAAGTCTAGAATTACAGACAGATTTGGTTTCAAATGGCCAAGTCGAAATCACATGCACTGTTGATACACGCAGTTAGACACCACACATGACTGCTTAACCAGAATAGGAAACTTTAAACTATATTTCATCATTTGTGTTCCACAAGCCCAAAAAGTTCGATAACTCACCAAAGGTGAAATGAATGTCATTCATTTCAGCAGTAATTATCTATGACATAATAATAACGATAATAACAAAATAGAAAGGAACTTGGACAGAAACTATTGGAATATGATCATTGAAACCACATGACTGACTTTGTTAACCTTTTTTTGAGGTCAGTAATTAAGTTATGTTTTCCAAATAATAACTTAATCCTAAACAAATGCGAATAACTCATACTACTTGAGAAAAGTTAAGTAGTTAGAAGCGATTCGATAAAATGTATAATCGCACCGTTAAGTAAACTAGATCAGAATGAAGATTTTAAATGTTTCTTCAGTTAGTTTGTTAGTTTCGTCTGAAGGCAGCACGGATGATGACACCGAAGCTAATCAGGATGCTATCATAGATATTCATTACTCCGAGATCTGTGTCCAGGTCTTCGCTTCTCAACAAAAACAGCACCGTGTGTCATTGGTGATTCAGTACCATTCACGTAAGTTTAAAATTTGAGCACAGTGGTAGGATGTTATGTTATGTTATTAGTAGATTTATTTTTAAATATCCCAGAGTATCATCCAACATCGCTATGTGAAGGAAGAAAATTGTGTGAGTACTTTGAAATTGATTATGCAAAATAAATTATGCTTGAAACGTCATCCATTGTGATTGCTGCATCCCTGTGTAATTTTTAAAGATGGACATATCTAATATGGTGTTTCGGCATGCCTAAAGTACTTGGCGCATCTTCGAAGGCATTTACAAAAGGCCAATGCAAACTTTGATCAAAGGGGCTTACTTCACAAGCTCGATTATGAAGAGAAGATACCTGGCAGGGGACGACAAGCTACAAGAATCTCCTTCAGTGCTACAAGCGAGGCAACAGCATCTTACCCAACTAAAATGTGCAATGGGATAAAGATAAAGTGAACATTTTCTGACGTGATCTTGCAGTGACGTTATATCTGAGGCACTCGAGTTTAATGGGAATCACAAGAGGCGAGTTAGGCATGGATGTGAGGGTGATACGGAGATCATATCGAGACCAAACAACGTCTTGTGTTGTAGATTAAAAAAGACGGAAGAATAGAATAGAATTCAGCCATCAAAACTAACATTTAATATAAGGACTCTGGAAACCAGTCTTCACCTTCTACCGTACAGTCAAACAAAATGTTCCTGAGTTATGGACAGTCCCAAAGTGCTTTAATAGGGCCATAAACACAGTTATTTGTGATAATTTGAACAAAAGAAAGAACTATAGTTTTAGCAGAATAATGTGGTACCATCATTTATTTCGTTGGCTTCTCATCAGCTTCTTACAGCCTAAATAAGGTGTGATATAATATTCAACGTTGATAACATCAAAATCTCATAACTGCCTCAGTCTAGCCGTTAGGCGGCTATGCATATATGAGGATTCTCATGTGCACAATATGCAATACACAATGAAATTATTATTATTTCCTTTAATTCCTAGAGGAACATAGGGCTTCAGCCGCGCGTCTCCATTACGTACGGTTCTCTGCTAGAGTTTTCACCTGGCTCAAAGTCTGCACGCTTGCAAGTCATACTTGGACGACCAACTCGCCGCTTCCATTTCGGGTTTCCACTCGAGCAATGGCTTGTCTAGTGATGTCACTTGATGGTTTCCTCAGAGTATGGTCAGCCAATCCATCTCCATTTCTTCCTGCCTATTTGCTGCACAATCGGTTCCTGGTTGATGATCCTTTCTAGGCATCTGATCTTGAGCATTAAACGAAGACAACTGTTAATGAAGGTCTATAGTTTGTTTAGAGTGCTGTTTATGACTCGAAGTGTCTGATCCATATAGTTGCACTGACTGACTTCACATTGAAGTTGAAAATCCACATTCCGCTTTTCATGCTGAGTTCTGCTGACCTTCACACAGTCTTGAGAGTTATGAAATCTTGCCTTGTTTTTCCGATTCTTGCTTTGATATCCTCGTCAGTTCCGCCTGTTATTCATACAATGCTTTCCAGGTAGGTAAAGCAGGTTGTTTCTTTCAGGTTCCTCCAATTTATCCGCTGATTGTTGACTGTTGTTGTTGGTGATGGTGTTGCCCAGGAATCTTCATCACCTCTATTTTCTCTATGTTCACCTAAAGTCCTATCTTCGATGAACTTAGTTAATCAAAATGAACCGTAGGACGTACCTCAGAATCAAGTAGAATATTCTTCAACAAGGTGGGTTCGAAATTTTATTCAGCATAAGCCAATCATCAAACACTTTCTGTAGAAATTTCAAGGTAAATATCTTTACAGCCAACCTTTAATTCATTCAAACAACATTACAGTCCTGAAGCAAACAATTGAAGACGAGACAAGGAGTGCTGGAGAGCTGTTTTGTCAAAGTTACGGACAGTTTCGAACAGTACACATCAACCGCTGACGTTCGAATCTAGAACTTACTAGTTAGAGAGAACTCTCAGACCATAAGGCTTCTGGTACCCTCACAACCGACATAATCTACTCCACCGATCATGACTTTACAAATCACACTGCTAGAAGACCAATTCATCCTGAAGTCGTATCTCACTTATTGTGAATCTTCTTATGTTCGACTAAAGGCGTTAACATGTGAACATACGAATAAATTACTCACAGCTATGGTCTTCAGAAAAGTCCTCAACCACGTTTTACATTTCTGAAGGCATTAGAGAGGTCAGGATTTATTTGCAGTCAGAGGTCAAAATATAATGAATAATATGAAAATTAACCGGAGTGTAAGACAACAAACATCACAGTGTAGTAATTTTCATGAGATAACGGACTACTCAAGATGGTCATGGTGAAGACAAAGGTTAGACCCACCTCTTTCAGATATGAAGTATTCCTGTGTGAGTTAGGATCGTGAACGCTTCATCTATGCGTACGTGCTTTAAAGTCAAGTTATTTTAGTAGGTTGAGATGGAATCTTGTGCATCATGTAATATATTTCTCAAATGAAATTGGAGGTCATAAATTGAATCCCTTTTATAAATTTGAAAAAAGAAAGAAGAAACATTGGCGCACGATGATCCGGATCTATTTTATTTAGTTGATTCTCGTCAGCTGAGTGCAACATGAATGTTGTTAATTGTTACGTACTGGTCGAGTAATTAGTAGTCCTGACGCAAGAAGGCGGAAATCAGAAAACCACCAGGCTCACGATGATACTTGTATTTTTTAAACAAGGAAAATCAATGTCACACAAGTGTATGAGCGAATGTTCAAAAATGAACGAATCCATAGACAGTCTTAACATGATTGGTTGTAATGTCATGTGACAACAAGGTCAGACATGTTTGTTTAGTTAGTGGACAGACAAAAACATATTGTTAGTTATAATGGAATATCGATCCATATGTACATAGCAAAATATAACAGACTGTCAAAAACAAGCAGACATATTATGTGGATACATATCACTAATATAATAAAAATAAAAGGTATACAATTTGAACAGACCTTTGTCCATTAGCAGAGCGTCATTGTAAAATAAGGCGTTGTGATTTACAGGGTTCCTAAAGTTTTACAACAGGTAGAGAGAAGTTTCTTGAAAAAAAACTATTGAACAGTTATGTTGTCAGGGTGTTAACAAAAGACAATTAGTAATAATTACGTAATTAGATGAGAGAATATCAATATTTTAAAATTTCGGTGCTTTGGAGGTCAGATGAGAAGGCGACGATGAAATACGGTGAGCAGATCTCAGAAGATAAAGAAAAATGAACTCTGAAGAGAGTCAAGCGAAAAAAAAAGAAAGGAGTGCAACGAAACATACGCTAACAAAATTAGAAAACAAAGAGTTACTAAGAATTGAGTCATCAGCGTAATTGAAGTCCAACAACGAATCGTTTTTGGACACATAATTAAGGCTTCAATCGTTTTATTGCTATAGCTTCAGCAAACCTGAGAAGACTTGAGGTACTTTGTCTGTTGATTAATTTGAATGATTCCAGCACATCAGCTTAGTGTCCTGTGTCGATCAGCTGTTTGGCGATTGAAGAGCTTAAACAGTTCGGTTACTTTAACCAAAGGCTCCTTCTAAAGTAACTGCTCCTGCAGGTACATGTGGACTGGTACACACTGTTGGAGGTTCCATGTGAGGGGTACTTGTTTGTCTTTGACTGCACCAGGGAAGAGATTGTTCAGGATAGAGAGAATAATGAGGCTGCAGGATATGTCCTAGACTGGGCTGCGTTGAATCTTTTATTCACCATTCTCATAATGTCGTCGCCCTTGTAATCGAGTTTGATGAAAATGGGCTTCTTACTGACTGTAGGTGTATCAAGATTCTTGAGTTCTTTGTTTCCATATTTGTTAAAGAATCCTTGTGGGTAACCATTTTTTTCAAGAAGCATTAGTTCACTGTCGTAAGTTTGAAATGGAGTTCTGTTGTAGAAAGAAAGATGAACTTCTTATCGCCTATTCCTTTCTATGCTGAATAATGTTCACTTGTGTATTTTATAAGCGTATGCACCGAACTATCGATTATGTTCAATTCCATTGAAGACAGCTAACTAGTAGATACATGCTTATATCACCAACTAGGAGAGTTTGTCTTTTTAAATTTATTATTATTATTGTATCCTTTAGTTCCTAGATAGACATAGTGCTTCAGCTGCGCACCTCCATTGCCTTCTGTTTTCTGACAACTTTTTCACCCCGCTCCAGGTCTGTCCACATGCTTTCATCTCCTCCTCGCATGACCTCCTCCAAGTCACCCTTGCACTGACGACCAACTCGCCGCCTTCCTTTCGGGTTCCACTTGAGCAATGGCTTGTCTAGTGATGTCACTTGATGGTTTCCTCAGAGTATGGCAAATCCATCTCCATTTCTTCCTGCCTATTTGTTTCGCAATCGGTTCCTTTTTTTTAAATGCTGGCAGAATATTATTTGTAGGCTGTTATCGAATTATTTATTAAATGTCAACTTTTGATGTGGTTGTGTTCTCTTACCTGGATAGTTCAATTGCAAATTAACTATCTAAGTGTCAACTTTTGGAAACATTCTCTGACAAATTGCTGGCCATAGAGAAACTTTTAATTTCGAGATTAAGAATTCAGACTCATTAGGTCGTTGAGTTCAGTTTCTTCTGAGTTAAAAACAATGAGCAAGTTGAATTGTCTGTGTTAAGTTGAAATATACAATGAAAAGGCATTGAGAAGTTCGATATTCATGGAAACAGTTACCTTTATTGTAGCTTTGAACCTTCATTGAGGTCTTTTAAAGTCCATAAACAGTTTGCTTTAAAACATATTAGGCGTATTTTGATACCACTGTTCCCCTATATCATAATACTGTTTCTTATTAATTTAGTGTAATGTACTGGTTGAGTAATTAATAGTCCTGATGCAAGAAGGCGGAAATCAGAAAACCACCAGGTTCACGATGATACTTGTATTTTTCAAAACAAGGAAAATCAATGTCACACAAGTGTATGAGCGAATGTTCAAAAATGAACGAATCCATAGACAGTCTTAACATGATTGTTAATTATAATGGAATATCGATCCATACATACATAGCAAAATACAACAGACTGTCACAACAAACACACATATTATGTGGACATATATCACCTCCCCTTTTGAGAAGATTGATGATTAGTAGCGTGTTTTCTTGGAAGTTTGTCTGGAACCGTTGAGCTTGTTGTTGACGTCTGTCGCTTCGTCTGCCTGTTAGGTTTGTGGCTTCAGCTTCGTCCGGAATTGTCTGACATTTTATGTTTCTTGGCTGCATTGCATAGAGAATTTAGTGTGACATCAGCCAGATGCAAACGATCGAACCAATCAAGTCCCAAAAGATTTAAATCACTCTTGGTAACGTAACAAATTCCTGTGAATTTGGTATTGCGGAAAGATACAGAACATTTGAGTTCACCCATTAGTTTGAGCCGCCCACCACAGGCGCTGAAAGCAGTCTGAGAAGTATTTGCGATTGGTGGTCTGCCAATATTATTCCAAAGTTTCTCTGATATAACAGTAATATCAGAGGCGGTATCTAGCTGCAGATGTGTATCATGACCATTCATCTGAAGATCAAGATATTTCCGCATACCTGGAGTTGTGACTTGACAGGTCGCGAGTAAATTCAATCATCTCCTTGGAGATTTAGGGCCAACAGTTTGTCGAGCTTTCGCTGGATTATGATATCTGGGTTTGCGTGGCTGACAAAAACCATTTTTATGGCCGATGATTTTGCACTTGCTGCAACGATGATTTTTGTATGGACAAGACTTTACAAAGTGCCACGCGCCACAATGCCAGTATGGTGATGGTGAAATCTTCTTTGCTGTATTTCGTGAGGTTGGACTAGTATGTGTAGATTTCGGCGGAACATTAGAAGGTGGGTCAGGACTGGATGATGAGAGATTTTTGCTCTTTCGTAATGCATGAATATCAGAGCTTCTCGAAGTTGTTGATTCGACCAGGTGTATGTCTTTCAGCAAATTAATCAACCGTTGATATTCATCAGCTATATCATGAAGAGTTAACTTAGGATTTTGCTCTAGCTGATTGAGCAGTCGTGTTCGGATATCTGTGAAACGAGGAGATTGGAGACCGCATATAAGAATCAAGGCTTTGAATTGATCATCTGTTAAGGACCTGAGTCGAAATCTCTCACATTCTCGGTTGACTGTGCCAACGTGAGTAAGAAAATCATCATTTTCATTCATTGCCAGCTTGAGGCAACGATAACGTATGCTGAATAATGAGGAGTGGTCTCCAAAATGTTCACGCAGCAGCTTTATTGTATCATCGAAACACTTGTCATGTGGTTTTTGGGGTAAAATTAGGTTGCAGTACCTTTCATATTCTGCGGGGCCCAGTTTACGTAATAACACTCGCACCTTCCAAGCACCATCTTGAGAGGCGAGAACGACTGTGAATAAATCCTCATATCGTTGATACCATGTGTCAAAAGTGGCATTTGGATTATAAGTGAACTGTGAAATACTATTCACAATGCCGTTGACAGATGGTAGCATGGTATGATTCAGATTGCTTGAAGGTGAAGTTGCACCAGTCTGTTGGTTGACGAACATTTCCACTAATTTCATTTGTCGTTCAAGTAGTAATTCCAATTTAGAAGAATCCATAGTTTTCCCGTCGCCAAATTATTGTTATGTACTGGTCGAGTAATTAATAGTCCTGATGCAAGAAGGCGGAAATCAGAAAACCACCAGGTTCACGATGATACTTGTATTTTTCAAAACAAGGAAAATCAATGTCACACAAGTGTATGAGCGAATGTTCAAAAATGAACGAATCCATAGACAGTCTTAACATGATTGTTAATTATAATGGAATATCGATCCATACATACATAGCAAAATACAACAGACTGTCACAACAAACACACATATTATGTCGATAGATATCATTTAGACATATGTGCCAAATATGTTAGGTGTAACTTCCTAGATGACACATTTGCTGAAAGTTGGACTGCATCCATGCGGGTGATTACATTTCAGTCAGACTGTTTCAAAACGAATACATTTCTATGGGGAATAAAGCAGTAGTTCTTTTAAATTTGTTTTAAGGTAAATCCAGCAAAATATGTCTGCTTGGTGATTTCACTTTCAGAAACGACCGCGGCATTTGCGAACTGGTCCGCACAAAATCACCTCTTAGAAAATATAGACAAAAAGTCAATGTGCTTTCAAGTAGCATTTAAGCAGTATTACTATTAAGACGGAATAACAATGGGATCTTGTCTTTGCTCGCTTTCAGCAGACTGTTTTATGGCCAGTTTAGGGAGTGCGGTTTTAAAATCAACAATAAATGAGTTACTACTGTACAAAAGGTACGTTGACGATACCATTAATGAAAACAAAACACGTAGATCAGAGAAGAGTCTCTTTTCGGCGAATTCATTTTCTTAGCTGTACAATCGCAAATATATATGCATTGTTTTGTATATATGTGAACATTAAGTTTGTCAAACAAAGTTACAATTGGTTAAGGTTACTTTTAACTTAACAAGTGAAGGTTGGTAATACAGGTCAAGAAAATTAAGTGCTAATGAAACTAGGGTAGTAACAAAGGTGATGAGTTGTCACAAACAGTTGTTAAAAGAAGTTATGCAATAATAATATGAATAGTTTGATGAGTGAGTTTTACTCAGGATGCACATAGAAACAAAGTAGATAATACGAAACTATGTAAGAGATTTAAGTGAATACAAGAATTATAAGCAATTAAGGAACAGGCAAAGAAACAAAATTAAGTCATCAAAATAAAAAATAAAAGCTCAAAACAAATCAAAACATTGTTACCATGAGAGTAGAAGTGGTTGAGTAATCTTCTTTTGTATGCACAGCTCCGGTTTTTCCATGTGAATGGCCAGAGCTTCAGCGATGCAAAGGAGACGAAACCGTATTGCCTTTGATATGTTATTCTTGACTCTGTAGATTACTTTGAAGGAGGCGTTCGTTGAAATGCAATGATCAGTGTTGACCACGTGTTCAATTATCGCACTCCTTATTGCACCACTATTGCCTTTTCGCAACCATGCTGGATAATGTTCTTGAATTCTCTTGGACAGGATGCGCGTCGAACGACCGATGTAACTGGCTCCACAGCAGCAGGTGAACTGGTATATGCACATAGAAGTGGCCAGATGCGGGATCTTGTCCTTGAGGCTTCTGCAGATCAGTGGGCGACTGGAGAACACTATTCGTAGCGTTGCTGCAAAGAACGTTCTTCTCAGAGATGATGTGATCCTTCTCTTGAGAATATCGCTTGCTAAATCTCCCTTGAAATCCAAATTCATGTAGATTTTCTTTTTAGGCACAGTTAAAGTTTCGTTTTTCCGAATTATTGGTTTCATATTTTTGTCGATAAATCTTATTGGGTATCCATTTTGGATGAATAATTCTCTCAGAATATCTAATTCTGTTTCCAGAACGTCGGGACTACAGATGCGTCGGATGCGGGTAGCAAGTGATTTAATTAAATTTCGCTTTTGTTGAATGGGCACCCAGCTATAGAAGCTTGTTAGTTGACCATTCCACGTAGGTTTTCTATGGATTGATCTTCTTAGGCTCCCATCAGCTCTTCTTGTCAGTTCCACATCAAGAAATGGAATTTTTGACTCGTTTTCCATTTCAAGAGTGAATTTTATTGCTGGATGGCAATTGTTAAATGTCTTCAGCAGCAGATTGGGGTCGTTGTTGTTGTCACAAATAATGAAAATGTCATCCACGTATCTTTTATACAGTCGCAAATTGTCGATGCTTGGCTTTAGTGAACCTCTCTCGAGGCTTGCCACGAAGCAATCTGATAGTAGTGGACCCAACGGAGATCCCATTGCAATACCATCCTTTTGTCTGTAGATGGTGTCGTTGAATGTGAACTGGACGTTCAGAGTGCATCTCAATAATAGTTCTTTCAAGTATGTTTTCGGTATTCCAATATCGAGGTGGTTGTCATCTATATATCTGCATATGAAGCAGACCGTTTCTGTGAGTGGGACATTGGTGAAAAGTGACTCGATGTCGAAGGACAGCATAATTTTGTTAGATACATTCGTGTCTTGTATGCACACGATGAACTGGAAGGTGTCACGGAGCGAGTACGTACATAATTGCTTCCTTACAGGTTCCTGAATATCTGCTAGCCATTGTGCAATAGAGTGGTAAGGGGAACCTGACATATCCAGAATTGGACGAAGTGGGAGACCAACCTTGTGTACCTTTGGTAGATCATAAAGTCTTGGTATTATTGAACCTGTTGGCCGGATCTGGTGGTATATATCCCCACTGATTAGTTGACTGGCCTTCATTCTCTTCAAGACGTCTTTGAGCTGCTTCTCAATCTGTTCCGTCTTGTTTCTTTCATTGGAAGGTTGGGAAAATTTGTCTTCATTCGACGATACCATTATTGTCTGCTACGATAACTCGGTCCCTGACTGCATCCTACAAGAACTTAATAATTTTCATCCTTTGATTAAATTCACAATGGAATTAGAAACCGATTCAGAGATTCCATATCTGGACGTGGAATTAACAAGAAGAGATGATGGAACCCTAAGGAGGTCTATCCACAGAAAACTGACATCGAACGCACAACTAAAGCATTTTTATACTTGGATACCTTTGAACCGGAAACGAGCTCTCATCATTGCATTAACTCATCGCATTAGGAAAATCTGCAGCAGTGATGGCATGGAATAAATGCTCTTCTTCCTCAAAAATAACCTAACTTAAAATGGCTACCCGATTCAGAGCAAATGAAAACGCTGTATCGGAATCTGAATTCCATGGGAGATTCGGCAGCCGATATCCTGAAGAGGGGAATGTCAAGCTGTTTAAGGAACACCCTCCCTGCAGCAATACTCAAAGTGACATTCTCTAGTCGTTCAATACTTCGAAACAACGCGAAGGAAAATTCTCAATTGTGACCAATTCAATGTGCATATACCAGTTCACCTGCTCGTGGGGATCTAGGTACATAAATCGTTGTATGCGCGTCCTTTCAAAACGTCTTAGAGAATATTACTTTATTTATTTTATTTTTTTATTTTTGATTTACAGCTTGATTCCACACTGTATATTAGGTACAAGTATGGAATTTTCAGCATGGATATCGGTAGCCCAAATTTTGCAGGCCGACCATAGATATCAGATGTGCGTCGGTGCGGGCTCGAACCCCGGACCATGTGCATGGTAGGCGAGAGTCGTAACCACTGTGCCACCGACGCACAGCGTGGCTTCAAAGAGGAGGCACCGGTCTAGTCAGAAGTTCCATTAATGGATATCTGATCAACACCTCCCACAACATCTTCACTGATTCTTTTAAAGTGATTTACAAAGTCAGCAGAAACCTCCCAATATCAGTATGTTTCCGACATCTGTGTACTGCAGAAGCCCTTGCAATATGCATCCAGAAGCCGGAACTGTGTGTTCAAAAGAAATTGTTCCAACATCTACAACTATCATGAACCTAGTGCAATATATTTCCTCAGCTTCCGTTTTTTTTTCTTTTTTCGTTCTGTGTGTGTGATTCTTACTGCCTGTTCATTCGATTCATCCAATTTTTTCAGTTATAAAAACAATCATCTTAAGTTTCTTTCCATACTTTTCCTCTTCACATTTAAAATTCGTTTAAAATAACTAATCTACAATTATATCTTAATCCTGTGCAATTTTTGTGTTTCTAAAGCTCTTGTTATCTACATTCACACCTCCAAACTTACATTTCAAGTTGAAAATTATTATTTCAATTTTGTTTCCATACTCCATTTTACACACCTGCTATCCTTTCTAATCCTGTGTGATTTTGTTTTCAAGCCTTTCGTAAACCATCTCTAGCTGAAATAAATAATTATCACTTTTTATTCGCCATCGTAATTATGTTGAATCAAACAAGAATTATATCCATGTAAATTTATGTATTTAAATGCGATTGTACAGCTGCTTTTGAAAAATGAAATCGTCGAAAAGATATCTTTACTCTTCTTCTTTCTAGTATTACTATTGTTGTTCATTTGCGTTCCGAGTCGAACAAATATTCATTGAACGGTTGTTTCCTGGATTGTTTGTTCCCAGCCAGAGTGTATTGTTGCAGATTCTTTCTCTCTGGCTATCTGAGTATCACTATGGATACAAGTCTGCAAGAGACTGTTGAAAATGCTTACCGTGACGCTTAGCGCTAGGTTCTGACTCAAATATTGAGAATTACTCGGCATTGATGTTATAAATCCTATTTTTGTTCTGCATACTGACTACAGAAGATTTTAAAACCGGTTGCAGACTGATGAATATGTAGCTAGCCTTTCCGATTCTGTCTGGCATCGACAACCTCATTGGTTGCCCCTCTGTAGTTAAAACAATACGGCTTGTCTGGATAACTGAATGAAAAGACCTACTTCAAGTTTCTCCGTTTGTTGTTGCTATTATTGATTGGTTGTCTTCACCTCCTCCATCTTTTCTATGTTCACCTGAATTTTCCCTTATTTACCAGCTTGGTAATTTTGTAGAGATTTCGAAGCCAAAGAAAAGAAGGAGGCGGTTTGACATGAAGCTAGATATCCTCTCTCGACGAACCAGTCACCAGTCATGTTACAGAAATATTAACGCATAATAAAAAAAACCACTAAAGCAATTAACTAGGCGTTGCGTAATAAAACAAAATCATTTCTAGCATATCAGCGCCGACTATATGCTTTCATCATAGCTGGAAATAAAAAGGCGCCAAGATAAAAATCAAGATAAACTAAATGAATAATCTCTTACATCACATCCAATATATTTTTATTTGTTTTGTATCGGAAATGTAGATTAATTGATAACAGTTTACTCAAAAAGGACTCATTAGCATGGAACATGAAACATGCGATATGTTCTAATAATAGCATTAATGACGTTATTTTGACAAAGTTACTTAACAAATAAACGTAAGAACGTCGGGGTGAGATATATATATTTAGCAGAATTTGGAAGATGATTGTTAGAAGTGATTACGATAAGACAGAAGATTATTTTTGCTTGGACGGATGTTTAATGAGCCAGTTGATTTAATTTGGGTAGTCACGGCGCTCAGTAATAAATCGACGCATCCTCCTTTTACAGATGGTCAACTCCTCCGTACTACTTATTCCTCTTTATTATTCATCCTTATTCTTCTTTTATTGGCTTGAAAAAGACCACTGGTGATTGGTGGCAGTGTATACAAGCACAAAGATATCCACAAGGCTACATGGGTGTCACCAGACGGGCAAACCAAAAACCAAATCGACTTCATCTCAATCTCAAGGAAGTGGAGGCGCAGCCTACTGGACACAAAAGCAAGAAGAGGAGCAGACGTTGGCTCAGACCACTATCTCGTACAAGGGACAATCCAAATCAAATTAAAAGCTTTCAGGGAATCAGGAGCTGCAGATAGACCACAAGCCAAGTTCAACACTCAAAAGCTGAAGGACCAGGCTACAAAGGACATCTTCATTGCAAGCATAAAGGACAAAGCCGAGACACAAATCAACACTAGCGAAGAGGTCGGCGTTGAAAAGCACTGGAACAACTTGAAAACGGTGTGGAGCCAAACCTGCATAGAAATTCTAGGCAGAAAAAAGAGACAGGACAAACAGTGGCTCACTACGGACACTTGGAAACTAATAGAAGAGAGAAGGACAGTGAAGCAAAAGATTATCCAGTGCACTGACGAGCAACAAAAACAGGAGCTGAATGCAAGCTACAATACACTGAACAAAAGAGTGAAGAAAAGTGCCAGGGAAGACAAAAGAAAATATTATGAAACCATGGCAAACGAAGCAGAACAAGCTGCAGGCAAAGGAGACCTCGCCACACTCTACCAAACAACTAGGAACCTTTCGGGCAAACGTTCGACACAGATTAAGCCAATAAAGGACGACAATGGAAAGTCAATCACCAAAGAGGTGGAACAGAGAAAGCACTGGGTTGAACACTTCAAAAGACTTCTAAATCGTCCGCCACCTACAACACGTCCAGCAATACCAACAACGGAAGCAGAACTACCAGTGAACACTGACCCCCCGACGAAATCAGAAGTCCTGAATGCAATCAAGATGCTTAAAGCTGGGAAAACACCGGGACCAGATGGAATCCCAGCAGAGGCTTTGAAAATAGACCCAGAGACAACAGCGGACTTGATGACACCACTACTGGAGAAGGTGTGGAAAGAGGGCAAAGTACCCGAGGATTGGAAGAACAGTTACTTATTCAAACTTCCAAAGAAAGGAGACTTAAGTCAATGTAAAAACTGGCGTGGAATTATGCTTCTGTCCATTCCAAGCAAGATACTAAGTCGCATCATCCTGGAGAGAATCAAACAAGCCCTAGATGAAAAACTTCGTCCGGAACAGGCTGGATTCAGGAGAAACAAATCATGTATTGATCAAATCGCCACTCTACGGATCATCATTGAACAAAGCTTGGAATGGCAGTCACCTCTCTATCTCAACTTCATCGACTTTGAAAAGGCCTTCGACAGCGTCGATCGAGAGGTCATTTGGAAACTACTTCGCTACTACGGGGTCCCATCGACAATTATACACCTCATCCAACAGTTATACGACAATGCTGCATGCCAAGTAATCCACAACGGGAAACTTACGGAAGCCTTCGAAGTGAGGACGGGAGTGAGGCAAGGCTGTCTACTATCACCAATGATCTTCCTGATTGCAATTGATTGGATAATGCGACAGACAACGGCAACCAACGAGGGAACAGGCATAAAATGGACTGACACAAAAGACTTGGAGGATCTGGATTTCGCCGATGATATATGTCTGATTTCCCATAAACTGGAAGATATGCAAGTGAAAAGTAACAAGTTGGCAGAAGAAGCATCAAAGATAGGACTTCACGTGAACATAGATAAAACAGAGATGATGAAGATTCCTAGCCAACATCAACAACAACAACAGACCACAATAAGCATAAATGGGAAGAACCTGAAAGAAACAACCTCCTTCACCTACCTGGGAAGCATCGTCTCAACTACAGGCGGAACTGACGAGGACATCAAAGCCAGAATCGGAAAAGCAAGACAAGCTTTCATTACTCTCAAATCTGTGTGGAGGTCAACAGCACTCAGCATCAAAAATAAGATCCGGATTTTCAACTCCAATGTGAAGTCAGTGCTACTATACGGATCAGAGACTTGGCGAGTCATAAAGAGCATCTCAAACAAACTTCAAACCTTCATTAACAACTGTCTCCGCTCAATACTCAAGATCAGATGGCCAGAAAAGATCAGCAACAGGGATCTCTGGGAGCGAACCAATCAGGAACCGATTGTGAAACAAATAGGCAGAAAGAAATGGAGATGGATTGGCCATACGCTGAGGAAACCATCAAGTGACATCACTAGACAAGCCCTCGAGTGGAACCCGAAAGGGAGGCGGCGAGTTGGTCGTCCAAGGGTGACTTGGAGGAGGTCATGCGAGGAGGAGATGAAAGCATGTGGACAGACCTGGAGCAGGGTGAAAAAGTTGTCAGAAAACCGAAGTCAATGGAGGTGCGCAGCTGAAGCCCTATGTTCCTCTAGGAACTAAAGGATACAATAATAATAATAATAATAATACTTCGTAGGACTATAAAGACCGTTCGTAGAACGAAAGGTGTCACGTCAGGCAATTTAGCTGACAACACCCTTTGTAGGCACTTAATTTTATGCAATAAATTTTCTAAAGGGATTTTGTCAAATTTGAGTACCCACTTTACCCACAGATTTCTTCTTTCATCTCCCCCCTCAGGTAGAACAAGAAGTCATGCGAAAGTATAAAAATTTCAAGATACTATATTTTACGTGATAAAAGTAGTGTACGGCATGAACCAACCAATCTTCTTTCTATCAGTAAATAAACAATTGCCTCCCCCCTTATAATATTACGTCCTGATTAATATATGTGGAAAACATGGGCACTGTGGTAGTAAGTAGTTCCGTATTAGTTTGTTTATTGGGTGTATCACACAGTGAGTGAAACACTATTAATTTCTTGATGACAAAGTTTTGAACAAAATGTAAGGTGGTTTATAATCATATCAATTTTAGTCACACGACTTCGAAACTTCAGTTTTTTAGTTTTATTTATCTTTTCCCATTTGTCGTACGGGTAGTTGAATTTTCCACATATCTGGGGCTGGTGTTGAATCCTTCCTATTACATGTATTTGCAATTGATTCGATCAACGAAGCTCCTGTTATCAGTCTCTCCCTCCACCCTTCTGTTGTATTAGATTTTAAAACCGTCATCGTATCTCATCTTATTGTGCTGTTGCATGAAATGGCATGTAGTGAATGGTATAGCTGAAATATTCTCCAGATTTCTTATCTTATTCAAGTCAACTAATCTAGAATTCGTTGGATTTTTATGCTCGCCTGGTCTGACTGCACATGTTCTACTAGTTCGACCTATGTATTTGGCCTGGCAGTCATTTCAGAAGGGGTATCAGATAAACTGAATTGTTTTGTTTGGTGAGCTACATTCCACTGGATCTTTAAAACCGAAAAATATTGTTTCTAATTGATTTTGTGGGTGATTTGAATGCCAACCATTTATATTCCTGCCTTGTTAAGAATTCTGCGTAAAGTTTCCGAGGTTCCTTCCTTGTATGGAATTACTAATGATGATTTTGAATCCCTATTGTTGGTATTATCATTATCTTGCTCATGTTTGACATGCATGTCATCAATGATATTACCACTACTTTTATTATTATTATCACTTTCACTATTTAGTTTATTTTTATTTTCACGTTTCCCTTACCATTCCCCTTGTATAGATAGTCTTCTCCTGTTTTACGTTTATGTTTTCGTGATTGTCTAAAGTGTTTAAGCTCTGTGATAATTATTTTTTTTGTTTTTGCTTTCATAATTCCATATCAAGAGGACATTAGATTCAGTAATTGATAACATGCTAGAATGTTTTACTTACTCAAGAATATTTTTAGAAATATACCTACTTATTTATATATAAAGCTTCAATCTAGTGGCTTGAAGTTTCTGTAGCAATAGTAATTATTTTTACGGGATTGCGTTGCTAGTTTCATGATCTACCTTCCCTCTTTACCAGCCTTAGCGAGATAAGGCAGTGCGTTGGCTGAAAATCGAATCTGGAAACACATGAGGCGTAATTGTCGACCATTTTACTGCTGTGCCACCGACGCTATGTGGGTGTGATATATACTGATATCTCATGACAACCATCGACGTGATTGGTTTTTAGTTTACATCTCCCTTCACACCACGATACACCCATTGACTGGGTATTGGTTTTCAGGAGAGCCAAACACACGCATCCTTGCCTCTTGCGAGACGAGAACGGCATGCAGGATCAACTTGTGGCGCAACCACTCGAGAGCCCTCTCCTTCGGTGCGTCGGTGGTATAGCGGTTAGGACGCTCGCCGACTATGCACATGGTCCGGGGTTCGATCCCCGGCCATGGACGCACTCCTTTACCTCGCTGAGCCAGAAATAATCCTGGTAAAGAAGAAAGGTTGGACATGAGGCTAGGAATCCCATCCTGTAAAAAATAAACGCTGCTACAGGATCTTCAAGCAACTAGCTTGAAGCCCTATGTTTGACTGGGGAACGTGAAGGAGCAATTTTGTTGACTAGTAATTTGAACCTTTCTTGTCATACATGAATAATTTTTATTAGTTGATATATTTGGTCAATAGTAATGTGTTCGCTAACTGTTGAGTACCTCCAAGGGAATTTCGTAAACCCTCATACTCAAATGGATGAGCAATTGACAAACACATTATGACTAATAAAATTTACCAATTAATTCAAAATCGGTAATATTTATTTCCCTATGTGATTTTAAAACAGGCGAAATAAAGGTGTTTATAAAGCGGGGTTTAATGAATTCATCAAATTTTGCTAGAACTCACCTTCAGCTGAAGACTCTACATACTTGGATATGAAATTAAGATAAAACACAACTTGGTACAATTACATCGGTTAGAAAAATAATTATCACAAGACGAGTGGAAAAACTCAAATACTACAAGAATTGCAAACTAAATAATATCGATGTTAATATAACTAGCGCAAGTGAAAAATAAATCACATGTCTTCTTAGTTTTTATGGAAATATAGGACTCCAGTCGCAGATCTACATTACGTCCGGTTCTCCGCCAAAGTTTCCACCTAGCTCCACATGTGCTCAAGTGTTTTTATCTCATCTTTACATCACCTTCTTCTCGAGGTCAACGTCTCATTGATAACCAACTTGCCGCTTCCGAATAGGGTTCCACTCGTGTGATGGCCTGGTATATGATGTCAGTTGATGACTTCCTTCCAATCCATTTCCTCCAGCACATTTGTTGCACAATGAGTTCCTGTCTAGTTCGTTCCTAGACATCCCTGTTGCTGATCTTTTCTCACTGGCCATCTGATCTTTTGTATTAAGGGAAGACAGCTATTGATGAAAGTCTGTAGTTTGTTTGAAGTGCTCTTCATGATGCGCTAAGTCGCTGATCCGAATATTGTAATTGAAAATCCTTATCTTATTTTTCATGCTGTGTGCTGTTGATCTTCAAAAAGGCTTGAGAGAAACAAAGGCTTGTCTTACTTTCCCTATCCTCGCTTTGATATCCCCATAAATTCCGCCATCAGTTGAGACAAAGTTGCTAGTTAGGCGAAGAAGATTGATTCCTTTAGATTTCAGCTATTTATAATGATTATTGTCTGTTGTTGTCGCTGTTGCTGTTGGCCAGAAATCTTCATCACCTCTGTTGTTTTCTATGTTCACCTGAAGTCCTATCCATGTTGCTTCTCAAATGCATATCTTTCAATTTTTGGGAAATCAGACATACATCATCAGCGAAGTCCAGATGCTCCTGTTTCCGCGTTGACAGCTATCTGTTACATTATGCAGTCTACTGCAGTCAAGAAAATCATGTGAGATGTTAAACTGCCTTGTCATATTCCCGTCTTCACTTCGAAGGATTTCGTGATTTTCACGTATGTATTAATAGGCGTTTAAACTAACAGCCATCCATCACAATGGCTGTCAGGCGATACAAATATGTCATCAGTCATGAAAAATTCAAAAAGTTCATCTAGAAATGAGAAAACAAAATCCATTTCAGAGGTCACAACTAAATCAAGAAGTCATGGAGGATTTAATCATGCGCTGACATCAGTTAGAAAACAGCTGGAAAACCTGAGAGTACTGGACAGTTGTTTCGTCCTAGTTTGAGGCTCTTCACCAGTACGCACCCACGGGATTGAAACTAGGATGAGACAGCTATCCAGTACTTCCAGGATTTCCAGTGGTTCTCTAACTGATGTCAGCTCATGATTAAATCCTCCATGCAATCAAACAAAATCCCTACAAAACCAATACTTGAAAATCAAGAAGTCGTTGAATGTAGGACCCCTGGCATACCGAAAATCGTTAGCAAGCCATATCTACATGAGACAGCACATGTCATTTGTCAGTAACATTCACTTAAATCATATTCATTGACGACAAGCATTGGATAATATCAAGTTAATTAAACCACCTATGCGATTAATTCATTTTCATATTGAATCGAATATTTTTCAGCCGATAATGAAGAAAATAAGTAGAAATTTGCTATTGCGATCGGCCATATCGTCAAACTAATTTTTCAACGGTAATTCATGTCAAAACTTCAATTTGTGTCAATGCAGGTTCCCTCACAAACAACAGCAGTCGCACAACCAGTTAGAATGGAGCAGTTCGTCTTAGTCACAGTCTCTTCAATGGTTTTCATCTATGAGCTAACGGGGAGACAAAACCAAGACTTCCAGATCAACAGACAGGTTTGTCGATTATGCTGATACTGAGTTGAATTTCACTGACGCATGAATCCTGTTTTCTGTCAGTTTGCACTGAATTTCTGCCAGTATGCTACTTATAGACTTCTGTAAGTAGTATGGACTACAATATAAAATTGTTATTCATTTTAATATTAAAGTAGCTTCGTTTCAGTGGAAATGAAACTGAAATTTTTTCATTCCAGCCTGCATCTTCCACATTATTATTAGGAATTCAATCGATAAGAAATCATTTCAACAAAACTGTCTTCTTCCTCTGTTCCAGTTAGTGTACGTGGTTATTTATTAGAGTTTTACGCGTTGATCACGGATTGATATCAGTTAGAGAACCATTGAAAACTAGGGCGTACTGGACAGCTGCTGTTTTATCCTAGTTTGGGAATCATCGGCAGTACGAGCTTGCTATGTAACCCGAAGGTCCCGGGTTCGAATCCCAGTGGGTGCGTACAGTCGATGATTCCCAAACTAGGATGAAACAGCAGCTGTCCAGTACTCCCTGGTTTTCAATGGTTCTCTAACTGATATCAATCCGTGATCAACGCGTAAAACTCTAATAAATAACCACGTACAGTAACTCGAACTGTAATGTGACCACGATTTGTGTTCCGCTATTCCGTTATAACTTGCTGTAGTGCGCTTGATTTCTGATTATCAGTGTTGTCTACTACGATTTCTAAACGTTAGCCTAGCGCAAATTTATTTCATATTGCTTTCATCTAGATGGTCATCGTCCTTTCTCTGGCTGTCATACATGTTCGGTGGCATCAGATCCAGTAAATCAATTGTGGCTAACATCGTGGTGGCGCTTAGAGTTCTTATTATTATTCCCGAGTGGAACTTACGGCTTCAACAGCACGCCTACACTTTGTCCTGTTCTCTTCGGTCCTTGCGAGTTGGTTCCTACGAGGGCCCAAAAGCTTTGAACTCCTACTCACATGATCTCCTATCTGTTTTGCTCAAAACTTCAACCCATCGTTTCCCACTTGAGTTCATCTTGAGGAATTGCCTGGATCGCAATGTCATTTGGCATTGTGCACCTCATTGTGCACCTGGACCATCTCCATTCTCTCCTACATATTTGTTGAGTGATAGGTAATTCACAATACTGGTAATCAATATTTGTCAGACAATACGATCGATAAAAGGAAATAATGCTTCTTTCCAGTTCTTATAAAACTATCTCAGCGTATGCTATTTATTTCAGGCATACTTGTATCAGATAAATCCTTCTCTATTCTTATCACCAAATAAGTAGGGAGAAGACGTTTTTAAGAAGATTCTTTTCAAACAGTTTGAATTTCATAATGGTAAAATCATTCAAAGAAGCATATTGATGTATGATCCATTGCGTGGAATTTGAATAATAAGAATTAATTGAGCAAAGAATATCTTTTTTGGTAAGATAAGATAAGATAAGCTTTATTCCAAATCAGTACTTGTGATACAGAATGGAATTCTCAGCATTTACTACAATACTGCATCCAGTTAGTACATTAAGAATAAATATAGTTCTACATAGATTAAAGTTATCTCAGTCAGTTTTGACAACAACATATTGGCATGTCGGTAGCAAAGCCAAAATTTAAACAGGGTGTTTGAAGGTGTTTAGCATATTTACTGGCGTAAGCGATAGCAAAATGGTCGAGATATACAGAGTATGAAAGAACGAACAAGAATGTTTTAAGTAGAGTTTGCAAGGAAAAGAGAAACAAAACAACACATAACAAGAAAAAGGTAGAGAGAAAACGTTGTACCTGTAAATGATGTGACTTGGGAAGACGAGATCTATTTGTTCTACTGACTGTTTAATAAGTTAAAGGTTTCCCGCCTAACGCTTTCTTTATCGAACAGAACTCGAGCTTGGTAGGGTATGGATGAGTTTTTGTACTTACTGGTGCGGGCACATAGTTTCCTATATAGGCTTCTGGTTTTCCCTGAAGAGATAGATGGGGAGAGCTGTGAATGTAGAGGGTGTTGTGAGTCAGATAAAATGGATTTCGCCCATTTTTCACATGAGTCCATGTGCCTGTCCACCAGAATATTCACAAGCTGGCTAAGTGGCGAACTGCTTACCCTGCTGACAACCTTTAACATCCTACGTAATAAGGTATAGTCTTTCTTTAATAGCCCAGGAAAGACTAAGGGGGAGCAATAGAGAATAATAGGCAGAATACGGGAGTTAACAAATTGTAGGAGTAAGGGTTGGTTACACCAGAATGTCTTAACTTCTTGATGTAGAAGGTAGTCGGTATATTTTCTTGGAAATCGTCAAGATATGAGACGACCAGGAAAGATCAGAAGATAGAGTGACGCCTAGGTATTTAACTTCCGACTTGGTTTCAATTTCAGTGCCATCTATGTTGCACATCTCGTGAGTGCTAACTAGTTTGTTTAGGCCAGATTTATGCCTAAAGATGTATGATCCATTGCGTGGAATTTGAATAATAAGAATTAACTGAGCAAAGAATATCTTTTTTGGTAGATTCCTATTCTGACTCAACAGTTATACATATCTTTATATCCATAGAATCTTCTAAAATAGTAGTCAATAGCAATGCTAGTGTTCTTTAAATAATATTGATTTGTTAAGTAAAACCACATTGGAACTACATTTCATTGAAGATGCTTAAATTATAATAATAACAAAGATATAGTAGCAAATAGAATAGGACTTTTGCGAAAAGAAACTTTTCTTCGCTGCAACTGTCTTCTTAATAACTCCTGTGACCTAATGTGTATATTCCCTGAATAGAATATAAAATAGAATTAAGGAAATTTCTACAAAATAATTCAGGATCATTCAAACGAAGATGGTCAAGGTAAGGACAATGTCTCAACTAACATTTTCAGATGCACAAATTAACTCTTTAATATGGATCCCAACAGCCTAAGCAATATTTCGTAGTCGAACTCTTAAGGCGAAGTTGAAATTTGTTGGTCCACGGTAAATGACCCTGACAGCCTGGTTAACGTAAATCTTGTGTTCTGTATCCACAAGATGAGGTAGAATTGTGATACGAATAAATTTTGTTTGTGGTTTACTTAACCAATCACGCGGGGTGATATTAGAAAATTCAACGAGAATTGATAGTATTTTAAAAAAGCTAATATTGTTATTGTGCGTTGAAGTTTCTGAAGCAATTCGGTTAGGTTTTGGGGGTGGAGTTGCCAGCAACACGTTTCAACCCTTCCTCTTTATCCGGGCTTGAGACTGGCTATAAAGCTAGCGAGCTAGTAATTGAGGCGAGGGAGGAATTTGAAAGAGGTCACTTCATTCCATTATCTAGGGAGCATTGTCTCAACTAGGGGCAGTTGTAACGGACGACGATGCCAAATCGAGCCACAATCGGGAAGGTGAGCGAGAAACACATTCATCAACCTGAAACCAATCTGGAAATCTTCATCACTCAGCTTCAACAACAAAATCCAGTCTTATTTTCAGTACAAACGTCTAGTCAGTTCTTCTATACGGATCAGAAACTTGGCGGGCCGGGCACAAAGAATATTTCCAGCAGTCTGTTGCAGACGTTCATCAACCAACAACTGTCTTCGCTCTATATTGAAGATTAGATGGCCAGAAAGAATCACCAACAAGGAAATATGAGAAGAAACAAGACAAGAACCAACCGTCCAATAAATATGCAGGAGAAAGTGGAGATGGATTGGACAGTGGCTGAGGAGGCCACTTGGTGACATCGCGCGCGTCAGGCCCTCAAGTGGAACCCGGAAGGGAAGCGACGAGTTGGTCGCCCAGGGTTTACATGAAGGAAGTAGTGTGAAGAGGAGTTGAAAGAGTATGGACTAAAATAGATGCAGGTGAAAAGTACAGCAGAAGACAGAAGCAAGTGGAGACGTGCAGTTGAAGCCCTATGTTCCACTAGGAACCTAAATGAACAATAATACACAGTAATATACTAATATTGCTATTTTTACGAGTTGATCACGGATTGATATCAGTTAGAGAACCATTGAAAACCAGGGAGTACTGGACAGCTGCTGTTTCATCCTAGTTTGGGAATCATCGGCAGAACGCACCCACTGGGTTTCGAACCCAGGACCTACCGGTTACAAGGCAAGCTCGTATACCATTCAGCCACTGGGACCCGATTCAATGGCTCGTGAATTCTAACTTCTACCACTTCGTGATTTAGCGTACTGCCGATGATTCCCAAACTAGGATGAAACAGCAGCTGTCCAGTACTCCCTAGTTTTCAATGGTTCTCTAACTGATATCAATCCGTGATCAACCCGTAAAACATAACTAATCCTTACAAACCAAAACTATAGAAAGTTAATCTGATGCTCGCTAGTGACTTGCTACAGGTTGGAGTTTCCTGAGTTCTAGTGAGAAGTCGTGACCAGTGAGGTCCAATTAGATGTCACGTGTGTGGATGGATGTCCCACCAACGACAATGGTTGGGGTCGCGCTAAATCACGAATTGGTAGAAGTTAGAATTCACGAGCCATTGAATCGGGTCCCAGTGGCTGAATGGTATACGAGCTTGCCTTGTAACCGGAAGGTCCTGGGTTCGAAACCCAGTGGGTGCGTACTGCCGATGATTCCCAAACTAGGATGAAACAGCAGCTGTCCAGTACTCCCTGGTTTTCAATGGTTCTCTAACTGATATCAATCCGTGATCAACTCGTAAAACATAACTAATCCTTACAAACCAAAACTATAGAAAATATTGCTATTGACTACTAATTTAGAATATAATATATATATATATATATATATATATAAACATACATATATAATTGTAGATCCAGAAGAGAAAATTATTTAAAAGGATATTCTCTGCTGTATTATTTTATGTTTTATAGATGTCTGAATGAATATTTTTTCTATAATACGAATTATCTGTTATACCAATAGCACCGACTACTGAAGAGGATTAAGATGACTCAGGGTAAAGGACGTGTGAAGACGAAATTAAAACTTATGCCTACTCTTGGTGAATACTATGCGGAGGACAAGATGGAGTGAAAATGTATTACCAAAGTCAAATGTTATATTCGTAATCCTGGGGAATAATAATGATGATGATGATTAATTCAGAGAGTTTTTAACTCCAAGGCTTGACAGCGAATGTTTTGTCGTGCTTTGTTTTGATACCGAGTCTGAAAGATGAAATGCTTGGGATAGCTGACTGCTTCTGAAAAGCAAGACATCACTTCCATTTACACTGACTGTTGCCGGGAGAATTTAATTCTTTCCTACCGGGAAACAGCAACCACTGCTGCTGAACAAAGATGTAATATAAAGTAGTAACAGTCTAATAATAGCGTACCTGGCAGTTTTGAAAAGACCTATCTCAGTATTCATTAACAGCCGAAATAAATTGTAATTGGAACTCGATACACATTTGAAAGCTACACCGATTCCCTAAAATGCAAGCAGAAATACGTTCACCAGAGAAAGAAGTCTAGTCACTTCTTGCTACCATACACATCAGTAGAATTTATAAATTCTCAGAAATTGAGTCACACAGATTTTACTTTTCAAGTAACATTGTGGGTAAAATTTATTTTAATAAAGTCTGACATTGTTATAAAGAAATATTTACTGATGGCAATGTTTTTAGCACAAGTTAGCGCTGGTCTTTTGATGTGATTGTGTTCTCTGGGCTGGATAGTTAATTTGTGAAGCTTTCGTTCCCCTACTAGGTGACATCTTCAGTGAATACATACTTCAGTTTGAAGTGAACGTTTAGATTTCCTCACGAGTTTATTAATCATTTCTTCTGGCGACCTTCGAGAAATCTAAAAGCTCCCTTCAAATTGAAGCATGCCCTGAAGAAATCTTCCAGAAGGGCGATGAAAGCTTCACGAATTAACTATCCAGCTCGTAGCACACAACCACATGAAAAGCATTCACCTGGACTACAAATCTTCTCCACCATATCTAGCGCTTTCATAATCATACCAAGGTAGTCACAAAAATTTCTAACTTCATTTAGATAATTCCATTATTTTCCATCTCTTGTTTCGATTGGTAGTAGTATTTTCCATATTTCCCTATGGAGTGACAAGTCATTGCTGTTGCACGTGTTGGGTGTAGACTCGATGAACAAGGATTCAGTAATCAACCCCTCTCTCAATCTACTTATATTATGCTTTATAGAATTATAACCCTCCACTTCTCACCCTATTATGTTGTTGTGTGTAAAGATATGCAGTGCAATGTAGTGCTGAACTATTCTAAATAACTTATCTTCACGAGTGGGAATAAACATTCCCAGCTTTGCTAAACTCTTATGTTTTGACAATCTGACTAGCCCTGGTCTACTAGTTTGACCTATGCAGTTGACCTCACAGTCATTGTAGGGTATTTTGTAAATTATATTATTTTGACTAATTGGGTCATCAGGGTCCTCTAACCAACAGAGCTTGTAGAGTCTCAGATGTCCCAATCTTATATGGTAAAACCACTGTCAATGCCATATATTGTCTCTGTATTATGTTATCATTAAAAGTTTCCCCATTATTTTTTTTATTTTACTTTTGGCCTTTTCTGATCTTCCTAATGATACCTACATTCCTTCTATCTGTTTTATTTCATCACTAAGGTTTTTTCTTGTACTACTAGTTGTAATGCTGAGTTTGTTAGCTACTTAATTAAGCCTGTCTTTACAGATAGATGAGATGAATTAAATTCTAAATATCCATTAGAATGCGTTGGCTTTCTATAGACGCTAGTGTGCAGTCTACCTTCTTATTTTCGTTTCATTTCACAATCTAACATAACAAATTTTCCTTGTTTATTTTCCGATTCAAATGTGAATTTCATTTCCTTTACTAGGGATTTTATACGTGTGAAGAAACTGGAGGTATGTTGTGCTTCCAACAGTGTCTGCGAGAGCGTCATCCACTTATCTCCACCAAATTTTCGGATTAGGATTAAATGTATTTCGAGAAATGGTTTTCCAGCCGTCCATTTAGTTAAAATGAACACGACGCACCTTTCAAATGCTACATTTCGCCTATCCTTATTCCTTATTTATTATATTTCTCGAAGAATTCGAGTGACTTGTGCTAACTAATTGCTTATTTTCTTAAATCAGTCTTCATTCAATACTTACAGACGAGAACAAGCAGGCGTCGGCAACATTTTCTACATCATTTTAATGCCGTGTTTTAGATACGATTGCCAGTTTATTACAGGACAAGTATTATTAGAACGAATAAATTTTCTTACTTATTTTAATTATATGCTAAAATTAATTGGCTTATAATTGTAGAGTCTGAAGAGAAACATTCAATGGAAATAGCTCTCCCCTATAATTATTCTTCGTCTTTTAAGAATGCTCAAATAGCCGAAAGTTCTTATGGGATTTATAGTCAGACTGAATACAAATTCCATTTTGAGCATTAGTGGTGAGTATACACTGCTATATGTTTCTTTTCTGTGCTTTGATGTTTAAGTGCGGATTGGCCTGACCTTCACTCATTCGACTTACGAAGGATCATCTGTGCGTCGGTGACACAGTGGTCAGGACTCTCGCCGACCATGCACATGGTCCGGGGTTCGAGCCCACGCCGACGCACACCTGATATCTATGGTCGGCCTGCGAATTTCGGGCTACCGATATCCACGCTGCAAATTCCATACTTGTACCAAAAATACAGTGTGGAATAAAGCTGTAATCAAAAATATAAAAAAATATAAAAATATAAGCTAGAGAACTAGTCAGCTAGGCTCTAGGAGATTTTAACGTCGCGGAGGATTTATGCGTAATGTCACGCAGACATGAATATCGACAAGAGAAAACTAATAAATATGCAGAATAAGAAACAGGGAAGACAGGACTTTAAGTGAGAACACAGAGAAGGCTAACAGCAACAAGCAATAGTCCCCATCAATAGAATAAATGTGAAAATGGCTACTTGCTTGTCTTACCTAGAAAGGATCATTTCAACCACAAGAGGAACTGATGAGGCGAGAACTAGGATCTGAAAAGTAAAAGAGAAACACTCATTTGTCTGAAATCATAGCGTAAAGCTACTGTAATCAGCCCAAAGAAAAGAAAACCAGATATATAAGACTAGTTTCAAGTCGGTTATTATTTAAAAATAGTTCGGAGACGGGGTATACCCGTCATTCAGTGGATTTACAAGAGGCTACATAAAGGGCATTCGGTCAACATCCGTTTTCACTAGCTGGATAATGAAGACCAAGTAGCCAGGAGGTGTAATCAATAACGAAGCCGTCAGGATCTACAAATCTAGAGAAGGAGATGAACATGGACAGGTTAGACGTTGAAGAAATCATTGAGTGACATTGCGTGCCAAGCCCTCAAGTTTGACGCGAATGAAACAGACGCATTGCACTAGCTGCAAAGAATAAAATAAAATGGAAACTCCCTGCTTAAGCACTGTGCTTCAGGTGTAACTCAAAAGAATAATAATAAGTTATAGAAATTAGAAATGTTAGTTGGTAAATATGTCACATAGTGAAACAGTATTACTTACTGGATGACAAAGTTTTGAACAAAATTTATTACTGTTCATAAACATATCAGTTATAATCACACGGCTTCGACACTTGAAGTTTTCTTCGTTCTCTCTTATTTGTCGTCGTAGAGGTAGTACGATTGTCCAGATATCCGACTGGACAGGTATTGAATCATTCTTATAATATGTATTCCCTTCTGAGTTGATTCGATAAACAAAGCTTCCGTTATGAATTTCTCCCTCTATTCACCTTTCACATTCGATTTTAAAACCGTTATCCTATCTCATTCTATTGTTTAGTTGTGTATATTTGCATGCAGCAAGTGCTGTAGCTGAACTATTCTCCCGATTTCTTATCTTACACGGGTCCACTAATTCAGACTTTCCGCCGTTTTTCATGTTCCGCTAGTCCCACTCACTGCCCCTGTCCTACTACATTAATCTATGTATTTGATCTGACAATCATTCAAATAGGGTATAAGATAAACTAAATTGTTTTGTTTTAAAGGCTTCACAGGATTTCTTAACTGACAGGTGTTCTTTCTGATTGGGTTTGTGGATTCCAATGTCAGCCACTTTTATTCTTACCATGTTAAGAATTCTGTGTAAGGTTTTCAAGGTTTCGTCTCTGTATGGAATTACTACTGATGATTTAGATTCCTTATTGTTGGTGTTGTCATTATCCTGCGAATTCATGTCGTCATCAATATTACCATTATTATAATAATTATTATTATTGTTCTCTATAGTTTGGTTTGTAAGGGTTAGTTATGTTTTTACGAGTTGACCACAGATTGATATTGAAAACCAGGGAGTACTGGAGAGCTGTTTCATCCTAGTTTGAGAATCATTGATCCATGATTTCTAACTTCTACTTATCCGTGACTTAGTGTGACAACCAACCAGTGTCATCGGTAGGACATCCATGTTGTTTTCTTGTGTTCCAAGTGGAACAACTGCGTATGTATGTCGTCATTATTAGTATTATTATTATCACTATCACTGCTATTTTATTTTAAATTTCCCTACATATTTCGTGACCAATTTTTCAGGCTAGTCATTATGTTTCAAGGATTCTCTTATATGCGTCACTTCCTGTCTTAGATTTTTCTTGGTACTACTTAGTTTTTGTAAAACACACTAGTGTGTTTAACTTCCCATCTTCTTTCCCTTTTACTTTGTAATATAACATTGGAAGCTACCTTTCGTGACTTCGCTATTCATCACAAGTGAATTGAACTGCCTCCACCTTAGAGTTAATGTGTTCCAAATATCTATCTATATCATGATTTCTAAGTGTAGTGAATATGTGATCTACATACCTCTACCATACTTTTCGGATGAAGATGAACGTTTCAATCTCTATGTATTCCTACCTATCAATTCATATATATGTCACGATCGGGGATATTGATGACTCCATGGCACCTTCCTCAGTTTGTCTGTATATTTTCTCCTGGAATTAAAATGCTTTGGAAATAATGCATAGGTGTACTCTAAGCATTATATTCTTAAGCGGCAATTTCGTTCTAAGTTAATGTTGTTCGTTAGAAACTATTTCGTTTCTGATTGCCTTTATAGCCATGTCTATTGATATACGTTTATATGAAAGGAAAATGTCAAAACGAACAGCAAAACTATATTAGCTATTACATTTTTTCTCAATAAACATCCATATTATCTGTTCTAGATGTAATGCGTTGCTGAATGTACATTTTGTAATGATCATATCCTGATATATCCTCGTTGTCGGTAGGCGTAATCCTAAAAAAAAGATTGTTTCAGTCAATAAAAGGATTACGCTTTGACTATCCGTTGACGCATAGTAATTGTTTCTAATGATCATATGTAAAGAATGTTATTCTATCGATGATGACAAAGTTGCAAATCTGTAGTAATATATATACTCACCGCTTTGATAAATGTTCCCTCTTTCACGTCAGTATCTGCTTCAAACAACTTCTCCTTTGCATAGTGAATTCACTTCAATAGAAGCGTTGACTTGACAGACACGAAAGATAAGGCATAGCATTCCACGTTTGTACAATTCCCTGTCATTGAAATGACATTTGCTTTTATAGTCCAACTCATGACGTATCAATGTAACATACAACTTAAAACAATAAATTGCAGACTTATAACTAGGTGAAATAATGTTTCATTTTTTTCTTGATGCTCCGTTCGTACATCGAGGGACATAGGAAACATAAAAAGTGAGAACGCATGAATGACTTGGAGACAACCAACAAGTAAACGCTGTGATTTGAGCATCAAAATGCCGTTTATTGACGTCAGTAATACACATGCTAATAATAATGTATCATATTAAAGACGACATTTTAATAATAATAATAGTAATTAAAAGTTGACTGGTAGATGGAATCAAGGATGCGCATTTCATCCTATTTGAGACTCGTGTGCCAGCTGGATGTGCCTGCATTCCCCAGCGAGTGATGATGTTCCCACCGAGGCTTAAACCCAGTGCACATAGTTTTCAACGCCAAAGTGCCATCCACCGGACCACTTGGGCCACGAGACCCACCTCTTGTGCAACGGGTCATAATAATTATTTAATCGAATTTTAGGTTTTCCCATCGATTGATTAAACCGAAAAGTTTGGTCTCAGGTTGACAAGTTGGCTTCTTGTGGAGAAGCTTCGACGATGTCTGGGCATGTAATTAGAAGTCACTCGGTAGATAATGACTAGCAGTGGAATTCAGGATAACGCGCATTTTGTCCTATTTGATGAACCAGAAACCGAACATTTCGGTCTAATCAATCGGGGGGAAAACTAAAATTCAATTTAAATAAAAGTAATTGTTTGCTTTATTCCAAAACATTACTACTTATGGTTCAGTGGGGAATTCTGAGCATTCCTTGTAATATATATTGCATCTAATTTACCCAAAAACAGCAAAAACAAAAATTAAAAACTCTACAGAAACGATAAAAATAGGTAAGTTGTCATTTGCGCTAGGCAGGAAAGTCAAAAATGTGAAGGGGAAAGTGTAAAATAATGATGATACTAATTTTAAAGACTTAAATTATAACATAATTGAAATAAATTCACCGAAAATACCCTTTAATTTACAAAGAAAATAAAAGACAAATTCAGCGAAGAAGATTCTCTTTATCGACGAAATCATCTTCAGCGACTGTACAATCGTATTTATTTGTTCTCAAAGCCCGGAAAATTATGTACGAGTGACACATCGATGGATGAGTATCGACATATGTATTCCATTTTATTAGCTAATGGTTATCCAGAAACTTCATCACTTCTCATAGTAAGGATAGACCACATCTTGAAAAAACAGCTTCTGTACCAAAGAAAGGTATCTGTCTTTATTAACCTACCATTCAAGGGTGACCAGATTATGCAGTTGACAGATAACTCAAAGACTTTGATCAGCCATGAAATGCAAATTCGATGCCGCACCAATTTTTCTCACATGGTGAGTATTTTTCGATCCCTGTACCAACGACTGAAGGACGAAAATCTATGGACTCTACTTCAAACTGCATCTACAGGTTCACCTGCAGTTTTGGCGTCACCTATATAAGCAGAATCAATAGAATGTTTCAATGTCGTTGAAAAAAAACATGTTCCAAAATGGTTACCAAATCACATAAAAAATCCCAGTCCAATTAATCTGAATATAAATCCAGCATAATTCATTGCAAAGCACTTACTAATATCAGGTCAGAAAATCAATATTAATGACTGTTTCACAATTATTTCACATAACTCTTATTGAGTGTTGGTTACTGAAGGTGATGGAAGCACTTTGGATTAATCACATACAGCCTAAACTGTGTGTACAAAGATAGCATAATAGACTTCAATCTTTGCCTACCATGACGAGTATACTTGACCTATTTAAATATGATTGGTCATTAGTATGTACTTTTGTTTTTTATTTAACTGAGTAATTTTCATGAATTTTATTTTATTTTATTATTGTTAACCATGTTAGTTGTTAAGCGGTTGTAGAGAAACGAAATCATCTCGCAAAATGTGTCTTTTAAATGCCTTATTCGTATTTATATTTACAAAAAATGAATAGTAGTCTATGATTGAGTAATATGGGTGAGGATGACATAATTCATATCATTACTCAGAAATGGGTTTAGATGTAAAAATAAGGTTTGTTAATTATGACTCTGATGGAGCTACTTGACTTGAATTAACCAAGTGCTAAACATTGAGGTGATATTTGTGTCGCTAACCATACCAGATGATGTTCAGAGATGCCTTTGGAAAGTGTGCTCCACCCAAGCAGGTGAATTCATGGACACACATTGAAGTGACTCAAAGTGACAGTTTATCCTTCACACATATATTGATCATTTGTAGGCTGTAGAAATTGATCCGTAAAGAAGGCTCTTCTCATTGATCTCCATAGGCGATTCTTCAAGATTTCAGGTGCGGTAACTTTTTTAAATTTAACGCTCTTAAATGGCAGTTCCTTCGTCACAGTCTGGGTTCTTCCAGGCTCTATGAGGACTCGTCTGAATCACTCCAGTTCCCGTCGATTATATCACAGGAACACATACTTCTTATTCCTGAGGATAAGGAGGGAATCAGGTTTCTTTTTCTTCTCAAAGGGACCCAACTATAAAAATGCATGCAGTAATCGTTCCATGTTGGTTTCCTGTAGATCAATCTTTGAATAGAGCCATCAGAACTCCTTTTAAATAGAACATCCAAAAAATGGAATTCCAAATTCGTTTCTCATTCCGACGTGAACTGGATGGCATGATGAGAGCTGTTGAACTCTTTAGTTATCAATTTGATGTCAGTATTCTCGTCGCATATGATGAGAGTATTATCCCTGTATCTTTGGTACAAATAAAAACTATCGACAGTAGATCGTAATACACTATTCTCCGAACCTGTCAAAAAGCAGACTGCAAGTAAAGGACCCAGTGAAGATTCACTCGTCCCCCCATCTCTTTTTCGATGAGACGTGTTGTTGAACTTGAAGTGGACATTAAAAGTGCACCACAGTAGTAGTTATTTTTAGTACTGGGTTGGAACACACACGTCTACATTTCTATCCCCAATGAAGTTGCATACAAAGCAAACAGTTTGAGTTAGGGGAACACCGGTGAAGAGGGACGTAAAATCCATGGAAATCATTTTCTTCCCACATCCATTAGCATCACTGAAACACTATGCTGGCAGAGACCATTTCTGATAGGTAGCAGAATATCTGTGAACCACTTGCCAGTAGCATGATAGCCTCTGAAGATTAACTCATGGATAAGGAAACTTTTCTTCTCTGAATTTGTCTTTGAAATAATATCACGATAAATTAAAACTCGGAGAGAATAAAAGAGCCAATTATTTTTCTGACCACATAGTTAGTCATGGGTTTCATATTTAACACCATCTCTACCACACGGAACGCCGGTGCGTTATATACGGTATCGTTGAGTTTCTGTACTTAGTTGTACAATACAGTATATAATCTCTTGTAACAAGCTCTAAACTCAACTAAGAAGATGCAATTTCTCACATTGGTTCATGCGTCTATCAACAACAGCAGAAGTTAAGTGACTAAGTGACACACCACTTGCCTTACTGACAACTTCTAATTCCCTTTCGAGATATGCGCATTTGCTTTTGAGTAGTCCAGAAAAGACTAAGGGGATCTCTTGTGCCACTCAAAAAACATCCCAATGAAAATGAGGGAAATCAGTTTTTAAGTCTTATATTTATCAAAACGATTTCGTCTGTATTAATAACCACACTTTCTACTAGGATTTATGTATTTAGAAGAAAAATATGGACGACAATATTTTACTTTTTTTATTTTTTGATTACAACTTGATTCCACACCGTATTTGTGGTACAACTATGGAATTTTCAGCGTGTATATCGGCAGCCCAAAATTCTCAGGCCGACCATAGATATCAGGTGTGCGTCGACGTGGGCTCGAACCTCGGATCATGTGCATGGTCGGCGAGAGTCCTGACCACTGTGCCACCGACGCACACCCTTATCTTTAACTTAACCCTAACCCCAACACTAATCCTCGGGTTTATCGTAACTCTTATTCTAATCCTAACTTAACGCGGTGCCAACGGATTGTCCAAACAGTACTTTTAAATGAATGAAACACGTTCGAGTTCACTAGTCCCTACGCACTTTACCGTCACTTTTCCTACTGTGGCCAAAATATGTTTCCCACCTGAAAAGTACACTTATCGAATCTAGTTTTCCAGTTTACAAAATTATGATCATACTATTAGGAATTCAGAAGATGTCTGCTGAATTCAATCTCATTCAATGTCTGATCCACTGGATGTGCTGCATAACATGTTGTGTCGTTGTTGTTGTATCTAGTGCCAAAAATGAGTCGGTTTGGCCAAAATAGAATAAAAATTCCGGTTGAGCATCGGAATTCTAGATTACTAACTCGTATGGTGTGAATAACTGTCATGCTGAACTGGATAATCGCTGTTTCAAGATATTCTAAGCAGCGGGGAACTCACAGAGTTATTTAAAATGAAGATGAGAGTAAGACAAGACTGCTCATCGATTCCACAGATTTTTCTGATTGCAATACACTGGATAATGCGAAGGAGTCTATCTGTCTGTTTTTGACATAGAACTTTGCACAAATGTGCGGCAGTTCAAGTCATCGCACTCTGTGCAGCACACAAAGCAAGGGAAGTAAGTAAAAGAAATGCATAATAGAGACAGTAAACAGAGGTGTGAGACAAAGGAATAGTAATAACGAAGAACAATATAGTTTCACTGGAAACCATAATTTACAAGGAGTAGATGCATCTGCGCCAGCCGTTGAGAACGATTTTACGACAGAGACACAGCAGCAGAGATGAAACAGGCATATAATAGACCCACACATAAAACTTGTAGCATATAGACTCAACTGGTGATATGTGTATGATTTCCTACAAACTGGAAGATATGCAAGTGAAAATAACAAGTTGGCAGAAGATAAGACTTCAGGTGAACTTAGAGAGGACAGAGGTGATGAAGATTCCTGGCCAACAGCGACGGAAACTATGGCAGACAACAATCAGCATAAATGGAATTAATGTGCAATAAGCAACCTTCTTTACCTAGTCACCTGGGAATCATAGTTTCAACTACAGGCGGGGGGAAATCATGAGGTTATCAAAGCAAGGATCCGGAAATCCAATCAAGCTTTCATTATTCTCAGATGTGTGTGGTTCAACGGCCTTGAGCATTAAAAAATAACATCCGGATTTTTAACTGCAATGTAAACTCAGTGCTACGTACTATACGAATTGAAGACTTTCCGCATCAAGAAGGGCGATTTGAACGTACTACAGACCTTAGTCTACAGCTTTCTTCACTAAATACTACTCATGATCAGATGGCCGGCCAGAAAAGGTCAGCAACAGAGATCTCTGGCAATGAACGAACCAATCAACCCAACAAGAACCGATTGTGCAAGAAATATGTAGGAAGAAATGGGGGTGGATTGACCATACCCTGAGAAGACGTACCATCAAATGACATCACACGAAAGGCCCCCTTTTGAGTGGGGGAGGTCATGTGAAGATGGGATGAAAGCGTGTGGGCAGACGTGGGGCTAGTTGCAAAGGCTGGCTGTTCATCAAATCCAGTGGAGACTTGTGGCTAAACACCTATATTCCTCTTGGAACTAAAAGAATTAGTTATGATAAATAATAATTATACAGCTATAGAAAATGAATTTGTCGGAAAGATATAGGGTCAAGCAGTTCAGAGAACCAATACTTTTCTTGGTAATTTATTCACTTCAACATGCAGTCGTTGAGGTACAGTCTCCTCACCGAACTGTTAGTTTTCATCTCCTTGATCTGGTTCCCATGAAAATACCATTAAAGTTTATTGAAAAAAAAACTAACCCTTTCAAAACAAACCATAGAAAATAGACTGAATGTTACATTAAATTGCCTTTAGTCTAATTTTAGTACCACCTGTCTAAAGAATCTGGTTATAGATACGTATGTGTTGTACTTACACTTGCCTAGTTTAACTTTCTAATGATAAAGATATTTGTCTCATTTAGACAATGTATACGTTCATAGAATCACGCTATGCGAGTGACGTTTTTCACGCTGTTGTGTAATTTCAGCTTTTATGGTGCTAGTTGTTTTGGATCATAGGTGCCTGCGTTCTATCTCCTGTGGTAAGTGGTATAATAAAGTGAGAAATATCGAGTGATAGATCAGGGGGGCTATGAATTTATACCGATTGAAATGGTTAGGACATGTGCTACACCTGGTAGCTTAGCCACCGAATGACTTCCTCGATAACAGGTAATGGTAGCTGACATAGAATCTATGAGGGTGGAAAAGAGCCAGTGGTGGTCAGACCATAACATGGCTTCATCAGTCAATCAAACCTACAAGAGTTAGTTTAAGTCAGCCATGTCGTGAGATGCGAACTTATTACTTGAGGTCCTTGGGATGGCAAAAACCGATGATATAACTGAAAATCGTTGTCAATGGTTAGTCCACTGCTTGCGTTTTATCATATCCAATAAAATTCTATTGTTCTTCCTTGTTACTGTTCTTTTCGTCTCATATTTCTGTTTATTATCTCTGTCTGGTTCTTTACTCGCTTCTCTTGCTTTGTGTGCGACAGAGAGTGTGGCAACTTGAACTCCCACACCCATTGACGAAAATTTCCACTTTGGATGTAGTCAGTCAGTCAATGGCTTTTATGAAAGCAGACTTTACCTGAAGCTATTCTCACCTAACTTCTGTTTAACTAAGATTTTCAGTAAACTCTCCATAGATATACTATTTCTAGTCACAATACTAACCCACAAGTCTTGATAAAATTTTCACTGTTGAGACTTATTTGACATTGCCCAAATAATAAACGTCTTCTGCTAAAAATAAGCTGGCGAAAGATACCTCAGTAAATGCCTACGGAAGAAGAATCATCTGCACCCAAAAGAAATTAAGCAATTACAACTGCCCCTTGTAGTTTGAAAGATCTGTCATTCACCGTATTACGATAGAGTCTAGAGTGCACCCAGGAGTCATTTGTGACGCTGAATCTGGCTTTTAAACCAATCGGTAATTTCAGAAAACCTGTAGAGGGGCATATCGTTCTTCAAATGACAACGGTTTACAGTTGAGACCAAAAGTGATGTAATGTATTTCTCACTCTTCTTAACTCGGAGATTACAAATGCTGTACGGTTAAATGCAAAATATATTCGAGTTTGACGACAGGCTGGTAACAGTTAGGGAACCATTGGAAAACCTTCAGAGAGTACCGGACAGCTATTTCGTCAGCCTGGTTTAGGAATCATCGTTAGTATACACCCACTGGATTTTGAATCCAGGATCTTCTGGTTACAATGCAAGCTCATACACGCTTCAGTCTCTGGGACGCAATTCAATGGCTACTCCACTGACTCTAACTTCAACTAATTCGTGATTTTAGCTCAACCACTAACCAACTGATATCAGTCTGTGGTCGAACTCGGGAAAAAATCAAAATCCTGAAAAATCAAATGTTGAAAATTAATATGATGCTATTGAATCACTATAGCACAGTGTTTCCTGGGTGGTCTATTGAGAAGTTGTGACCAATGAGTTTCATTGAGTCCGGATGGAAGATGGAGTACCAGACGATGACCCTGGCTGATGGTCGCTCTAAAATCACGAACTGGCAGAAGTTGCAATTAGTAGGAAAGCCAGCGAATCGCTGAATCGCATATTAGCTTGCGTTTTAACCAGAAGATCTTACGTTCAAAATCCAGTAAGTGTGCAATACAGATGATTCACGGACTGACGAAACAGCTGTCCAGTACTTCCTGGTTTTGTATAGTTCTCTAACCGATATCAATCCGTGGTCAAACTCGTAAAACAAATCAATCATGCGAATTTGTTCATGGAAAATTCCTCTTGTAGTATATTGCATCGGTTTCACAACGTTTAGGACACTCGCCAACCATGTACATATTCCTGCGCTTGATTCTCAGACGATGCAATCCTGATATCACTGGTCCGCCTGCTAAATTTGGGCTACCGATATCACATGCTGATAATTCCATAACCGTATGAAAATACTTTGTGGAATGAAGCTATAATAAATAATAAAAAAAATCAAAACAAGTGATGCAGTGAAGAGACCAGTTTCAAGCTGTACAATCGTGTATACATTTATGGTTTTCAAGTCGAAAATATCCGGTTAGAAAATTTCAACAAATCTGTGAATATATTACTTATAATAATTATTATAATAGTGGTATGAAATGCAATCAAAATATTTGTAATTAGAACCATAGTTAAATATCAAGTGGTAAAACAATCACTGTCATTTATAGAATAGTTCATAGGATGTATAGATATTAGAAAGAGGTGTATAATTATAGCATTAGTAAGCTAATATGAAATGTTACATAACATGGTGTGAAATTTGGTAAAAAAGAATAAAGCATTGCGAAAAAAAAAACTTCGGCTTTACAATGACAAGTGGGACAACTGGAATAATATCGGAAACAGTTCAAAGTGGGATTAATAATACTAACAATTGACATCATTAGGGAAGGATATAAAAGTCAAATAATCAAAACGAAAATAGCTACAGTCAAAGTATGAATGGGGATTATCATACTTTAGCATAGACAGATTAAAACGATGAGAGCTGTAGAGTTCAAAGAAACGTTTTAATGTGTACAAAGATCACCGACAAGAATCACCAACAAATATGCAGGAGAAAGTGGAGATGGATTGGACACTAGCTAAGGAGGCTGCTTGGTGACATCGCGCGTCAAGCACTCGAATAGTATCTGAAAAGGAAGCGGCGAGTGAGACGTCAGTGCAAGAGTGACATGGAGGGGGTCGTATGAAGAGTAGTTGAAATAGTATGGACTAACATGGATGCAGGTGAAAAGTACAGCAGAATACAGAAGCGAGTGGAAACGAGCAGTTTAAGCCCAATGTTCCACTAGGAACCCAAGGGAACAATAATAATAAAATATAATAAATTTTTTCGCTTGTAGATAACTTTAATCTTATGCAAATTGATGACAGACTCTTCGTTAAATCTCTTGCTTCGATTTTCTGTGTAAATATATCTCAGCAGTCCATTAATCTGAAATGAAATTTGCCATGCATCTAACGTGATTTGCAACCCAGCAAACCAAGAAATCATTTTCGTGCATGTAACTATAGACAATGGCAGATAATGATGTCCCTCACTTAATTATTAATGTGGAATACATTTCAGTTCATTAACAATTATAAAGATTGAATGGGATCATTTGTTTGCTGTCCCGTTAAGAGTCTT
The DNA here is from genome assembly GCA_944472135.2 of Trichobilharzia regenti. Classification (NCBI taxonomy): domain Eukaryota; kingdom Metazoa; phylum Platyhelminthes; class Trematoda; order Strigeidida; family Schistosomatidae; genus Trichobilharzia; species Trichobilharzia regenti. The sequence continues at coordinate 122,839,957 of OX235264.1, read as the reverse complement.
TCTCAAGACTCAACGAATCATGTATCATCAGCATTAGTTTTCAGTAAATGTCGTGCGAAATGTTATTTTCTTATCTATAAGCAAGCAAATTAAGTACAGAAAAATCACTGTGACAAGGTAAACGCCATTCAAGCCATTTCAAGAAGCTGGTTATCCTATATGCTCCACCTGCTGACTGACATTTTCAGACTATCCCTTTCAAACAAAAGGAATATTGTCATCTGTCTGAAAGCAAACATGATTATCACTTCTATCCACATAAATGCGCATAAACAATATATCTCAAACCACCCAACTTTTAGTATAATTAGCACTTTGGTCAGCATTCTGACAGTAATAATTAGGTAAGCTTCACTTAACTCCTGACAAATAAAAACTCCTTGTTATCTGTCTGTCTGTTTTCGACATAGAACTTTGCACAAATGTGCGGAAGTTCAAGTCGCCACACTCCGTGTAGCACGCGAAGCAAGAGAAGAAAGTACAAGAAAAGCATAATAGAAGCAGTGAGCAGAGGTGTGAGACAAAGGAGTAATAACGAAGAACAAAACAGTTTCATTGGAGATCATAAGTCACAAGGAGTGGATGCATCTGCGCCACTGAGAAAGATTTTGAGGCATGTCACCAATTGTTTCCAACCATAGATTTTTACCGTCGCGAGGACCCCTGGCTGGAAGTCTACACCTTCCTACGTGGCTTAGACCAACTGTTGTGGATTTCATTGACTGTTGCCAAGTTTTTGTTTGACCGCCGCTAGCTTTTTTTCCAGCCTGACCCTATATCCGCTAACATTGCTCGTCGAGGGAGGCGATGGCCTGGCATACGTAACACATGTCCTAACCATCTCAGTCTTTGCAACTTCAGGACTTTGTCGATTGATTTCCCCTGTTTACCTAGAACTCTACACCTAACCTCAATGTTGCTCACCTTATTATGCCACTTTACACGGGAAATAGAGCGCAGACACCTATGATCAAAGACAGCTAGTCTTTTCATGTCTTCCACTCTGAGTGGCCAGGTCTCACAACCATAAAGGAGGACGGAGCGGACTGGTGAGCAATACACTAGCCCTTTGGTCGGTAGTCGAACATCTCTTCTACGCCAGAGTCGGCGTAAACTGCCAAATGAGAAACGAGCCCCCTGTATTCGTGCTGAGATTTCGTCAGAGATCTTGTTATCTAATATACAGAGTAATTTTTGAGAAAAGCATCGACAACAGGTAGAATGTTTAAGAACAGAATTAAAACTCAGAACTGACTCTAAAGACATCTAGCTCACCTCCACTGAATCCTGCAATATGTATTGATCATTTAAAACAATTTAAAAAAAATCTGATTTCACATCTGATCGTAGGAATAAACAGTTTGGAGAAGAAACGATCACCACAAATTTAAACAGAAAGTAAAATAGAAACAATACACTAGAGAAGACCTGAAAATTAGCCATGCCGGAATGTAAAATCAAATGAACAGAAGAAGCTAAACTGTACACTAGTGCTTTTCAAAGCCAACGGATTCTCCTAATAGATATTGACACTTTAACTCATCTCAACCGTCGTTATCTGCAAAGTCAGGCTTAGTTAATTGTGCCTAACAAACCAAGCAATAGCACTAAGTGGCACAAAAAAGGAGCTAAATAATGAAATAAAACAGATAGAAAAGAAGAAGAGCTGGTTGGTGTCAAATAACTCAACCATCCTACAAAAGTCATTAGGAAGATCAGAGAACGTCGAAAGCAAAATAAAAAAATAATGGTGAAACTTATAATGATAGCATAGATAAGGGAGAATATAAGGCATCTACAATGATTTTGACCATTTACTGAGGTAACATCTGAAACGTGAGGTAGTTATATTCTATTTGGCAACGGTTTTATGGTTTTCAATTTGTCATCATCATAATATAATGTCATTTTGTACTCTTAAGCGACTCGAATGCAATCTTTATCAGGAGAAACCCATTATAGGTACATAAATTTCTGGTATACCTTATCTGTATGTTTTTATTTGCACATCATTTGCAAATTAGTCGAATATCACCACATGTGACAGCTTGTTAGATTCTGTACAAAGTTGGAACGTTCTTCTCATACTTTTCTTCTTCGATTGCTTTTTCTAGAGCCCCGAAACATATTGTTACTCTTTTCTGAATTCGTTTACTGATATACTACTTATATCTGATTATAAGTAGCACTCACTACAGTGATTGTATGGCAGTCAGGATTATGTTATTAGAAGTTGGTAATCAAATGCAAAGAGAACACTTCCTGTATCTAAGCCAACTTCTCTGTTTCTCTCTCCCCCTTGAATATATTAGGAACGCAATGTACTCTAAGGCCATGTCAGTCGTTTTCACGATGTATATTTCCGAACAACAATTGATACATAGTCCGTATTTTCTTGTAAAAGTTTACCTTCGATTGTTTCTAAAAGGGGTTTCCTTTAGTTTTGGAAGCTGTGAACAGCCAGATATAATTTGGCCTAAATTTTGAAAAGTGTTAAGCGTGAAGGCAAAGGGGAAATATGTGTTCATTGTGCGTCGGTGGCACAGTGGTTAGGACTCTCACCGACCATGCACATGGTCCGGGGTTCGAGCCCACGCCGACGCACACTTGATATCTATGGTCGGCCTGCGAATTTCGGGCCACCGATATCCACGTTGAAAATTCCACACTTGTACCAAAAATACGATGTGGAATCAAGCTGTAATCAAAAAAAATAAAATAAAATAACCCTATCTAGAATTTCTAATAAAGCAGGAATCGTGGTGGTGACATTCAAACCTACAAACTCACTCAGGTAGTACAAGCTCTGCATTTTAAGGGAATTTTTTATAAGACCTAATTAGACAATGACTGTGATTTCGATGAATTACATAGGTCAAACCAGTAGATCGGGGTAATCAGACTGTTTGTGAGTACTTAAGAATTTAGCTAAGGTCAGAACAGTAGACCTCACCCACACAACCAAACAAGATGGTGAGAAGGAGACGGTTAAAATTCTAAGAAGTAAAATAGCCATGTAGGTAGAGAGAGAACGTGTTTACTGAATGTCTGATTGCAGAACCTACAGCCAACAAATGAGGTCGGAATGACGCATCACTGATATCGGAAATGGAAAATACAAATTAGATATGATGGAGACGAACCGTAGCATGTTGACCACTTCACCTACTTGGGAAGTTGTATTAGCCAACGGATGATTGGCGATGAAATCTCAGCACGGATCCGAAAAGCTCGAGCTGCTTCGCTGACTTACACCATCTCTGGCGTAGGCGTGACATCCGGTTATCAACCAAGGGACGTGTATACTGCTCAGCAGTTCGCTCCGTCCTTGTCTGTGGCTCTGAAACATGGCCAATACGCGTTGAAGACATGAAAAGGTTGACTACTTTCGATCATAGATGTCTGCGATCTCTGTCTCACGTTAGGTGGTTTAATAAGGTATGTAATGTTGACGTTAGGCGTAGTGTTGGGTATAGAGGGAAAATCAATCGACTAGGTTATAAAGTTACATAGACTGAGATAGCTAGGTCACGTGGTGCCCATGCCTAACCACCGCCTCCCCCGACGGGCTTTGCTAGCTGATATAGATGCAGGTTGGAAAAAAGTAAGTGGTGGCCAAACAAAAACATGGCATCAATCCATGAAATCCTTGACAGTTAAACTGAGTCAGGTAGGGAGATGCAGACTCCTGGTTGGGGGCCTCGGGACTCTAGGAATCGATGGCTGGAGACAATAGGTGACATGGCTCAAAATCGTTGTCAATGGCCAGCGCAGATGAGTACTGTAATGAGTCCTTGTCCTCTTGAATAGTGTTTGTTAGAAACTCAAGATGTATTCAGTCTCTGTAATCTTTCATATCCCTTTCTACCATTACCCATGTTTCACTCTTATACTTGTCAAACTCTGTTGATTCTCTTCACTCATCTTCTGTATACTCGTGCTATTTGGAACGTGGCAACTCGAACTGTTGCACTTCGGTGCCAAGTTCTATGTTGAATCCAGACAGAGACAGACAGAGCTGAGGTGGAATATTTTGATGTGGTTGTGTTCTCTGAGCTGGATAGTTAGTTTGTGAAGCTTTAATCGCCCTACTAGGTGACATTTTCAGCGTATACTTCAATTTGAAGTGAGATTTTAGATTAGTCCCCGAGTTTATTTATCATCTCTTTTAATGACATTGATCGTGATTGGTTGTTTTTATGTTTGTATTGAAACTGATTGTTTCTTTTGCTCGAACTTTGACCGTTTGTGTGTGTGAGGTTCCTTTCTTATCGGTTGAAAAATTTTGTCTATCTCGATGTGGTGTCTATTGATTGATATTTCAGTGGAACACCGGGCTTCTAAAAATTCTCTGACATTCTTGTTTTTTCCTCTGTCTTATATTTGAACATTGTCTCAGTCGAATTGATGTCCGTGGTTGTCTGTCTGTAGTGATATGAGGGAGTGGATATCATGTCTTTTGACGGCTAGCTTATGTTCGTGGATACGAAGACGAAGGGGATGTCCACTCTGACTAATGTAGTGTTTTTCGCAGTTGTTACAATATATTTTGTAGATGATGTTGGTTTTATCTTCTTTTGCTGTTGAGTCTTTTGGTTGACATAGAATTGAGTGAAGTGACTTTGTTGGTTTGTGTACGACGTCAATTCCTAAAGGTTTGAAGTGATTTCTGAGACATCCCTAATGTATGGTAAGGCGGTTTTCTTTGTGCTTTCTTTGGAGGATTTTGGAGTGATAGGTTGACTTGGGGGTATATGTCTTTTAATGAAGTTACGTGGATATCCATTCTTTTGAAAGACATCCATGAGATATTTTTCTTCAATTTTCCTTAAGATGGGGGAGCTGCAATGAGTCCTTGCCCTCTTGAATAGTGTTTGTTAGAAACTCAAGTTTATGGAAGATCAACCCACACAGAACATATACTGAATTGCAAAAGCAACAATCCAAAAACAAACAAAAGAAATGGCAAACAAACACTATTCAAGAGGGCCAGACAAGTACTCATTGCAGCACTTCCAACTTAAGGAGAATTGTAAAGATACATCTCATGGACGTCTTTCAGAAGAATTCTAGAAGCTCACTTCAAACTGAATTATGCGCTGAGGATGTCGCCTTGTAGGACGATGAAAGTTTCGCAAATTAACCATCCAGCTCGGAGAAAACAACCATATCAAAATCATGCTACCGAACAAATCCAACAATCAATTTAAATAATGAATTGACGGCTAACAAAGAAGCAGATCGTGAAATTCTCATTGGGTGGTGAATAATAACAAGCGCCATGAATGTACGATAACTGCAGAATACAGCTGATTTTTCAAGGTAATGGACAAGAATCAAATAGATATAAGGATATGCACAAATTCATACTGAAGGAAAGCCAAGAAAGTATATCAATTATTTCTCAGTAAAATTAATCGTTTAGTTATATTTCTATTTTAATGAAATGCCATTTTAGACATTTATCAAAATGTCGACATTTTCTAAGAAAAAACAGTCGACAGCTGTATATCGCTTAGATATCTGAAAACGTTATTTAGTGATAAATTATATTCACATCATATACCAGTTTATATCCATTCAGTTTATCCTTTCGCTCGTGTTCGCTGAATCTACTGTTCTCAATTTCCCGTTAACCGATAATACTAAACCACAGTGAACAGTCGCCTAGTGGATACATCTTTAGCGTTTAAAGCCATGTGTATTTTTTTTTTTTTCATTTTCATTGGGCGCCCAGTCTAAGTCTCACTTGAAACACTGAGAATGCAGATATATCTGACTGTTAAGTCCCACATCGAACGCAGCACACATCCTGAGTTACAGCACCAGTCAGAACTTGTCTCCTAACGCGTCCATTTCTTGTAAGGACGCTTAGATTAAGATCAAGAGTTTACTCCTTTTGATCTCAAGGGGATCATTGTACTATAATAGCACATGTTTATTTACTGTTGTTCTTTGCAGTCCTCGCTAGCAGGCTCCACGATAACACGTGGGCTTCTACCTTTCCCTAAAAGATCTCTCCCTCGTGACCTTGGAATACTAGTCGTTTTGTATTCGGATGCTATTCGACAACCTGGCATGCGATTTTATGCTGAAATGAAAGTGACTAGCACTGGAATCCAGTGTGCTCTTTTTGTTATATTTTGAGATTTGTCACCGGGCTACATTTGTTACCCTCGTGAGTAGAATTCAATCAACTGGGATTCGAACCCAGTATTTACTTTTTTCAAATTATTACACAATCATTGTTGTTCTGTATAATTCCTAGGGGAATATATGGCTTCAGCCTCAAGTCTTCTTTGTGTTTGGTTCTTTGCCAACGTTCCCAAATGGCTACAAATCTGCCCACATGATTTCATCCCCTCTTCACATCACCTCCTCATTGTTACCCTCGTAGTGACGACCAACACGACGCATTTCTTTTGGGTTCCAATCAAGTGATGGCTTGGCGTGGGACATCACTCACTTAGTGGTTGCTATTTTCAGAGTATGACCAATCCACCTCGATATCTGATATGTATCCACAGAATGTGTGTTTTGATTTTGACAGTCTATTATATTTTGCTATGTGTAAATAGATCGATATTTCATTATAACTGACATTATGCTTTTGTCTGTCCACTAACTAAATAAACAATGTATGACCTTGTTATCACATGACATTACAACCAATCATGTTAAGACTGTCTATTTATTGGTTCACGTGTATTAGTCACTTTCATATATACTTTTGTATTAGACACTTGTACATTATTCTGGTTCACACACATTTCGTACATTCCGTACCATTTCACTCACTCACTAGTGTGACATTTATTTTATTTTTTTATTTTATCATCGTAACCCTGGTGGTCTTCTGATTTTCATCTTTCTGCGTCAGGACTATTAACTACTCGACGAGTACATAACAATTTCTATCTGCTTTTGTGTTTGAATAGTTTGATTCTCTACCAGGGATCCCTTTCTCTTGCAGATTTCTTGTTGTCATACATATGATCTTGAATAATGAGAAAATTGAGCTGTTGATGAAAGTCTGTAGATTGATCGAAGTGGCTTTCATAACGCGCTGACCAATATCTCCGATCTGTATAATAAGTAGCACTGGCTTTACACTGGAGTTGAAAATTCAAATCTTGTTTTTCGTGCTGAGTGCTGTTGACCTCCACACAGACTTAGGAGTAATGAAACTCGTCTTGATTTCCCGATCCTCGCTTTGACATCCTCATTTGTTCAGTCCGTCTGTAGTTGGAACGATGCTTCCCAAGTGGGTAGGTAAGGGAGGTTGCTTCTTTCAAATTTCTCCCATTTACGCTGACTGGTATCTGTTGCTGCTGGCCAGATGTCAAACCCTTTTCCTGAAAGCCAGTAGACCACTGACTGCTTATATTTGAGCCCTTATAATCGGTCTGTGTTTACGCTTCATATCACATCTATGCCTGATGAATTATGTGTAGTGATGTATTCCAGACGGGATGGAATGAGTGCCGTAGATTGCAATGTCACCTACTTCAACCTAAATAATATTCTCTAGTTCTATCCTCCAAATATTCTTTTTTTAATAGAACTGCAAGTTTTAATTTGTCATCTGCTGAATGTCAGCCGAGTTTTTTACTGGGTTACTTAGGCAACCTCTCATTCAGTCAATCAACCAGTCAGTAGTAGAAATTCTCATACAAAATGTATACGTTTATACATATATATTTATATGTATATGACAGAGTAACTCATTTACGAGGAGGTGCTTTTTTTCTCCTTCCTAGCATTATTCACTGTAATCTGAAACTCTTGAAGTATTAAAGTACGAGAAACAAAATATGATAATCCAGAAATGACAACATTCATTAATCTCCAGCAATCATTACCATAATCTATAAGATTTTTGACTGTCAAAATCAACCCCAGTCATACAATATTGTATGTATAAACAGACGTTCCCTTTACATATGTGTATATATCCCCAACCCATTCTTAGGTAGGCTTCAACTAGTTATCTACTAAACATATCTGACATGAATTAAGCATGACAAGCAATTTAATACTTCAAAAAAAGTATATAGTTGTTAGACATACGGAATTCCGTTTTTTTTTGTCTATCAAATTAGTGGAAATTGGGAAATAGTCATTATAAAAAATAATAATACGTTATAATGTTGTCCACTTATCTATAATAAATAATAATAATTTTTCCTTCACGTTCCCCTGTGGAACATAAGGCTTCAAGCTAGTGACTTGAAGTTTCTGTAGCAGCGTTTATTTTACAGGATGAGGTTGCTAGCCTCATGCCCAATCTTTCCTCTTTACCAGGATTATTTCTGGCTTAGCGAGGTAAAGGAGTGCGCCGGCCGGGAATCGATCCCCGGACCATGCGCATGGTCGGCGAGCGTCCTAACCGCTATGCCACAGATGCACATTCACTTATCTATAAGGAAAATATTACTGCTTTGACAGTTAACTTTGTGAATGAATTCCATTCCTGAATGATATTCATCGACTTTAAAAAAAAAGGCCTCGACAAAGTTGACTGTTAAGGAATTCTGAGAATCCTTCAGCATTATGGTGTCCTCTTCTAATATTTATCTGTCTTATTTAACAGTCTATTGGTAATAGCTTATTTTAAGTGATTCACACAAGGAAACTCGGCGATGTCTCTGAAGTGAATTCAGACACGATAATACGATCTAAAGGTCGATATATCTCAAACCAACAAGGATGAGACAGTTTACTAACTTCAAGAGCTTCGTTTTACTGATCCAAAGGCGGAACCTGGTAAGTACATTCAGTTCAAGAATTATGAAAATCTCTTCCGAAGGCATGGTAGAGAAAGAATTAAATTTATTCCGTGAAACTCTACCTTATATAACGGGTATCCACCAAGATTCATCGACAAAAAATATTGAATAGTAGCCTCCATTGACAAATATTCCAACTGTTCTTAAGAAACTTCTCTTCAGACACCTGGAATTCAAAAGTAACATCTCAACCATAATTCCGACAAACCGTCTTTCTAAATGTCTGAAGAAGACATTTCCAACAGCCATCTCTAATGTTACATTCTCCAGCAGACAGTTAATCCAGTCCAACGTTAAATATAAGATACCGCTTTTGTCCACTTCAGTGTGTATTTATCAATTAGCTTGCTCGTGTGAAGCAAAGTATATCGGTCGTACGGTAAGTCGAGTCCACAAGCATATCCTGGAACACTGCTCAGACTGGCAAGCCAGAGGATTAAAGAAGAATAGCATCAGCTCTATCCTCCAACACCTTGTCATCTTCGAACACCCAGCATCCCCCCATGAATGCTCCAAAGTGTTACACAGATTCCCTCAATATCGTACGAACGGACTCCGAATACACTGTCTGTACATAGCTGAATCATTAACTATTCGGGATCTGAAACCGGACCTCTGCATGCAAAAGAGATACATACATTCTCTCGCCCTATCTTGGCCACATTAAAGTTCTTTTTTATTAAGCAAGTTCGCTATTATTATTAATACTATTTTTTTATTATCATTATTATTCCCATCATTCACATTTTGTTACCATTCTATCACTGTTTATTAATAGCGTTGCTTTTTCATACGGTTTTTATATAAAAACACTTTATTGCCTTTCCACTAAATCCTGTCCATTCTGTACGAGATTATTGATTAGTCAGCGTCTCGGACTTATTACGCCATGCCAAATTGTGCCTATTTTCTAACCTTCAATTACTCATCCCTTCTGTTTTACACCTTACATTACATGATAAATGTTTCGAGGAAAACTTTTACGATTATCAGATCGGCCTTGTGATTCCTTTGTTAAATATAATTACCATTGTACAGCAGTTAGTGTGAACGAATCGTCAAAAGGAAAATTGTCTTCACTGCTTAGGACTTCTTCTAAAGACAAGGCTGCCTAGTGTAACTAATGGCATATTCGATGGTGAAACATGTTGTTGAGGGCGAGAAGATGGGTGAACTTTTGGCGGACAGCGGGTAATCGAAGTTATGTACTTCGTGGAAGATATACATAGGAAAACTGGAGTGTTGGAAGAAGAATCTGGAAAGGGGGATTTCAAGCCAACGTGTCAGCTAGAGAGATTCGAAAGAGGTTATCGACTGCACATATCTAGGCAGCATTGGGTCAATTTCATGCAGTTGGTGCAGATGAGGATGTCAACGTCAGTATCAAAAATGCGAGGAAATACATTGTTAATCAGTATACAACTCGGCTCCACTCAATACTAAGAACGAAATTCGGATTTGCAGCACCATTGTTATATCATTTCTTCTATGTGTCTCAGATGATCGGTATACCACCAATAACATATTAAACAGGCAACAGAATTCCTTCAGTTTCTGCCTTCGCTTCATACCGAGCATTAGGCAGATATTCTGAAGGGATTCCTAACAAGAGGACTCTGGTAACGAACCAATCAATAATCTATGGCCCAACAAGTATGTCGAAGAAAACAGAAATGGGCCAGACGCACGCTGATGAGACCGCTGAGGAACGTTGCGCTTCAATCTTTGGGGTGGAACTAGGACAGCAAACGGCGAGCTGGTTGATATTGTGAGTGCAATAGAGAGGAAAAGATGACGGTTTACGGTACATCGTTGAGCCAATTATAGAGAACTGCAGATACCGGGATTCAGTGGAGGTGTCCTGCACTTTACTGAAAACTCGAGGGAATGATGATAATTATTTGTAGGAAATTAATAGACCTGAAGATTTCAGCAAGTCGCTAGAATTAAGGAGCTATACAACTTCGAACTTCGACTTAAACTGCTGTTACTGTAGCAAAATCGTCCAGACATCAATGATAGGCGTCAAATCATTGATATTGTAAGTATTTTCTGTTGGTTTGATCAGAAAAGCTTCACTTATGTTTGCGTCTACTCTGCTTTATTTGATTTCAACTCAAGTCCATAAATTATATGTGACTCAGCTTCAGGCGGCCCGCTTAAATTTCGGTCTGCCAAAAACGCCATTTTCCATCAACTTACATTCTGCCTCAATATGCTCCTAAATTTTTGTTTTGATCAAACACATATGTCTTCAAATCGTATTATTTATAATCGCGTATTTTTAAAAGTCTTTCCACCCTGTCCCTTTTGGGGAAAAGGCATCATGGTTTTCGGCAGCATGGATTCAAACGTAGAGAAATTAGTCATATAACTGTTCCTGAGGTTGTCAGCACTAACTTCAGGACTCTACTGAACAAATTGAACTATCTCCGATCTCCAATGTCCTCAAATATGTATAGAAGAGACTTGGCTCCACTAGAAGTGTGAATAATAATTTAATCTCAATAAATGAATATAAAATGTTTTCCATCAGCACAGACATAGTTTAAAGAAAAAGCATAGCGGAGGGGTAGCCATTTATGATAATAAAAAGTGGTCTGCATCTAATCAAGTACATTTTATGTTTTGAAATATAGACTGCATCACTGTTGGGTGTCGCCCAAAGCATCATTATTGATTATTGTTCCTTTTTGTTCCGAATAGAAAAACATAGCAACACAGAACATAGGGCTTCAGCAACACGCCTCCACTTTCTTCTATTTGCCATCGTCCTCTTAAGGTGGCTTCACGATTGACCATAATCTTTCATTTCCTCCAACTCAAACTTTCTCTTTCATGTCACTCTCGCTTTGACGTTGCACTCGTCACTTTCCGTTTGGATTCTATCCGACCGACAACCAGCATTGCGCACGATGTCATTCGAAGGTGTACTCAGTGTAGGCTTGTTAGATCTTCGCTTTTTCCTAGGTATTTGCTGAGCGATCGGCTTTTGGTTGGTTTATTGCCAGCCAGAGTTTCGTGTTACTTATCCTTTCTGGCAAACTGGCCATTTCATCTTCAGTGTGGAGTGAAGGCAGCTGCTGATGAAACTCTCCAATTTTTGACACTCCAATGTTCTCACCCGTAGAGAAGCACTGATCGATTCTGCATAGTTGTTGAAAATCCGAATCGTGTTCTTTAAACTGCTGAGTGCAGATTTCCAATTTGGTTTAAGGTTGATGGAGGCGTTTCTTGCCTTTTCAATTCTAACCGGCCTTGGATTCTTCGTCCATTCCGCCTGTGGTTGAAACAGTGCTTTCTAGCTAAGTGATGGAGGCAACCTCTGTTAAATCTCTCTCGATGATGGTGAGTGGTGTTGCTTGTTGTTGATATCGATCAGTTATATTCATCACTTCTGCCTTCTCTGTGTTCACTTGGAGTCCAATCTTCGTTAACTGCCTTTTCAGCCAGCTTGCTGATTTTTGCTTCAAATTCTTCGAGTTTCCGTGGCATAAGACATTAATCATCTGTGGAATCCAGATCCCTCAGAGTCTTCTTAAAGGTGGTCCTGACTCCTTGCTCCCGATAGTATGACTCATAATTCAATCCACTACGATTAACTATATCATTGGTGATAAAACGCAGCTTTGTATTTCCATTATGAGTTACTTGACACGTGACATCGTCATATAGCTGTTGAATGAGATGGTAAAAACACGGCCGCTCCATACCGTATTGTTGAAGTAGTCTCTAAATTACTTCTCGGTCAACACTATCTGTCGAAGCCACTATCAAACTCGATGAAGTTGAGATAGCAACGTGACTTCATTCTATGATTTGTTCTATGAGTATGCGTAGAGTTGCGATTTCATCACTACTTGTTCTGCCTTTACTGAAACCCCCTTGTTACGGCGGACAGAGTTCTTCATCTACTGCATGTTTTGTTCTCTCCAGAATGATGCAACTTAGTATTTTACTTGGCGTGGACAGAACCATTATTCCACGCCAGTTCCTGTGACGAGAGGCCTCAGTCGGCCTTCTTTAGCAGTTTGTTTACGAGGTAGCCCTTCTGCCAGTCAGTAGGGAACTTTCCTTATTTCCAATCGTTTTATTCAAAGCACTTAATTAAAGATTCCTGTGTATAGATGTTTATATGTTTATATTCAAATGAGTTGGTTTGTAAGGATTAGATTTGTTTTTTACGAGTTTGATATTGCTTAGATATCACGATTGATATCACTCAGAGATCCACTGAAAACAAGCAGGCAGTACTGTGTAGTCACTCATTTTATCCTAGTTAAGGAATCATCGGTAGCACGCACCCACTGGGGTCTGAACCCATGACCGTCTGGTTACAAACCAAGCTCGTGTACCATTCAGTCAATCTTACACAATTCAAACCAACTATTCAGCTTTAATCTGATGATCGCTAATGCCTTCATACATGACGGCGTTTTGTGGAGTTTTAGTGTGAAGTCATGACTAGTGAGGTCCATCCATTCCAGTATGAGGATGGATGTTCTGCTGATGACATTAACTGATGGTCGCGCTAAATCAAGAATTGGTAGAATCTAGAATTCATTGGCCATTGTGCCGAGTCCCAGTGTCCTAATGGTCTACGAGCTAGCTTGCCATGCAATCAGAAGGTCCTGGGTCCGAACTCCGGTGGTATCACATGCTGAAAATTCCATATTTGTACCGAAAATGCGGTGTGCAATCAATCTGTAACCGGAAAAAATATTTTGTTCGACTTACATGTATAAGTCGGCCTAAGTCAGTGACTCAATGGTTTTGATATCATTCTTTTAACTGTTTTTTTATAGTAGTTCTACAGGTTTGGTTTTTTATTGATGTAGTCGCTTCCCTTCCTGTTGTAAACTCCTTTTATTTTCCCTTTGCTACTGTAGTTCCAATTGCTTTATTCCTTATTTTTCTGATTCTAAGGGGAGCAACCCATAAAGTCGCGCCTCTGTAAACCAAGTATACATGTAACAATCCTTTTCTCAGGTATCAGGCTAGCAACGCCTCCTTGTAAACAAAGCTGTTACGGAAACTGCAATACGATGAGTCTCCTTGCGACCGAAGAAAAATCCATGTGGGATAATAGAACCTATTCACCACTTATGGGACTGGCAAAGTTGCGCAGATCTTAAACGAGATGAAAAGATATGGTACTGAAGTACTTAAATAATGCGAAAGCAGATGGAAAGAGAGTCGATGACCTACTCCAATGGTATGCAACCACCCAAAAAACAACGCAGTCGTCGAAAAGAAAGAAGAGTTTAACAGACAACTACTGGCAACAATGGACAATACTTCAGTCGGTGACATTAAAATACTAATGTGAAACATGAACGCCAAAATAGGACCAAGCAACACAGGAAGAGAACGTATTATGGTTAGAGAAGCTCTCGGAGAAATGAATGAAAATGAAGAACTCTTTACTGGCTTCTGCGATTTCAATGAACTAGTGATTGGTGGGAGCGTATACAAGCACAAGTATATCCACAAGGCGACATCGTTGTCACCAGACAAGCGAAGTGAAAACCAAAAATACTTCATCACAGTCTCAAGGAATTAGAAGAAACAATAATAATAGTAATAATAATCTCATTTATTGGGGGAAGATAGCATCCATAGAAGATAGTGATTTTTACAAGTTAGGGAGAAACTTCAGAATTAGCGGATTGTAAACCTTTTTAATACTCGCAGAGTTAACAAGACTATTAGAGGTCATACCCTGACATAATACTGTTTCACACTGTGATACATATATATATAATACAGTAGCTTTCTAAAATACATACATAAACATGAAAACACTGCCTTGAAATAATCCCCTACTGTTTGTAGTTGAATGAAAGACGCTGTTTCACACAGTGAAGTAACTCGTTTAGATTTTCTAAACGCACTGGGACTATTTTTCAGAAACACACAAGCATACAACACCTATATGAGCGGGGAGTGAATAAAATGATTGACATGAAAAGTATCAACATAATTCACTTCTTAAATTTTGAGTGGTATCCCTGTGGTGTGAACCAGACAAGAGAACTAGAACCCTGCTATATTTAAGCATTCATAAAAACCCAGTTCAGTAAACAGCGTACACTTTCATCACACAGCTTCTTTTTGTGTTCTGCGGATATTCATTCACGATTATAATCATTGAGAGAAGCTTAAAAAAGTCACGAATCATAGCGGTTGCTCAATAAGCAATTATCTTCATTTAGCGGACTCGTAGATAGCACTTTGGAGTTTGAAAATGTGTTTTCCGGTTGCAAGTCTCAACAAGAACTCTGTCAGTTTGCACAAATGTAAGGATATCTAGGTGAGAAATCTGGAAATGGATGAAACAATCATCTTGTCCATCAACTGAATAACCCGTTACGAGGGTTACCGGGTAGCTATTAATTTAATACAGCATGTGAGTTCCGTCTGATTTGTGATTTACCATCTGCACATATACCTTCAAAGATGATGCTTCTATTGAAAAGCAAACCTGAGAGCGACTCTTTCAGACTCGAAATCACCTCAAATGTGAAAGTAACCAAATTATAGTTTAGGTTAACGTTGCTGTCGTTTGAGTAAGGCACAGGATAAGTGACTTTTGGATTTAGACTCGACATTATTTTCCAAAAAGAGATATAACAGCTTATTCAGCTTAAAAAGAAATACTATTGGAAATGATATGAAATATTTGAAGGTATGTTGGCTCTTTGTACAGATAGTCCGATAATTTAGGATTATCTAACTTGACGGCTGCCCGGAGGAATTGCTATGGAATCCAAGATGTCGACTTGACGGTGAAGAGTTCAGTTCAATCAGTCGATTGAAAAGTTTAAACCGAATTAAATCTCCATTCATTTTCAGTTTTGAATGACTTTTCATATACCGGTTAGCATGATTTCAAAAGAGAGAAATATCTCGGGGGTCGTAGCACATCACAAATAAGATGAAAATATACTGAATTAAATATTGTAGATTACTGGTCTTCCAATGGTTCTCTGGTTGATGTCAACTCTTGGTCAATCTAATAACCAATCAAATCTCTGGAAAACAGCACTTAATAATTACTGTGATGCTTCCTGGTGATTGGCCGTATACATAAGTTACTTAAAGTTTCAATGAGCAGTTGTAACCAGCTGGATCTACCAAGTCAGGTAAGAAACCATGTTCTTGTCTAGGTTATTAACTGGCGTTCATGCTATATATATATATATATATATATATATATATATATATATAATATATCACGAATTGATAGAAGTTAGAATTCTCAAATCACCGGATCAGCTTTTAGTGGCTGACATTATTCTGACATTATTATTATTGTTCCCTTGGGTTCCTAGTGGAACATAGGGCTTCAACTGCACGTCTCCACTTGTTTCTGTCTTTTGCTGTACTTTTCACGTGCATGCATGTTAGTCCATACGGTTTCAAGTCCTCTTCACACAATCTCCTCCGTGTCAATCTTGGACGTCCCACTCGCCTCTCCCCTTTTGGGTTCCACTCAACGAGTTACTCAATGAGCGACATTTTTTTTCCTTCACGTTCCTCAGTGGAACATAGGGCTTCAAGCTAGTGGCTTGACGTTTTCTGTAGCAGTGTTTATTTTACAGGATGAGGTTGCTAGCCTCATGCCCAACCTATCCTCTTCACCAGCTATTACTTCTGGCTTAGCGAGGTAAGGGAGTGCACCAGCCGGGGATTGAACCCCGAACCATGTGAATGGTTGGCGAGCGTCCTAACCAATATACCACAGACGCACTATGAGCGACATAGTGATGTGTAAACAGAAGGAATTTAAAAAAAACGCAAATGGTATCATGAAACACATCGAAACAATCTACAGATTATCTAGTATACCGTATGAAGTCACATTTCGGTGAATCAATATGAAATAGTGGCTCTTTCACAATTCATAAGGCAGGATATCTTATTAGGCCAACAACTGACCTAAGAAACACTCCAGCACACCAGTGTTCTAAATACTTAGCATCAACAGTATGCCTGATAGAGATACGTCCAGTTCTACGCTAAATATTTTTTATATGATGAAACAGAGGCTAGAGGAAATTTACTTAGAAAAAGATGGAAAAATGATTAGTTATGTATGATATGACCAGTTTGTATACTAACCTCTCCATTTAGACAACTCTTAAGGCAGTTAGAAATGAACTGAAGTTGATTCTGAACCTAAAATTTGTACCAGCCTATCGGTTGATGGAATAATGTTAAGTTCTCAGTTATCTCTAACCTCCAATATATTCAAATTTCAAAGTAAACCAATAAAACAAACGAATGGGGTGGCAGTAGAATCACTAGTATCCTCAAAAGTGGCAGGCGAACTTATGGATAGTTGGTAACATAAAGCTCGTTAGAAGGTTGAATCTTCTCCCTGGGTAGATTAGGGTGGAGATGTGTCGATGGTAAACTCACCGTGTTGAAATCCGAGCACATCCCTCAGTTCCAGGGTTTCATCATGAGGTGACATTATTTAGAGAACCATTGGAAAGCCTAAGATTACTGCCAGACAGCTATTTCGTCCTAGTCTGTGACTCTTCATCAGCACGCATCTACCAGCAGGATTCGAACCCAGGACCTTTTGCTGTGGCTCGATCCAATGGCCTATGAACTACAACTTCTTCCATTTCATGATATTGCGCAACCACCTCACAATGGTTTCTTCGATTAGTTACTGAGAAGTGGTCACGTGATGTCATAAATTGGCAAAAGTTAGAAATCATGGGCAATCTGATCGTGTCCCAGAGTAAACGAGTTAACTTGGCAAGAAATCGGAATGTCCTGGGTTAGAACAGTGTTGGTGGAGGCGTACTGTTGAAGGGTCCTAAACTGGGTTTAAACAGTTACACAGTACTCCCAAGTATTTCAATGGTTCTCTAACTCATATCAGTTCATGATGAAACCTTCCAACCAATCAAACACAATCCGTACAAAAATGAATACTTGAAAATATTTCACAGTGCTTTAAACATTGAAACTCAATATTAGACGATATCGCATCCACTTCTGAGTTATAAAACAAATAGGGTGAGTTTACCACACTATAATGCAGAATAAAACGAAAACACGACAAATTGCGAAACCGTACGGATAAATTGAAGTGAATATGAGCAGCAATAATTTACACTTGAAACCTTGTCATCCAGTTGTATGGTATTTGAAATAAACTAACTAATGCATCAATGGTTTGACGGTAGATTACTACTCGCCAGTCATACAGGTAGTCTGGGGTTTATCCACGGCCGACGCGCATTCTCTTATCATCCTAAGCCCATGGTTAGACTGGTAAAGAGGGAAGGTTGAACTAGGAAGCTAGCAACCCTAACCTTGTTCAATAAGCATCATTGCTACCGAAACTTCAAAGCTCTACCATAGAGCCTTATGTTTCACTGAGAAGGTAAAAGTAATAAAAGATATCATGTGGAATTACCTCCAGCCATAGTGCTTAAGTTCATCGTTTACATTAAACAATGTTTTTCGTCTTAATGCCTTGTCTCCATTGTCATCGCTCTAGGTTATTCCTAAATCTTTTCTTCTGGCAGTCTAGTTAAATGAAGACGGTATTTCAAGACATCTTCATTAGTGATACGTTTGCTTCATTTACTCGCATAATGCAATTTATCAGAGGAAAATGTCTTTATTATAGCAAATAAATATTACTGAACATTTAGAGTAATCTGATTATTCATTTATTCCGCAAATCAACATTTATTCAGTAATCAGAATGACAAATGATCAAATTATACAATCTGAATTTGAAAAAGGTAATTAAGGAATGTGGTCAACCATAGAGTAATCTTCCAAACAGGATAAATTGCTCAAAGAAATTCACTTATTTTCTTGATAAATTATATCACTTTGTAAATCGCTTAGCATATTTCAGAACTTAGTTGATTTACTCGCAAGCATATGACATTTTTAAGCAATTTGTATGCGAGATTTACTGATACTTTTACTCCTACAAACCTACTCTTTCAAACATTTGTAAAAAAAATATATTTGCAAAATCTCAACGATATTGAAATGAGTAATTCCAACGCTTTGTTCGGCAATCTGGTCCGAACTTCTTCAGGGAAATTAATCGAAATTAACATAACAAAGTTCATATATAAAGGGACACCTCTTGTTTTTTTAAAAAATTTTCCAATCATGATTTATAAAACAAGTATTAACAAGTATAATAAACAAAATTGTACGAGTTGTGATCAAAATTTGACCTCAGCAGAATGCGTATCCTAAATTCGTAGCTGTCCAGTCACCTGACAACTTCAGTAGGTCGAATAAAGCAGCTCAATTTTCAGAAAGAAGACAAAGTAATAAGTTTGACGGGTTGTTCAACTAAACTCTAATCCTAAACACCATAATTTTGAAAATACGTCTAATCATAAATTTCTAGATACTAACAGTTTGAACAGACATGAAGGTGTGATGTTAGCTGACGCATAGGAAGTCCCGATTAATAAATAAGAATGGATATGTATCACTAACTAATAATACTTGGTCAAAGTTTTCCGACTGTCTATATCTACTTATGGAGACGTTAAGACATTGTTTTACAACTGTTCATTCGCACACACATACATACACACTGTGTTTAAAGTGTTTAACAAAGGTAGATCAATATTTGTAAGTTTGAGGTCAAATTTTGATCACAACTCGTGCAATTTTGTTTATTATACTTGTTAATACTTGTTTTATAAATCATGATTGGAAAAATTTAAAAAAAAACAAGAGGTGTCCCTTTATATATAAACTTTGTTATGTTAATTTCGATTAATTTCTCTGAAGAAGTTCGAACCAGATTGCCGAACGAAACGTTGGAATTACTCATTTCAATATCGCTGAGATTTTACAAATATATTTTTTTTTACAAATGTCTACTTCTCACTCGGCGCCCAATTATTATAGAACTATTCTGTCAAATCTTGATTACAGTTCATTTGATCTACTCTTTCAAACCTACAAACTCACTTAGAGACAAGCTCTGTAGGCTAAAAGACCCGAAGGACCCAATTAAACAAAATAACGTAATTTACAGGACAACTTGTAATGACTTTGAAGGAAGTCATCTAACTACATAGGTGAAACTAATAGATCGGGCGGGGTACTCAGATTGTCGGAACATAATAATAATTTTCAGACTCATTATATTTTTTTATATTTTTCATGTTACTATTCATTCACCTTTGCGATTATTTCCCTATCTTTATAAGTTCATCATAAAACGTGACAATCTAGCCAGCTTCAGTACGGAAATACTAATCAACCCTGCTTTGGTTGGACATTAGTTAACTAGTCTCATGTGTCTAATCTTTTATATTTTTACAGGTCGAATCCGAAAGGAAGAAATTACTAGACACATAACAATAGTACCTCACTTATGTCTAGTCAAAGTATCCAGTACAATACTAAAGCCGGCTATTTACAAGGCGTTACCTAGTATTCTAGTAAGAAGTAGTGCCCAATGAGCCCCACTAAGTCAGGTAAGAGAATATTTACTCGCTTATGACACTGGCTGTTGATTGTGTTAAAAATATTTATTAGATGGCGTCTCAGGAGCTTAATCGCCTACGAGTTTGCCTTGTAACTGTAAGTTCCTTGGTTTTAACTTATGTGAGCGCGTGTTGCATAAGAGTTCCGGGTAAAGATGGGACAGCCAACTCAATCTCTACACTTATCCAGTGTTTCTCTAACACTGACGCCAGTGCGTGATTGAACATGGAGTTTATTCTGAAATAAAAAGACGGTATGTAGTACACACCGACTAAATTAATAAGAAGATAGTCACAGCAAAGAATATATTTTCTTTTCCACGAAGTCATCAACATTCGTGCATTTATAATAAATGGGTAGGAATAATTGCCGGTCATGGGGCAAATTAATAAAACTACAATTAGGAATTGAAATGCCATAATAAACAAGGGGGGTGGATAAAACTTAAACAAATTAGCATCATAATTACTGAGAAGGCTGATATATATTGTGCAATTAGAGGTTTGTTTGAGTTCTATCCGTTTTCCTTGTTTATTAGGGCATTCCAGTTCATAATTGTAGTATTAAGAATTTGCCTATTGACTGCAGATTATTCTAAAACTTTCCTACTTATTTATGATAAAATACATCAGTGTACAGCCTAGTTGATGATTTGGTTGAAAAGAAACTTCTCCTCGCTGCAACTATCATTTTAATGATTGCTATGATCCAAAGTGTATATTCCGTGAATTGATTAGAGTTTCGGCAAAACTCCTGCGATAAGCACTAATACATGCGGAGCAGAATAAATTGATCAAGACAAAGGATCTCTTTGGCGTACCCATTTGGACTCAGTTTGGATTGTTGAATCATTCTAGTGAGAACTGATAACGTTGGATGTCTACCTGTTATCTTCAGGCCGTTCTTGTAGCATAGAGTCAAAATTCTCATTTCAATATATAAACTGAAGAATTCACACATCTAAATTATTCCTAGAATTTTTTGTCAGTCTTCTGAGTCATAAACTGACATAAAGTTCTAGGAGAGATTTTTCAAATACGTTAATCACTCGTTATTGATCCAAGTAACATTGACCTGATGTGTGCTGTGAAACACTTTCATCTAACATTACGTGCTGCAGTGTTGCAATCGAATCTTATATGCACCTAGAATGAAATGTTGAATAAATGCGCTCTACATATAACCCAAGGAACAAATATCCGTTACCACACTCAGCCAATGAGTCAGAATTCAATACGTCATGAAATCTAACCTCCATCATTCAGTGAAATAAATTTTTCAGCCAAGCAATGTCACCAATGAACATTCAATTCATCATGACACTGTTGGAGCCTAAATCCTCCGTCGAGTAGCCAGTAGCTAACCTTGTGAGGGGAAGTTCTTTAGTTCAATATATATGAAGCCGCAAATATGCACTAATAAATACTCTCAAAGTACAGCGAAACAGCTTATCAGAGGAAAATTGATTACCCATTGTTCTCTTGAGGTGAGAGCAGGCTGTTAGCCAAATCGGTAGACATTAATTTACGTCAATGTTCATGTCGCAAATATTGGTCGTGAGAAAATGTAAACGGAACTGATTCAACAACCAATCACAGTAGACCTTGCGTAGGCAGATACAGTTAACACATAGATGATCTGACATTCAAGCAACAGTCACAAAGAGATGCAAAGCTAACTTTCTGTGAGAAACAGCCAATCAGAAGACTGTGTTTGTTTGCTTGAATAAGCTACAATAATGTACATGAAAATATATAAATACGTGTTGATTTCCTTCATAAACGATCTGTTGCCTGTCCCTTGTCTCGTGTTGTTACACTCTTATGATGATTTTACCTTGAAAAATCGTTTCCAAATGTATCAGAAACCTGAAATTCGAAAAACGTCCTTGTCTGACTACTAACTAACATTAAATGTAAAGGGAGAATAGAAGCATATTTTATAACAAAAGTATACATTGGAAATATGATGTACTGGTACTGACAAAATATGTTGACAATATATTAAAATCATGATTTGTACATGTCATAATGAGTTAGTGGCACAGCGGTAGTATGCTTGCTAACCGCGCCTCTTCACCTGGTTAGGATTTCGATTCCAGGCCGACTCACTCCTTTACATCGATCAGCCAGTAATGCGATTAGAAAAGAGGGAAGCGAATCCATCCCGTAAAAGTAATCCCTACTGTTACCAAAACTTTAAAGCTCTGCCTTGAAGCTCTATATTTCAGTGCAAACGTGAAAGAATAAATAATAAAAAATAAATATATAAAAATTATTAAAATCCGGATTTACACATGTCTTCAGTATTGCGTCACTTTCGTCTTCCTTCCATACATACCTTATTGTTTTATGAGCACTGTTCAAAGATTTCTTCTTTCCACCATAAAATCCATCCCACTGTTATTCGATAATCTTGCAGATGAAATACACATTTTTATCTGTATCTATAGGCTACTTATAAATCTTGTCAGTAGCACCAGTCACACCATAAACACACGGTAAGCAAACGTGGAATTGAGATATCACAATAAAATATCACTGCAGTGTTAGCTGTACAATAGACTACTTCATTTTTTGAAAACGCTATTTATCAAAGCAGCATGTGGTGATGTAACATGAATTTTGTCTACATCAACACTGGAGAGGATTCTGATGAACATAAAATATTCAACCTTCCTCCCCAGCAAACTAAAGTTAATAGCACATAATTATAAGACAACGCCCCACAATTCAACATGTGTTATTTTCAAGATAGTTAAAGTTGTAAGCATATGTGGTCAAATTTGTTTTTCCCGCCTACCTAATTTTGTGTGTGGTCAAAATTCACTATGGGTGCAAGGTATAATTACCCTAGACAGTCAAGATACAATATTAGTATTTAGGCGGCACTTTTTCATAGTGAAATTACAAACACAACTTGCGGTATTATATAAGAATCTTAAATTGAAACTTCAATTTTTAGAAGATATTTGTAAGTGATAGAGGAGGTTTGTGGCTCATGTGGATGATTTTGATGTGGTTGTACCCTCTGAGATGGATTGTTGTGAAGCTTTCATTGCCCTATTTGGTAACAACTTCAGCGCATACTTCAATTTGAAAAGAGGTTTAAGATTTATCCACGAGTTTATTAGTTATCTCTCCTGGTGCCTTAAAACGTGATTAATTGTTTTTGTGTGTTTTCACACCTTCTAGGTTACTTATATTATACTTTAATATATATATATTGGTTGCCAAATTTTGGTAAATTTTGATGTGTCTGTTGGCTGATAAGTAACTGAGTGCGTATTCTGCTACTGATCTTATCAACCACTGCATGGTGGAATGCCTAAATTTTGGACTATCAAAAACTCCCATCTTTCTGTTGCACATATTTGCTTCCGTTTGGTTCGTTTTAATAAATTATGACATAACATTTAATGGAATTATCTACTTCTGTGTATTTGAAATGTTTACAAGCTTCTGATTCGCAAGTTCTGACTTAAATTCAGAAATGGACCGAGATAACTGTTCTTCAGTGGCAAAGTTCAAAAATAGCGTCTCGGGATTGTGAACACTCTAATGATCTTGAACGCATGTTAGTCATCGGCTGACAGCACCTGTGATTATCATATCTGAAATATCATTGTTATTCACCAACAAAGAAGCAAATCGCACTCAATTGACGTTAATAAGCGTCAATAGTTCGTTAGGGTTAGGATCAGGGGTTGAAATTGGTGTCAGATTTAAGGTTAGGCTTAGTGTTAAGTTTAGAGTAAGTGTCAGGAATAAGGGTAAGATTATCATTATGAAAAAATCGAGAGTTTGCGACATTTATTTTAATTTGTTTTCTTATCCACGTTTCCCTGGTAATTAGTCGTCAATCCTCATACTTGAAACCATGGTAATTCAACCAACGACTTTTGAAGAAGACTATGCAACTTGATAAGAAAGATGAACAATTCAGATAAACATTTAAAGTTTTATCACCTCCGTAAATTCATGCACAGATAATAGTCTAACTTAGCAACTGATACTCGTCATTATAACTAGGACGTATATTTAAGTCATGTCAGAGAAACGTGCATCATTTTTGTGCGAAAATTCCTCATTTTTATGATTGGTCGGCTGAAGGTCATCAATGCATTCGCACTCCTGGGACGCTATTGTTGAACTTTGCCCTTCATTTATGTCCTTAAGATACAAAATGTACTTCTGAACACCTAACAATTGGTTTTCAATTAGATATCTTGCATTTTTTGGAAGAGAAAAAGCAGATGCATCATTATGGATCGTCACTTCAGAGACCATTGTGTCACAGGATATACTGTCATTGCATATTTTTACTTGAAGATATTGTACGATTAAAAAATATCATACAGTCAACTCATCTGAAAATTCTGTACATTCTATAAATATTGTCCTGAATAAATATATTATTATTGTTATAATTCCTGTGTTATGCCAAAGTGATCTGAATCCCTACTCTCTGCAATTAAATCTATTGGTTCTGCATTCAAGGTTACTGTGGAACACGTCAGTAGCCGTGGTGTTTATTTTTGACGAATAGGGTTCCTCTCCTCATGAATAACTTTACCTCCTTACCAGTTTTATCACTGACTTAGAGAGGTAAAGGAGTGCGTTGGCCGGGATAGAACCCCGGACAACATGCGTGGTCACCGAGCGTTTCATTTAAGTGTCACTGACTCAATGCCATCTTAAAGCTTGACTGTATTTCGTAAACAATTTATCGTCTCAAATGTTATTTTATCCTAAATTTCAGTTTATTTTTTGAGTAAAGAGGATGGCACAATAAGAAGTGTATATAGAAAGCTTACATCAGCTGGTCAGTATACTCTCTTTCTCAGCTTCGTACCCGTCAAATACAAACGCAATCTGATAAAATGTTTGGTTCATAGAGCAAGACCAATCTGCTTGGATGAATTTCTTGATGAGGAACTTAACAATAATAAACAGTTGCTAAGTTAAAATGGTTATGCAGAAACATTTATTGATAAGAATATGAATCTAAATTCAAAGCAGCACAAGTTACCAACAGTTCCTAAAAACGCCTTATTCTTACAAATCCAGTTCCTTGGGCACATCATCAGCGAGATACTAACACGACACCTTAGAAATGCTGCAAAAAAATCACTCCCTTCTCCTGAATTACTCTATGTCTTCAAAACCACTCCTCCTTTGCGTTCGAGAGTAAAAGATAAACTGCCTAATTTCGCCTTTTTCATGTGTATCTACCAATTTAACTGCTCCTGTGTAGCCAGTTACATAGGCTGTACACTTAGGCGTGTTTTCCGTGCAATTTTCGAACCTCACCCTGCATAGCCGGTAAGTTAAGGATATACAAAATCTTTCCGTAACGGTATTCTATTCCATCATACAGACACAGAACACAAGATTGATGTTAACCTGGAGTTCAAAGTAATTTATCCTATACAAACCAACAAATGTTAACTTCGTCCTAAGAGTTCAATTACTGAATATTACTGAGGCTATTGGGAATCCACATTAACAATCCTTGTTTATGTGTCCAAAAGAGGCTAGTTCATACATTATCCTTACCTTGGCCATCTAGGTTTGAATGGTTCTCAATTTTTGCGGAAATTTCCTTTTTATTAGTTGATATTCTTCTACTCACTATTATATCTTTATTACTATTATAATTTATGTATTTTGTAGTGAACTGTAATTCCATTGATCATACTTTACAAATAGATAGTATTTCAAAAACTTTATTATGAACAAGAATATGTACTCTTTTGATGTAAACTCGTTATTTACTAATGTGCCTTTGATCAAAACAGTTGACATTTTGTGTGATTATATTTCCACAAACAATTTTTTCATCCCGTTCCCTATATCTTATTTAAGGGATTTATTACTTCTATGTACTAACAATGTTAGGTTTACATTTGAAGGCGATTGTTTCCGCCAACTTGATGGTGTTGCTATGGGCAGTCCGTTAGCGCCCCTTTTAGCAGATATTTATATGTCGCATATTGAGAATTTATCGGAAGATTTAATCGAAAATGTGCCACTTTATAGAAGGTATGTAGATGATATCGTAGTCATCAGTGATAAGCCTTGTTCTGCTACCTCAATTTTAAATCGAATGAATGAAGTTCAGAATAGCATATCACTTACATCTGTAGAAGAGGAAGATAATTGTTTATCTTTCCTAGACATATTGCTTAGTCGACGGCTTGATGGGTCAATAAAAAGATCTATTTATAGAAAACCTACCTGGACAGGACAGTATCTTAATTACCACAGTTTCTGCCCTATTCGGTACAAAAGAGGCTTAGTAAGGTGCCTCTTCAGTAGAATCCGACGAATATGCACTGAAGACACGCTTGATGAAGAAGAAAGAATATTGACACAAACTGTGGTTGATAACAATTATCCAGACAAGTTCATCAGGAGATATAATGTAGTCAGAACACCAAGACCCACTCTCCAACTCGCCCCTAAGAAAGACGTGTACATCAAGCTACCCTATATGGGACATCAAAGCAGCTTGATAACTAGACAAAGGCTGAACGCTGCTGTTAAAAAGACTTTTTATGCAGCTGATATCATAATATTAGAGAATGTAAAGCCATTATATCTATCTAAGCCCTTTGAACATGCGAAAAATGACGTCACATCCCACTGTATTTACCAATTTGAATGTACGTATGGACACACATACATAGGGAGGACCCATCGATCTCTGCAAGTAAGGGATGACTTCAGAGCATATTCCAAAATGGCTCCAGAAACAAATGGAATCATCAGAACCTATTAACGGTGAGAACAGGAGACCTAGCTCTTCTATTGCGAAACATATTATAGAGACAGGTCATAAAATTGATGTTAACAGATCTTTTAAACCTATCTATAAAACGTGTTTGGGGCGTATCCTAAAGTTTGTAGAAGCCTTAGCACTTAGAAAGTTCAAGCCACCTTTATGCGTTCATAAACAATTCGCCATCACATTAAACCTTCCTTGGTAAATTTTGTTTTGATACCATAGCAGATGTACTATTACCTCTGCTATTTGGTTTAGTGGTCTTCATTGTTATTTTGACCTTGAATATGTCCTTTTAACTTGACCTAAGTCTATTTTTCTCACCTCTTACCTCTTTAATAATTTCACATATATTCCTATGACAAGTCCGTGTGTGATCAGATTGTTCGAAATGTGTTGCGCAAATACATTACACGATTCAGACAAATTACGTCTACTTATTGCTTTATCTAAATTCGTAAAGGGAACTAATTGTTTTAAAAACACTAGTATTGTTATTGACTACCAATCCAGAATATTCTGTGTATATAAACATATCTACGTGTAATTGTAGAGCCAGAAGAGGAGATTATCGTAAAGGATATTCTTTGTTCATTTAATTTGTGTTGAAACAACAGAAGTTGTATACTAATTGGTTTCTTTTAGAGCTCAAACTCAAATATTGATGATATTGTCTTCTTTTTTATGATATTTCTTATCCAAACATTGTAGAACTCAAGCATATCCATACGTTTAACATTATGTTTTTCATGGCTAACATACGTTTAGGCTCGAGACTCTCATTATAAGTGTATGGCTTTATAGTGGCTTCTGTGGCCAGTTTCTTTTGGTACATTTACTAACAAAACAGACAAGTACTTCTCAGATAATCTACTTAAAGCCGGCCAGAAACATTTCTGTCAGAAGTAAACATCTTTGACTTTTTTGGAATAATGTCAAATAAGATTTTAGCTGCGCTACATAGTGGTGCTTTTTTATCACATTTGAACCTCTCA
Source organism: Trichobilharzia regenti (assembly GCA_944472135.2). NCBI lineage: Eukaryota > Metazoa > Platyhelminthes > Trematoda > Strigeidida > Schistosomatidae > Trichobilharzia > Trichobilharzia regenti. The sequence goes on along the minus strand of OX235264.1, from coordinate 122,811,885 downwards.
ACATGATCAGACCTGTCAAGTAACACTCACAAACTGCCTTCATCCGAATAACTTTTCGATAGACGAAAGTCTTTAAAAATTCCATTTCTGTTTTTTTCTAAATTCGCTCCCTCTAGTTTGGTATCATGGTGTCCTGCTTAGCATCTGGGCTACGAGAAGTCGCCATCATTTGACGTCAAAGATAGCAAATGAATAAGTATAGCAGGAAAATATCACAGGCATGAAAAGAAGACAGAGAAACACGATACGAAAGGCAAAATTAGCCCAACATATCAGTACATTGGAAAACTATTCCTGGCTCTTTGAAAATTAAACTGACCACCTGCAGAATCCAATCATTCGATTATGTCCTTATGTTTAAAAATGTCTCCACCTTCAGCCAACTGATGTGCATTTCTGGGAGGAGACAAAGAATTTTATATCATGATGGAGTGGTTTACGCTAAACGGCAAATAGCATCGCCTCATGCTATCTACTTGAACACCTTGAACGATTTGAATTTTATCATGCAATATACTCCGCTGTAAGGAATAAAGTCGTTATTGTTATTATCATTGTCTAGTTCTGGTGCACAGCACTGATGTCTTTCTGCTATATTCAGCCGTCTTGTTTGCAGAATTTTTTGATGTCATCTATTTCTACTGTTGTTCCAGTTTAAAATCCCACTAAGAAATGTGTATATAGTATGTTATTTGTTATCACTATAGTAACCATACGGAAGTAGAAATAAATAGAGAAAAATAGATGCCTATCGTCCATTTTTTGTTCTTAATGTAATTCTTCGTTTAACTTTCATTTCCTGTTCCGTTATATGTATGGAAATATAAAGAAATATATATATATATATATGTATATACATATGTGTATATTACGCAATTTCCGTTTATTTATCAAATATGTTATCGCCGGAAACATTCTTATGGTATCCTGCTCTTTCCAATATACCTGCCGGAGTTAAATGAATTCAGAGATAAAAATATAACTAACTTGTCTTCTAAAGTCATCCAGAATTTCATACTTCCAATGTATCTTTAAAGAATTATGAAACCTTATTTAGTAGAAGCCACAAGGCAGTAAACCATTTGTCTAAATTTCATATGAAGCATAACAATTATTGTAAGTAATATAGTTTTCGCTGAAGAACACAATATTCACCTAACAGACTCTCTTCAAGCTGTTCAATCGGAGATATTATATCTGGTGAGGAAATTGTTGGGGTCGGGGTAATTATAGAATTAGTAGGCTAATGTGAAATTTTACATAAGATGAAGTGAAATTTGATAAAATAGAATTCAAAATTCTAAAAATAAAAAGCAATGATAATTTTAAATTTAGAATGAAAAGTGGCACAAGTGGAAACAATTCAGAGTGAGAATAGCAATAATAATAATTTTTAATAGTCGTAGTAATAAGAGAAAGGTACATGGAATCACTCAATAAACAAAATAAATAAATGTATATCCCTCAACATCCAAGGCAGAAGTAGGGATTGTACATGCTTCTTCTGTGGACAAAGGTCTGGCTTAAAGTCATGAATTTTCAAGGCCTTCGCTGTCCATAAAAGTCTGTAACGAAGAAAACGCGGGAAGTTGGCATGAATTCAATATATGATCTAGAAATCATAGTCAGGGTTGAGTGAGTGACGGAAGTCGATCAAGTGTTCCAGAATAGATTTTCGCACAGACTTCCTTTCTCCCTTGTAAAACCAAGCTGGAATATGTTCTCGTACCCGTGTACAAAGCCTCGTGTGGCTGCGACCAAAGTATACTGCTCCAATAGAGCAGGTGAACTGACAGATGCACATTTGAGGTGGACACATGAGGAGGCTTATAGTATACAGAGCCAACAGATCAACAGAGCCAAATGTCTAGATATTATAGAGAAGATTTGTAGCTCAGGTGGATGATTTTGATGTGGTTTTGTTCTCTGAGCTGGATGGTTAGTTTGCCAAATGTCTAGTTACTGAGGAGGAAGATATTAACGAGGAACTAAAATTAGTTCAATCCACTCTTGAGTCAAATAATTATCCTAAAGCCTTCATAAAAAGATACTTAAAATGTGAAGATAAGGATGAATCAAAACCTGCTGCTAAGAATTGGGTTAGTACAGCGGTGGTTCGTTACCGCAAAGAAACATCCGACGAAATAAAGCGAATCCTTAACAAACATAACATAAGAGTGTACTTTCGTGCATCTAACACCTTACGCTCATTACTGGTGAAGGTTAAGGATAAAATAGAACAAGAAAACCAGCAGAATTGCGTATACCAGATCAATTGTGGGGATTGTAACGCAGTATATGTAGGAGAAACTTCTAGACAGGTAAATATAAGAATGAAAGAGCATAAACAATGTCTAAAGGTGGTTCCAAAGAGCTCTGCAGACTTGAAGAAGCTAGAAAACAACTCAGCGATTGCGCTACATTCAATAGAAACGGGACACAAAATCGACTTTGATAAGACTAAGGTTTTACAAAAAGGTTTTGGTTCATATCAAGAAAGACTGACTGCAGAAGCCCTACATATATGGGTGAATCTCAACAGTTTAAACAGACGTGAAGGTGTCATGTTAGCCGATGCATGGCAAATCCTGACTAATAAACAAAATAAAATTTGATATGTATGATCAAGTAGTCACACTTAGTCAAATTCCCGATTGTCTACGTCTTCTTATGGAGAGAATAACAAAGCTATAAAAATTAAATTATATTTACAAAAATGTCAATTATTTTGTAACTATCCGGTCAAATCTTGATCACAGCTCATATGAGAATAGCAAATGTTTTATGACTGTTCCACCCACACACACACCATTGTATCCTGCATATACTGCATACACACATATATTTTAACAAAAGTAGACAAATTTTGAAAGTCTGAGGTCAAAAAGTTTTTGATCATAGTCCATACAATTATATATATCCAAACCAAGTTCACTTTTAACGGTTTGAAAAAATTTCGGCATTGGGTATATGATATTCATTATAATAGAGGTTTTTGTATTTCCCAATGAATGAAAAAACAAATTTTTTTTTTTTTTTTTTACGTTTCGCTTTTTAATGCTAATAGCTTTCTCAAAGTATTATTAAACCGGAATTTACAAAATCTCAGCATATATATAACAAAGAATTAGGGGGTGAGAAAAATATAGACTTAGTTCAACTTAAAAGGACATATTGAAAGTCAAAATAACAATGAAGATCGTTCAAACCAAATATCAAAGGTAATAGTATATCTGTTATTATATCAAAATAAAGTTTACTAACTTGATCATCGTTCGTTAGTCTGGGGTCATTTTTGGTTGTCAAGTTCGAGAATAGGTAAAGGTAACCAAACTAAGTGTAGAATGTGAAATACTTGATTATCGTTCGTCAGTATGAGGTCATTTTGGTTGTCATGTTGGGGAGTAGGTAAAGGTAACTAAACTAAGTGTAGGCTGTGAAATACTTGATCATCATTCATCAGTCTGGGTCGTTTTTTGTTGTCAAGTTAGCGAACTGGTAAAGATAGTAAAACCAAGTGTAGATTGTTGGATTTTGTCAGTGTGTAGAATTATGAAAGTAGTGTGTGTTTACATAGTGAACTTGCTCACCACATTTGCGTTGATTTTGCTACTTCATGGGGGAGGGTGTTGTAGCCAGGTTAGATTCTGTTTCAGTCCATCATTCCTATTCAGGCAATTTGGATTCCACTTGATATGAAGTGCTTCTGATATTAGACGTTCTTTGTGGTTTCTGAAGTTTTTCTGGATTATTTCAATATTATCAAAATCAATTTTGTGGCCTGATTCTATAGCATGTAGACCTATGGCTGATGATTTTTGAAGTTTTTCCAGTTCAACTGGATTTCTTGGTGGTCGAAGAGAAGCTCTACGGTGTTCATTTCTTCTGATTTTGATTTCTCGAGATGTTTGTCCGATGTAGATCGCATCACATTCCGAGCATTTTATTTTGTAGACACAATTAGATAGAGAATCTTTCGGGATTTGGTCTTTTATATGGACAAGGTTGTTTTGAAGTGTGTCCGATGTTTTGAAGAAAACTCTAATGTCGAGTTGATTAAGTACTCTTCTGATATCGTCTGATGTCTCTGCTCTATATGGAATGACGACTGTTGAAGTCCATGTTTTCGGAATGCATTTTCGGCCATACTTAATGTTTGTGTTGATTTTGTTGATGAAGTTCGTTGGGTAGTTGTTTTGCTTGAGAGTTTTAGTGATGTTTGAAATTTCTTCTTCTTTTTCTTGCTCATCTGTTATCAGGGAGTGTGCTCGTCTAAGAAGACTTGAAACAACTGAAATCTTTGCGCTGATGGGGTGTGATGATTTGAAGTCTAAATATTTGTTGGAGTGGGTTTTCTTCCTGAATATGGATATACTAAAATGTCCGTTTTCCTTTCTCTTAACTAGGCAGTCTAGAAATGGAAGTTCACCGATGTCTGATTCTGCTTCCGAAGTGAACTGGATTTTGGGAGATACACAGTTTATTTTCTCCAGGAATGAATTGTGTAGATCCCGTTTTAGTACTACAAAAGTATCATCCACATATCTTAACCATATTTTAGGAGTGAGTATGTTTGAAAAGATATTATTTTCGAATTTATTCATGTAAAGATCGGCGACTATTGGGGAGACTGGTGAACCCATAGCAACACCATTTGTCTGTCTATATAAACTCCCTTTGAATGTAAAATAATTACTTTCCAGACAGAATTTTAGGCTCTTAATTATTTCACTGGTGTCCAGTGGACATCTTTGTGATAGCGTTGTATCTGATTCTAGTAGACTGGAAATGATGTCAAGACTTTCGGTAATAGGGATGCTAGTATATAGTGAGTTAATATCATAGCTTACCATAATGTCTTCTTTATCAATTTCTCGGTGTTCTATTTGGGATTTGAAATCATATGAATTTTTTACAATATTTTGAGTGTCCTTTTGTAGTGGTTGTAGTATCGAGAGTAAGTATTTAGAAAGGTTGTATGTTGGTGAGTTGGTGAAATCTATCACTGGTCTTAGTGGGACTGTGGGTTTATGTATCTTTGGTTGACCGTAGAATCTTGAAGGTATATAAGATTTTGGTTTTAGTGTAAACCAGAGCGAATTTCCAATTTTGGGTTTCATTTCTTGAAGTAGTCTGTTTGTATTTAAGAGATGTACTTTTATATAAACATACAATTCTATTTATTTATTTATGATACATGTTGATACCTGTTGCATGATTCATGATTGGACAAGAATTTTAAAAACAAGGTGTGTCCCTTTATATATAAAACTTTGTTATGTTAATTTCGATTAATTTCCCTGAAGAAGTTCGGACCAGATTGCCGAACGAAACGTTGCAATTAATCATTTCAATTTCGCTGAGATTTTACAAATATAACTTTATAAATGTGAAATCTTGCAGTTTAGAATGTGTCGCCGACTTCTGAGCACATCTCAAGTCTAATTATCTTTGAATCCCAAGTTCATGAATAATATTTTCTTTGGAACTGATTTGTTGACCGGTTGAGACTGGTTAACTTTCGTGTTGCTGTTGATAAATCAGTTCGGGTAGCCGTTTCCTGCGCGCGTGGCTTTTAGGAAGTCGAGTTTTGAGTCGATGCAATCAGAACTACAAATGGTTTTTATCCGAAAGCAGAGCGAATGAATAAGGTTCTTTTTCCTGGAGATGGACAGATAACAATGAAAACTAATTAACTGTCCATTCCATATACGTTTCTGGTGGATGGGTCTTTTTGGAGGATGCGTCACTTCATCTAATAAGCCACACATGAAAAATTGGAATAATTAGTTCAGATTCTTTTTCTATGATGAATTGTAAAGAAGCATATCATGTGTTTGACGCAAACAAGACAACATCAAGAATTACATTATTATCGCAGACAATGAAAGTGTCGTCTACGTATCTTCCATAAGAGTTAGAGTGACGAATGGTTTGAGTAAGTTGACAGTTTTCAAGCTTTGCCATAAACACTGCCACCCAGCAGTGGACACAGTGGTGATCCCATCAAATGCCATCTCTCTATCTACAAATCTCATTATTGAAGGTGAAATGGACATTCAGATTGCATATCAATAAAGTTCTTTGCGTTGGACTGTCAGCAACCTTATTTCTAAACTACATGAGTCAATATAAACACCTATATAGCAAACAGATTCAATAAGAGGAACACTGGTAAATAGCTACGTCACATCTAATGAGAACAGGACTTTGTCTGAGACAGTGAAATCTTTAATGATATCAGTAAATTTAAATGTATTATAAATAGAAAACGTCTTCTGACTGGTGTCAGTATTTTGGCTAGCCATTGAATGATTCCGTGATAAAGAGAGCCCCGCATATCGAGGATTCGACGAAGGGGTAAGCCTGTCTTGTGAATTTTCGGTAGTGCATACAAAAGTGTTATTATAGAGCCTACTAGTTCGATACATTTATATATATCTGATGAGATTACTGACTTATTCCTCATGTTCTTTATTACATCATAAATTTGATTTTCAAATTAGATGTGTCTTGTACTTTTCACTATCGGGATTTTCGAATTTCATTCGGTCAAAAAAGATCGCTGAGAATTTATCATTGAAAACTTGAAGATTCATAAATACAAAACCCCTACTTCTGTCTGGAAGGCATATGATAATATCATCATTCTATTTTAATTCATTAAGTTGGTCTGTATGCTTTGTGTAGTCAAAAGATTATTCGAGGCTCATCTTGAACAAGTAAAATATTCCCTTAATTTAAAATGAACGCTGCATAAAAAATGGGTCGAACACTTCAAACAAGCAACATCTGAAGCTTCATTGTGCAAAATTTAAGATAATCACCTGGAAAGTATGTACAACATCTACATCGACACGTTGTCTCTAGTGAGATTCAATATTGTAATATTCAGTGTGACAGGATAATTCTTTAGAAAATCCCCCGACTGAACTGTCTTATTACATTATTGGTACTTATTTGAATGTTTAACATAAGTATGAAATTACTATTCTCCTCCAAGATTGATTATTACTCTTCTGACATTTGTATATCATATGTTGAATTAATCCCTAGAATTGTTTTCTTGGTCCCTGTCAAATCTGGAATTTGTGGTTCTGTGGTGGTTTTATTAATGGGCTTTTTTGGATAGATGAACGACAAGCAGTAATAATCACATTCTGGCCGTACAGATAGTAAGCTATATCATATAAGGTTTTCTATTAGATATATTAGAAAGTGAAGCAAAGGTATTGTTTACTAAATAACGTTTCGAACAAAATTTATTTATCGTTCATAATCATATCATTAATTGTAATCACACGACTTCAAAACTCGAGGTTTATAGTTTTATACACCCCTTTCTTATTTCTCGTGAATGTGGCAGAGTTTCACAGATGTCCAGCTGGACGGGTGTTGAATCATTCCTATCACACGTGTTTTTTCAGTTGACCCGATAAACAAGGCTTCCGTTATCGATCTCTCCCTCCCTGTGCACCTGGCGACATTCGATTTTAAAAGTGTCACCCTATCCAATCATTCAGTTGTGTGTGGTTGTGTGTAATTGCATGTAGTGAGAGCTATAGCTGAACTATTCTCTAGATTTCTCATCTTATTCGGGTCACGCAATCTCGAATATTTTAGGCTTTTACGCTCAGCTAGTCTGACTGACTGTCCCTGTTCTACTAGTTCGACCTATGTGTTTGACCTAACAATCATTGTAGGTATGGTATTAGGTAAACTAAATTGTTTTGTTTAAAGGCTCCACAGGATTGATCCTGTAACGGACAAAGCTTGTTTTTAATTGAGTTTGTGTGTTTGATTGGCACTTTTATTCCTTCTTTGTTAGGAATTCTGCTTAAGGTTCCCGAAGTTCGTTCTTTGTATGGAATTACTACAAATGGTTTAGATTCCTTATCGTTGATGTTGTCATTATTCTGCGCATTTTTGACATGCATGTCGTCGTTATTATAACTACTTTTATTGTTGTCACTATCACTACTATCATTATTTTTTTTTCATTTTTTCATTTCCCTACATACCTTCTGAATACATTATCATGTGATTTAGTAAGTTTCAAAGCTTGTCTATTATATGCCCCATTTCCTGTCTTATATTTTCCTTAGTACTACTCAGCTTTTGTTCTCTCCTATTTGAACATTTCACTAATTTTAGTTTCACTAACATAGGATGGCATGATCAGAAGTTCGAATATCTCCACGAATGTGTGGATTTCCTGTAAACACTAGTGTTTTTAAATTCCCATGCTAATTTAACTCCTACCAGCTTTGTTAAGAAGATGGAATTTTGAAAACACCATGTAGAATTCTTAAAAAGGCAGGAAAAAAAGTGGTTGGCGTTGAAACCATCCACAAACTCGATTGAAAACAAGCTTTGTCCGTTACAGGATCAATCCTGTGGAGCCTTTAAACAAAACAATTTAGTTTACCTAATACCATACCTACAATGATTGTTAGGTCAAACACATAGGTCGAACTAGTAGAACAGGGACAGTCAGTCAGACTAGCCGAGCGTAAAAGCCTAAAATATTCGAGATTGCGTGACCCGAATAAGATGAGAAATCTAGAAAATAGTTCAGCTATAGCTCTCACTACATGCAATTACACACAACCACACACAACTGAATGATTGGATAGGGTGACACTTTTAAAATCGAATGTCGCCAGGTGCACAGGGTGAGAGAGATTGATAACGGAAGCCTTGTTTATCAGGTCAACTGAAAAACACGTGTGATAGGAATGATTCAACACCCGTCCAGCTGGACATCTGTGAAACTCTGCCACATTCACGAGAAATAAGAAACGGGTGTATAAAACTATAAACCTCGTGTTTTGAAGTCGTGTGATTATAATTAATGATATGATTATGAACGATAAATAAATTTTGTTCGAAACGTTATTTAGTAAACAATACCTTTGCTTCACTTTCTAATATATCTAATAGAAAACCTTATATGATATAGCTTACTATCTGTACGGCCAGAATGTGATTATTACTGCTTGTCGTTCATCTATCCAAAAAAGCCCATTAATAAAACCACCACAGAACCACAAATTCCAGATTTGACAGGGACCAAGAAAACAATTCTAGGGATTAATTCAACATATGATATACAAATGTCAGAAGAGTAATAATCAATCTTGGAGGAGAATAGTAATTTCATACTTATGTTAAACATTCAAATAAGTACCAATAATGTAATAAGACAGTTCAGTCGGGGGATTTTCTAAAGAATTATCCTGTCACACTGAATATTACAATATTGAATCTCACTAGAGACAACGTGTCGATGTAGATGTTGTACATACTTTCCAGGTGATTATCTTGAATTTTGCACAATGAAGCTTCAGATGTTGCTTGTTTGAAATGTTCGACCCATTTTTCATGCAACGTCTATTTAGTTCAAGGGAAATTTTCACTAGATGTGAATTTCATGATGCCTGGCATTAGATTGGAGAATTCGTGTTTTTTCTCGTTGTTTGTGATTGTCTACTAGAAGTAGCTACATTCTTGGTGTGATTTCCAGCTTTATTTATATTGATGGAAGGGAAGCATTTGTCAATCCTTGGATTTGTTTTCATAACGAAAAGGTTGAACTTATTCATTCACAAAATTTTAAACATAATTTTTTATCGTCAAACTCACAATCATCGGTTAAGTGTTTAAATGTTAAGCAGTGTTCATTTGATTGAAGCCTGAATGTGATATAATTGAAATCAACAGTGGTCGCTTTTGTGTTACGTATTACGATTTATGGGACTATTCATCCAACTTCTTACTGCCCAATTTATCATTTTGCTCACTGAAGTTTGACTGAGTACTATGCATTAGACACAGGAGGTTAGCAAAGTGAAACAGCGGATTGTTGGGCACAATGCTACGCAGAATGGTGAATGATAAGGTAAGTTACTCAGTATTAATTATTGCTTCCATTGAACGTATGCCCCAACATGAACTCCGCCTGTTTCACAGCTAGTCCTTTGACCGGTAAAAGAGGGAGAGTTAGGTGTGGGGCTAGCGACTATACCTTGAGAAATCAACCAGACTGCTACAGAAATGATACTTAGCAAGTGGAGTATTACAAAAACAATTTTTAAAAATTTACTTTAAGTTAAAATCGAAATCATAGTAACCGTCGAAAGCGTTGATCGTGAAGTAATCTGAAAATCGCTTCAACACTATGACGTGTCTCAATCTATGTGACAATGCCATATGTCAAGTGATCCACAAAAGAAAACTCAGCAGGGCGTTTGAAGTGAATACAAGAGTAAAAAATGGCTCCCTATTACCTCTGCTGATATTCTTAACTGTGATGGACTGAATTATGCGTCCGACCGTCCACTGAGAGGGAGAAAATAGGAAGAGTTGAGAAGATTGTAGAAGTCAATAATAATAATAATTTGCTTTATTCCCAAACAGTACTTGTGATACAGAATGAAATTCTCAGCGTTTTACTACAGTATTGCATCCACTTAGTAAATTACCAATAAAATAAAATTCTAAATAGATTAAGGGTAATCTCAGTTAGTTTTGACAACAACATATTCTCATGTCAGTAGCAAAGCCAAAAATTGAACAGTGTTTGAATGCGTTAGAAAAGTAGATGGTAACATATTCATTGACGTAAGCAGAAGAAACAAACAAAGCCGCACACAACACAGAGAAACAAAAGAGAGAGAAAAGGAAAAGAAAGAAAGAAAACGAGTTTAATAAGTTACAGGTATCACTCCCAAGGCTTTCTTTATAGCACAGAACACGAGCTAAGTAAGGTATGGTTGAGTTTTTGTACTTACTAGTGCAAGCGTATAGTTTTCTAGATAGGCTTCTGGTTTTACCTGAAGAGATACAAGGTAAGAGTTGTGAATGAAGAGAGTGGTGTGAGTTAGGTAGAATGGATTTCGCCCATTTTTCACATGAGTCCATGTGCCTGTCCACCAGAATATTAACAAGCTGGCTAAGTGGCAAACTGCTTACCCTGCTGACAACCTTTAACATCCTGCGTAATAAGGTATAGTCTTTCTTCAGTAGCCCTGGAAAAACTAAGGGGGAACAATACAGAATAGTAGGCAGAATACGGGAATCAACGAATTATAGGAGTAAGGGTTGAGTTATTCTAGAATTTCTTAATTTCTTGATGTAGATGGTAAGACGGAATAATTTCTTAGAAATCATCAAGATATGAGACGACCAGGAAAGATCAGCAGATAAAATGACGCCTAGGTATTAGGGTTTTTTGGATGATATACATTTAATATAACACAAACTCAAAACGTACAGGCGAAAACCAAATTGGCTAAAGAAGCAGCAAAGATAAGCCTTTGAGTGAACGCAGAGAAGCTTTAGGTGATGAAGATAATCGACCGACAGCGCTAACAACCAGCACATATCGCCATCAACAAGAGAGATTTGATAGAGGTCACTTTCTTCACTTATTCAGGCAGGATGCACACTTTACACCATAGGCAGATGGAACGGATGGAGATGTCAAAGGCAGACATGAGTGAAAAAACAAGGAACACCTTCGTCCCTATGAAATCAATTTGGAAATCTTCTGTACTTCACTGCATGAAGATTAAATTTGGATTTTCAACGTAAATGTTAAGCCAGTCAGTTCTTCTATTTAGATGAGAAACTCCGACTGCACGTCACATAAAGCATTCCCAACAGGTTGCCGACTTTTATCGACAACTGCCTACGCTGGCTCTCGGGAGTAACCAATCAAGAACCCAAGGCTCAGTAAATTTACGAATCAAAATAGGGATCGGCTTGGCACATTTTAAGAAGACCGCTGAATGACATCAGGCTAATGTGAGAAAATGACTTGAGGATAACTTCATACGAGGAGATCAGAAACTATGTGCGTTTATATGGACAGCTTATATGGACCGCAAGAAACCGTTTTGTTACGTGGAACCTAAATGGACAATAATGATATGTATGAATTAAAAAAAAACTTGATTGGCACAGTTCTTTTCCACTGTGACGTCACTGAACAATGTGGGAGAAATCCCAAATATCTACATAAACGCACACATCAAATGTATATCTGTCTGAAAATGGAGAAATTCAAACTCTGCTCAACGAAGAATCTGTTCTCTTGTATAATACAATACCGTTTTCACACCAATATCCTTCACATCATCATAAATCATGAGCGAAAAGAAATGTCACGTTTGTAAGTGTCTCTCAATTATTTATATTCTCCGACAGCACTACGTGTTCCGCAAGACATTTATCAAATTAATTCTTGTCAGGCGCAGTTCTTTTTTTCTCACCTTATAATTTCTGCAGCTTACAGACTAACTTTTCAATCGCCTAGTACTTTAAGTATGCTGTTATTGAATAATAGTGCAATTGCGTGTAACTGAAGTCATCTTCACCATAAAGTAGAAGGTATTGCACTTGCAGTATTGTCATTTTGTCTTCTGTTAATGACAAAACGAATTGTGGTCAAAAGCAAATTGATAAAGAGAAAACTATTTGACAGGCGGTTGAATTTTTCTCATAACTATTCTAAAGCATGTCAATTTCTTTGTCTATAAAATGTCTATAAAAAATATATATATGAGTATTTTAACAAATTTACTAGTTGATTGGTGTTAACTACTGACCACAACTTGTAAGTAGGATATACCTCCACAAGGTTTTCTGCAAAAACCTTCAATATTAGATAAACCGGTTGAGTTAGAAACGAAAGAAATGGGAAAAAAACTATACACGAATTTAACATAATGATTATTATTCAATAACATTTAATTCATCAGAGACTTGCCCTATTCAGGTAGTTAACCTGGGGTTCTAGTCGGAAACCGTGACCAGTAAGGTACAACAGGTTTAAGATGAGCAGTAACTCATCGAAGAAGACATTGCGAAATAGTCGCGCTACGTGTGAATTGGCAGAAGTTAGAATTCATGGGTTGGCCATTGGATCGGGTCGCAGTGGCTCAATGGCCTACGAGCTCGCATTGTAATAAGAATTTCCTGAGTTCGAACCACGGTGGGTGCGTACTGATGAAGAGTCCCAAACAAAGACGAAACATGTGTCCATTACTCTCAGGGTTTCCAGTGGTTCTCTAACTGATGTGAATATTTGATTCCTTCGCTTTCCAAGAGAAACAGAAGGCATTAAACTTGACATCACATTTTCAGCAGGGTGAGACTGCAGCCCTATGCTGAATTTTCCCTCTTTATCGGGTGTACTACTGGATAACCAAGACTCAGGAGTGCATCCGAAGGTGGTCGAATCCTGGATCACTTGAAGCGTTCTACGCCAGGATTCTTTCACTGAATAAATGAAACACTCTTCAAGCTGGAGCGAATCAGTGTGTACTTTGTCGAAATAAACGAAGTGTTTATCGGCCGGAGAAAAACATCTTTACAATAGTTTCATACGAATGATTACCTTGAAACATACGGTAAAGAAAGAAAGATCGAATCAGCGTCGTACGTCTTGATATTGCAATGGTCATATAAATGAATGAAAATAACACGCTTCATGGTCGGAATCGTAGCAGGAAAAATGGGTTAATAAAAATTCACGAGACTGAAATGTAATCACTTCGATTTTCAGCTGAAGTTAACATCAGTTTATATGACGGCAAAATTGAAAATGCAGTGGGATCGGGAAGATAGAAAACCGAAATATCTGAGAAAAAAAACATATTGGCTTGTAATTTCAGATAGTAACCCAGAAATGTTCTAGTTCATAGAATTAAAGACTTGTTCAGTTACCCAGAAAGTGAGTGATATATTGATTACTACAGCTATGAACATCTAGATTTGATGATTGTATCAAAGTAAAAAAAACCTTAATAAAAGACAAATAAGTAAATTTAAAATATGTATGTTATTGATTAATTGACTAAACGGAAGTGTTCACCCTCTGTGGATGCTTTGACGATGTCTGAGGAACTAACCGAAACTAATTTGGTGAGTGGTGACTAACAGTGTAATCAAGAATTCAAATTTTGTCCAATTCGAGCTTCATCGACTGGGTATGCCTGCATTCACAGTGAGTGATAGTCTACACACTGAGATTCTTATTCAGTACCCATAATATCAGAAAGCAAAGCATTATCCACATCACCTGAGCATCTAAAAGAGGAGCCAACATGTCAGCATTACGTTCCAACCAGTCGATAGGAAAGTTTGAACTGAGTTGAGTCACAAGTGATACCGATTTCACAAGAGGCGACTATCATGACCCAAGTGGTCTAGCGGATAACGCTTTATCGTTTGAATTTATGAGCACTAGGTTCCAGCCTCAATGGGAAATTATGATTCACTGGCGAGTGTATGTTCATCCAGTGACGAGTCCAAAATAGTATGAAGTGCACATCTCCTTAATTCCACATCCAGTCACCACATACCTAAGAAATGAACCATGTAAGACTAAGTGACGAGATTGGAATATTTCTGTTCTAAACTCATGAAATATAGTTTGAACAGCAATAATGATCGAAAAATCATTGTCAAGAGAATGGTATGGAAGTAGGCTATTAAGGAAGATCTGCGGTAGCCACTCTCTCAAGTTGTATACTATGTGGATCTGGCCACCTTCAGTTGATCATGCAAGTTTCAGCAAAACTAAGAGCCTTGCTTATTAATAACTATAAATTTATTTGGTCACCGTCACTGTGTGATCACAGTCTCATAAGACTCGTGTGATTGAGTTACTTAGGATGTAAGCATGAGTAAGAGGAAGGCATATGGAGCCATATTCAGTAATGCTAGACGAAAGACATCTTTAAATATTCCCAGTATCTCACTAGTATCTCTTTCAGGAATTTCTCTTCGTAGTCTAATCTGCTAATTGAACATATCCTTCTTTCTCTATCAAAATAGTGTTCTAACCAGCCTCTTTTTATATTAGACTGGGATGAGGCTATTGAAATGTACAAATTGTTCTGTCCAAGTAGAATTACAAAAGAATCTTACGTTTAAACTGTTTTATTTTTGAGGTCAAATATGACGATTTAAATCTTTAGAAATTTATTTCAAATCAACCTTACAATGAATAAAGTATCTTCGCTTTATCACCCGGATTTGTTTCCAGAGCACAAATCGATTAAATCGAAGGATTAAGAAGTTTAGAGTGAACTCGAAGATTATATTATCTCTTTAAAGTTATACTATACTCAAGATATTAACGGGAATTTTGTCTTTGTATACTCACGTATTGACTGACTGATGAATTCCTTGAGAGAAAACAGTTAAATCAATCTTTAATTTAGCACCTAGTTGAAGATGGTAGAGAAGGGATAAAACATAAGCGTGAGGAATCATGTTTTCTCCTAAGAATCATGTAATCGGAGCCCACTTGATAGTTGAGTATCTTTTCCAGATGCGACGTCTTCAGGAAAACCTTTATTTCACCACTTTGTTAACTGGCTGAACTTCACTGGCCTGAATTGCGTCGACCTTCTCTCAGAAAGCGATCATGGTTATTTGACATGGTCTTCTGAAGTCTTGTCTTAGTTGCATTTTTCTGCCATCTTGTTGATTTTCGTCTGTAATTGTCAATATATTAGTGAAGAAGAATATTGGAAATTTGGCATAAAGTTGTAAGAAGTAGAATGTCAAAAGAAATATCCGATTTATCACAAGTGCTATCGATTAGTTTCAAGAGACACACCTTACCTCCGTGGATAGATGGACTTTTATTTAGCCTTCATCCTGTGCGTTAAAACCACGTCATATTCTTTTGATTACTTTATTCCCTTATGACCTTGGTGGAACACACGGTTTCAAGCTAGACCTATGAACTTTTGGTAGCACTAGGGTTTATGTTTACGTGCTGCAGTTGCTAGCCTCATGCTTTACCTCCCCTCTTTGGCGATCATATTGCCAGCTAAGAGAGCTTTAGGAGAGCGTCGACCACGGTAAGATATCTCAGCCACATACCTAACTGGCAAGCATTCTACTGATCTACCTTTCCTTTTCTAGTTTGATTGTTCTTGTAATCATTAGAAGTAATACTCCCACACAGGACACTTTTCGGTATTATTTCACTGGTTACGCCTATGCTTTTTATTCAAAAATATTTTTTCAATGTTAAATTCTATCTTATCAAAATTCTCATCATAATACATAGTGTTTTAATTACCTACTAATCGCATTAGTCCCTTTCAGACATCTACACATTCTATGAACTATTCTATATTTAGAATAACAAATTTAAGTGATACATATTGCTTTCGTTAGATTTAATCACGAGGCTTAACTCTAAATCAGCTACATAACTTTATGAATGAAAATTCAGATATAAACGAATCATGGTGTTTTGTTAATAGGATTAAAAGATTGTGCATAAAAATTTTGAAATTAGTCGTATTAATAGTAATAATAATAATAATAATCATCAATAATAAAGATGGAAAAGTTAGGCAATCTGTGATAGCACGAATACTAAAAAAACCTCATGGATTAAACATACAAATGTTCAGGTAGAGAGAGTAGTCCGTAAAGGCTTGTAAAAACAAAAGAACCGATTAAGTAATACTTGATTTTAATGAAAGTAAATAAACCGTGTTTTAAAGAAGATTTCATAAGTAAGAGGTGGTGGAGATATCATGAGTTGGTTGGGTATCAATTGACCTCAAGGAAAGGGAGAATGACTGTACGAACCTCTGCTAGATGCATCATTTAGGCTTCATAGTTCGAATGCCTATCGCTTCAGCTTTGTGCAGCAGGTAAATAAGAAGTCTATTGTAAGGATTCAGTGAGACGCTATGAATCACCCTGGAAGCTGTCGTTTTCTTCAATACATGATCACTATCAACTAAATGTGATAAAATTGAGCTACGGTTCGCTTTTGTCTGTCGTTGGCTGTCTCTGTCAGGGAATCATGAGTGCATTGAAATTCATCGTGTAATTGGTGATACTTACATTTCTTGCTAACGCTGCTCGTAAGACATTTAAAAACAATCCTTTTATTTTTAATAGGTGTGTAATTAGGAAGTGTGTGTAGATTGCCCTGTGAATGTGGTGTTTCTATTCACACTTCTCCTAAGTGACTTATCTTCTCGACTCCTTAGCATGACGTTCAGAGAATGAAGTTTATTATGCTGCTTCTCTCCATTAATAAAAGCAAGTGAAGGGTGTATGTTGTTGCATGTCAACAACAATTCGTCTGTGGTTGCATTCCCATCATCATTCCCACCATCACGTATCATCCGACTCCTTGATGATTCCTTTAAATCTGAGATTGTCAAGTTTTGTGAGGAAGAATTCAGGGAATATTTAGCTTATTGCTGAAACAATAGCTATTCCATCAACTTAGTGGTAATATGAAATATTGAAGATAAAGTGCACATTCATGGTGCATTTAAGGAGTAATTCTTTGAGATTACAAATGGAAATTCCTAAGTGTGACGAATAATACGCTATCGGAATTACTGGGGGGGGGGTCGCACTCATTGATCGCTACTCAACAACTTGTCCAAAAATGGTTTAATGAAGCATTCTGTGAATTTAGGGTTTAGGTTTTGCATCACCACATGATGAGTCCTTCTATTATTCCTCTGGATTGTTAAGTTTCATCCTGTCTCTCTGATATTCGATGTGTTCATATGTATCATTTTGGAGTGCTTGTGTTTTTATAACCTGCCTCCAACCACTAAATTGCCGAAAGCGCAAATGTCTGCAAAGCGATCCCCCTCTTCAGTGACTTCGTCGACCAACTGCTGTCTCTTAAGTTAATTCAGAGTTTGTCATTCATATGAATTACTAGTAGTTTGATTTCGTCATCTGACATCTTTTGTAATATTCTTTGTATATCTTTTTAGAAGTTTTCCTTTTGATTTGCGTTATTTTAAGAGGCGTAACACTACATAGCTGTAACTTTTGAATTGGCTGTCATTATTATGACCCTCGTGGATGTCGGTTACAACTGCCTAATATTCTCGGTGATTAGTAGTGACGTTATAACATTCACTACTTTAATGTGCTTAGTTTATTCGTTCTCTTGTGGTTTAGCCGTAGGATGCTCACCAAATACTCACGTAGTCCAGGATTCAGTCTCTAGCCAACGTACTGGCTAACCCGGTTTTAAGCCTTGTAAAAAGGGAAAGCTGAGAGTGTGTCTGCATACCCTAACTCACTAAAACGAAACAACTGGTTCCTATAATTTCAAAGCTCTTGCCTGAAGTCCTCTGTTTCTCTCGGAACCTAATGGAATAAAAATGGTTTACCGGTGAAGTTAAGTTGTTTGTAGGTAAACGACGCTTTTCATTATAAATTACTTAAATTATTTCCAGCGTGTCAAAAAAACCAAAACAAGATTTTTCTGAACGTTTCACTGTGTAAGCCACAGCTTCTTCAGCAGGTGCTCAAATTATTCCAGGAAGTTCGTAACACCTATGGTCTGGAAACGTATAATAAACAACGGTCTTTTTGGAAATTTGTGCAAACACACGATTGAGTCATCCTCTGTTCGCTTTTACCTAAGCCTATCAGTTTCATCTACAGCTAAACAGTTCAGGTGAGCACCACTGGATTAGTTAATATTATCAGCTCCACAGGAGATATATGAAGGCGTACTTCAGCTGTGTTTGTACCCCACATATGCACACACATTTCACCAACTGCTTAGCAAATTCATTAAGAATGGAATTTCGAAAGTTCACTACTCCTTACTATTATGCAGTGAATATCTCAAAATATATTGAAATACTTAACATTAATAAAAGAAACTATGTGTAAAGAGCTGATTAACACAAGAAACTGTCGAGTATGGTTTCCATCAACATTTAGTTATCTACATCAATTGCAGAAATAAATGATTGTTGTCATGGGTTGAACCAGCCACTGTCAACGGAGAAAGCTTAAAAGTGATAGCTTCCTTCATCTATCCAGACTGCATCGTCTCAACTACAGGCGTACGGGTACGTATATCGTAGCCGGCCAGAATCGGAGAGACTGAGGAGACATTCATCACTCCAGGATCCATATACAAACATTCTTCTCTCATCCTAAAAAAACTTATTTCGGGTTCTCAACATCAATGTTAAGTCATCCAGTCCTAATTCATGAATCAGACGTTTGACTAGTGCGTATCGAAAAGCAACTGGAGCAAATTACATCAGACTTTTATCTAAAGCTGCTGTCACAGGCTAATTATAGTGTATCCAACTGCCAATCAGAAAGGACTAGTAAATGGAAACTGTGGGAACAAACAAACCAAAACCCTATCGATCAAAAAATATGTAGAAGAAAATCACGATGGATAGGACCGTAGATAATGAGACCGTAGAATGACATTACGCACCAGGCCATTATTCAACAAGAGCTTGAATGTGAGTCCAAGAATGACATAGAGGAGACTTTTGTGAGTAAAAGATGAGAGGTTACGAACAATCGTGGAGTCACCTGAAGAGGACAGTATAGAATAGGACAAGGTCGAAATGTGCTAATGAAGTTCACTATTCTACTCGGAACCCAAAGCAACAAAAATAAAATAATGAGTGAAAAATCAATTTAATGTATATGACTGCTTGTTTTATATTTTATTTCCTACGTACACTTTTCGTATTTGCACAAAATCAGCGCTAGTCAAATAAGCGGAAAATACTGACAGTCTTCAGAGGTTAACACCGCGAAAAAACAAACAAACAAACATTTGCACCATAAAATAACAGATGTACTTTGATGTAAACTCCGCAGGTGTTAGCACAACATTAGCGTGATGATAAACAATAGCTCTGGTAAAAATAATATTCCCAGTGCTGGGTAAAGCTTATTTTCATCCGCCTCAATAACTCATGCGTCTTTAGTCACGCTAAACAGATTTCTTTTGGGATTCATGCCGCCTTCAGTTAGTGACTAGAAATCGTAAAAATGAGGTGATCTCCTAACCACAAAGTTCAATTCATTGAAAGAGACAAAAAGTCATCAATATAAACTAGTAAGCCATATTTGTGCAAGATAGACACAGTTTCACTCTTGTTTTGCTCTCGGTGTTTGCTAAATGCTGGAATAATCCAGTTGTGAAAATACAGCACGCTTTCCACTCAACCATTAAATTTCAAACAGAGTAAAAATTATAATAATACTGATAATGACCACCAGCTTTGTTAAGTAAATCTCTCTCAAATCACAAAAATTTACCATTCACTTCGTACACCACCAATGAAAGAGTAATTCTATTCAACGAGTTATTGTGTATCCACTTTTATGATGTTTAGTTATTTCCTCTTTTTAGAGAAGACCATCTTGTTTTTAAGACAATTTTTTTCTATCCCGTTGACTGAATGGACAGGAATGTTTTTTCAGTGTTTGTTTTATGTGTTGGCATTTAGTAAGGCCGCTTCGGTGATGTATGAATACTACTAGTGATATGATTTTGTGAATGGTTTCAAGCAGTGAAATGCATGATGCGAACTTCGTCGAATTTATGACTCACCAACCAACTGGATGTGTTTGAATTCTTCAGTGAATGATGGTGTTTTCATAATAGATGGTTGCCGTGTTGCAAGTGTTTGAAAAGCAGTGTTTTCGGGTTCCAGTTTCAAAGAGAACAACATCACTCACTGGGGATTCCAGCTGTATTCAGCTGTCTAAATTTCATATGGACTATCTAGGACGGTCAGGAGATGACGTACCTTGATCCACAACAGAAGATGAAGTATCATTTATTGACACGACAAGCGGATATTAACCCACGCTTCGAATACCTTGGGTTGTGTGAGTACTACTGATGAATTCTAGACTAGGACGAGTAAGTTATATTCACTGATTTGAGGGAAATATGATTACCACGAAATATAAATGAACAATTATCAACAAATGAGGAACACTGAATGTCAGTTCAACCGAGGGCATACAGACATGAAGTTTGATGAAAGAATTATTATTTTATTATTGCTCCCTTGGGTTCCTAGTGGAACATAGGGCTTCAACTGCACGTCTCCATTTTCTTCTTTCCTCTGCTGTACTTTTCGCTTGCATCCATGTTAATCCATATTCTTTCAACTCCTCTTCACACGATCTCCTCCATGTCACCCTTGGACGTCCCACACGCCGCTTCCCTTTCGGGTTCCACTCGAGGGCTTGGCGCGCGATGTCACCCAGCGGTCTCCTCAGCGAGTGTCCGATCCATCTCCACTTTCTCCTGCATATTTGTTGGGCGATTGGTTCTTGCTTTGTTTGTTCCCATAATTCCTTGTTGGTGATTCTTTCCGGCCATCTGATTTTCAGTATTGAGCGAAGACAGTTTTTAATAAAGGTCTACAACCTTTTGGAAATATACTTTGTGGCCTGCCAAGTTTCTGATCCGTATAGAAGAACTGACTTTACGTTTGTATTGAAAATCCGAATTTTGTTGTTGATGCTGAGTGACGAAGATTTCCAGATTGATTTCAGGCTGATGAATGTGTTTCTCGCCTTCCCGATTCTTCTCGATTTGACATCCTCGTCCGCTCCTCCTGTAGTTGAGACAATGCTCCCTAGATAAGTGAATAAAGTAACCACTTTCAAATCCCTCCCGTTGATGGTGATTGACGTTGGATGTTGTTGCTATTGTTGGTTGGTTATTTTCATAACCTCCATCTTGTCTATGTTTACCTGGAGTCCTCTCTTTGCTGCTTCTTCGACCAGTTTGTCGGTTTTCGCTTGTAAGTCTTTGATTGTGTGTGACATCAAACATAAATCATCCACGCGCGAAATCCAGGTCTTCTAGGTTCTTCACGTCGGTCCAGGATATCCCTGTCTTCTCGTCTCATACTGTCTGACGCATAATCCAGTTCACCACAATTAGGAATATCATTGGTGATAGTAAGCACCCTTGTCTGACTCCTGTGTTTACTCCAAACGCCTCGCTGAGTCTTCCGTTGTGGATCACTTGGCAGGTGCCGTTGTCGTACAGCTGTTGAATGAGGTTGATGAATATTTGGTGTACGCCATAGTACTCGAGTAATTTCCAAATTACTTCACGATCAACGCTGTCGAAGGCCTTCTCAAAGTCTATAAAGTTGAGGTATATGCTTGATTGCCATTCCATGCTTTGTTCTGTGATGATGATGCGTAGAGTTGCAATTTGGTCAGTACATGATTTGCCTTTCCTGAATCCAGGTTGTTCTGGTCGGAGTTCTGTCTCCAGTGCGTCCTTTAATCTCTCCAGGATGATGCGACTCAGGATTTTACTTGGCGTCGATAGGAGCATGATTCCTCGCCAGTTCTTGCAGAGTGAGGCCTAAGTCGCCCTTCTTTGGTAGTTTCACGAGGTAACCTTTCCTCCAGTCAGTAGGCACCTTTCCCTCCCTCCAGACCTTTTGCAATAATGGAGTCAGCATGTCTGCTGTAGTCTCTGAATCCTGTTGTCTCTGTGCTTCAGGGGGTATTTCATCTCGTCCGGCTGCTTTTCCAGCTTTCAGAAGCTTGATTGCGTTCAAGACTTCAGCTCTCGTTGGAGGATTGGTGTCAACTTGCAGTTGTGTGCGCGCTGTTGTTTGTGTTTCTGGACGGGTTGCAAGTGGTGGTCGGTTCAAGAGTCCTTTGAAGTACTCTGCCCATTGTTTAATCTGTTTTTCTTCCTTGGTAATCGAGTTCCCATGGTTGTCTTTTATAGGTTTCGCTTGTGTTGATCTCTTCCCGGATAGAGATTTGGCTATCTGATATAGTGTCCTCAAGTCCCTTTTGCCTGCTGCCTTCTCAGTTTCAGTGGCGATGTTGTCGTAGAATCGTCTTTTGTCCTTCGTAGCAAAAATAAAGAGGTTAAATGCCGAAATGTAATGAAATATTGGTGACCTGATAAGCTTAGTGTAAATTCCATAGATAGTCAAATGATCAAGATACCGAGATTGTGAACTAAACCAAGTGAAAGGAATAAGAGAGGCATAATATTGCATGAAAACAGGAGATGATTATATCTCCCATGATTTAGTAGTACGCTGGTGTAAACAAAGAGGATGAATGTGTTTCTTTTACACTCCTAGGTCAGGTTTTGTGTTACTGTTCTCATTCAATAGTATAATTGTGCTCCTGCATGCTTCATTCAACATTTTATATGGATTGGTTGGCAGTCATTCTGGTTCCAGACCGAAAAGAATAAAAAATCCATCGGTTGCTGATTCATTAATACTTCTTTGCATGTTTCACTGGATACTAACTGCTGTATTGAGCCGCTTGCAGATTATATCACTTAAAAGATTGGTTACGGTAAACTAACTAACGTTTTATATGCCATTTTAATAAAATTGTGAGTAACCCACCATATCGACCAAATGTAACGCAACTCTCAGTTGTTAAGCGTATTTTCGACAAATTCAAACAATAGTTGTTCCTAGGATTATATCATATGAATTGTTTTAACTTATGCAAAGTGTGCTCACTGTCATTATTCCATTACCTTTCCTTGTATATTTATCCTGTGTAAGTGAAAAGTTTTGAACATGCCTACTCCATGTATACATTATTATATTATTGATGACCCCGGTTAACTGGAGTCCCTCATGTGTATAAAGTGAGAATGAATTATTATAAGATGCATTTCATTGTTATACGAGGAAGATAACCTCAAGCTTTATTTTTTTCCCAAGTATCTGTAGTCCAGTACTCCCAGGTTTTCCAATGGTTCTCTAACTAATGCCAGCTCATGATGAAATCCTGTAACCAATCAACTAAATCACTACAAACTGATACTTGAATATCAATAAGATGCTCACTGGCGACTGGCCTTATTCAGGTAAGTAGTTACCTGGGTTCCAGTGGGAAGTCGTGATCAGTAGGGTGTAATAGGTCGAGTGTGAGGACAAATACTCGCCGAAGACATTGGCTAGCGGTCGCGCTATGTCGTGAATTAGCAGAAGTTAGAATTCAAGGACCATTGGATCGGGTCCCAGTGGCTTAATGGTATACGAGCTTGCCTTGCAACCAGAAGGTCCTGGGTTCGAATCTCGGTGGGTGCGTGCTGATGAAGAGTCCCAAACTAGGACGAAACAGCCGTCCAGTACTCTCAGGTTTTCCAATGGTTCTCTAATTACTGTCAGCTCATGATGAAATCCTGAAACCAATCAAATCTCTACAAACCAACACTTGAATACCAATAAGATGCTCACTGGCGACTGGCCCTATTCAGGTAGGTAGTTACCTGGGTTCCAGTGAGAAGTCGTGACCAGTAGGGTGCAGCTGGTCGGGTCCATTGAATCACTAAAGACACAATGACAGCAACTATGTAATTTAACCATAAATCAAATTTATGTAATTTAAATACAACTCATCCATGCCTATAAAACTGGTGCGTCCTACATAAGTAGGAATAAATATGTAATATTCATCATATATGTAATATTATCATTACTACGTATGCTTACTAATCGTATGTGTGATTTATCGAATTGACGATGCCTGTAAAATGGCGTCCTTAATGTAAAATATGGGAATATATTCTTTTTATCCTTTCCGACTAAGTCATCAGTCGAGATGTACATTCGTGAAGTTATAGTTATTTGGTGAGAAAGTTCTAGAATCATTTCCGACAAAAAGTCAAGTTGATAAAATAGCAATTTGTAATAAACCATGAAGGTCGGGAAGAAAAGAAATAACACGATCATGATTACTGGAAAAAACGTTTCAATTGGTATAATTGCGGAACAGGCAGGAATTTCAGACACACAGATAAAGTAAGCAAATCTTGTAAGGTAGATTGGAATTAAAAATGCACACATAACTGAAATAAACGCGAAGGTTAGACACAGAAAAGTGATAGGATAATCAGTATTTGGTGGAACTGACATTTCAAAATCGACACCTTGGCGATTACATTTGGACGTATTTATTTTGAACTTATAGAGTGAGCTCAAGATTTTGGTTTGCTAATAACTAAAATAAACCTAGACGGCTTGTATTTACTTCGATCGAATTTGAATAGTGAGATTTGTAGACAGAAAGATGGCATTGCGATGAGCTAGCCACTGGGTCCACTCCTGGTTGACTGTTTTATAGGAAACGCTCGAAAACTGTCAACTTAGTCACACCATACGTCACTTTGACATTTTTGGAAGATACGAAGACGACAGGTTCATCGTCTGTGATAGGAACATAATTCTTCATGATGTCTTGTTTACGTTAGACAACTGCCATTTATCTCTGCAATTCACTCTAGAAGATAAAATCTCAGCTGAATACTCTCTTTCTTGATGTGTGCCTTAGTAGACGCAATGGCGTATCTCTCAAAAGATCCATCCATTGGAAACGTAAATGAAATGGACAACTAACTAACTTGTAAGGTTGGATCCTTATCCTCAGTAAAAGGAACATATTTCATTTGCTATGCTTTAATATCGCGTTGACGCTGAACTACTCTTCCTAAAAACCAAGCTGGTAGTTTACTGTGTCCCTAACCAATTTGTCGACATAAAAGCGAAAGATAAGCAGTCCAAACTGGCTACCGACTCAGTTCTAAAGAAGGCCATATTCATGAATTTGGAATTCTATGGTGATAAAACTTCAGATGTGCTAAACATCCCCTTCTAGAAATCAGTCAGTAAGATGATCTTTACTGAAAAAAAACTACAAATGACTTTCATCAGCCTCAAGTTGTTCTCCATTCCTGTAAAGTATAAGTCTCTTGATCTGCTCACTTCAAATGTGCATCTGACAGTTCACCTGCTCTAGCGAGCTAGATACATTGGCCATAGTCACAGAAGGCTCTCCATATGGATACGTGAATACAATCCATCATGATTTTACACAGCAGAAAAGAAAGGTGTGAGAAGCTGTACTCTAGAAAACTTGATCGATGTCTGTTACTCTAGCAACCCTGACGAGTAATTTAAAATTATCTATCGAATCCAAGTAAGCTTGCTGCAATTTCTTCATTCTAAACATCTTCCAAAGATGGCGATGTCCCCGACCATTCATGAATTTGAGCCACACCTTTGAGTACAGAAGAAGTATATACAATCCTCACTCCCACGTCGTCTGTAGAGGGGTATATATTTTTTTATTTATTTTGTTTATTTAGTTAGCATGTGTACCTTTCCTCCATTACTACTAATTAGTGTTTATATTACCATTCTCACTCTGAAATATTTCCGATTATCCCACTTGTTGTAGTAAAATCCATTATTGTCGTTTTTTGTTTTTACAATATTGATTTCTATCTTATCAAATTTCACTCCATGTTATATTCGCCTACTAACTCTATAATTATACACTCTCTTTCCAACATCTATACATCCTATGAACTATTCTATATACTGCATGGAGGATTTCATAAGGAGCTGATACCAGTAAGAGAACGACTGCCAAATTTGAGAGTACTGGACGGATGTTTTGTCTTATTGCGGGACTCTTCAGCAGCAAGAACCCATCGGGGTTCGAACCCAGGACCTTTGAGCCACTGGGACCTAATCCAATGATCCTTGAATTCTAACTTCTACCAAGTGACAACCTAGCACGACAATTCCACAATTGGTTTATCGATGAGTTACTGCCTCATCTTCAACCAGCTGTCACCTACTTGTCACGGCTTCCCACTAGGACTACAGGTTAATTCCATCAATAGGGCCAGTCACACCCCGGTGAATGCGTGTTGCTGAAGAGTTCCAAACTACGACATTGCAGCTGTCCAGTACTCCCCGCAGGTTTTCCAGTAGTTCTCTAACTGGTTTCAGTTCATGATGAAATTCTCTAATCAATCAAAGAAAATCCCTATAAATCCAATCCTTGAAAATTTTTATATATATGACATTAATTATTTTGCTACTTGACATTAAACTATAATGATAATCACAAACATTTTAGTTTTAATTGCATTTCATACTACTGTGGTGAGAGCTGCCTACTAGCCGAAATTGTTAGACAGCATCTGACGCCAATGTTTATGTCTCCAATATTGGTCGTGAGAAAAACATGAACAAAGACTGATTCAACAACCAACCACGGCAGATTTTGCGTAGGCAGAGACAGTTACCATATAGACGATCTGACATTCAAGAAACAGTCACAAAGAGATCCAAAAGCTAACTTTCTGTGAGAAACAACCAGTCAGAAGAGCGTGTTTGTTTGCTTGAATAATCTATAATAATATGCAATATGAAAATATATAAATACTTGTTGATTTCCTTAATAAACGATCTGTTGCCTGCCTTTGTCTTGTTGTTGTTACAGTTTTAATATTATTTTACGTATCCATACGTTTGATTCATTCCATCACCGAATATAATTTCTTAAAAACCGTGTATATAGGATTCGACAGCTGGATAATACATTCATCGCTGAAATGAGTGTCTCCGTTGAATAGTGTTCTTTCTGAGAGAAACATTATTACAATTAATACCATAATTATAATGGCTTACTGCACAATTTATATGCACAAACTTATCATTCTTTTGAGAAAACATTGTGATTTTTTGATATTTGAATATTTACATAAAGAAAAAATCCCTATTTAGACATTTAGAAAACAGAAAGATTGAGCGAGCGAAGAAATATTCGCTTTTCAATTAGATCCTCATCTCTGGCTCTACTCTAATATACACATATAGCAGTTTAATTACAATACAACAGTTTGCCAATCAAGTGGCGTTAAGTTTGTTAACAATAATCAAACAGTGTTGAAATGGCAATGAGTTAATAGTTAACGAAGAAAATCAATACAGATTTAAAAGGTCAAAATGGTTAGAAAAATTAATTTTACAAGGATTACACGTAAACTAAAGATGAAGTGGTCAAAATAAATAAAATAAAATAAAAATTTAGACAATTATAACTTTTATAGGTTTAGGGGAGGGGAGCAAAGTAGTCCTAAATATGCATTCTTGTGACGATGGTCACGGTAGGGAGAAAGTGGCTGTACAAATTTTTTCTGTACACATAGGCTTGGCTTCTTCAGGTGAATTCGATTGCTTCAGCCGTCTGTAGAAGACGAACTTGCAGAGCAAAATTAAGATTAGTCGGAATTCGATAATAACTTTAAATGCTGTATTAACATCAACCTTATGCTCATTATCAAAATAGAGCTACGAATAGATCTTCTTTGTCCCTTAATTAACCACGTTGGATGATGTTCGGAAATACGACGATGAACTTGCCTAATTGAATATTTTTTTGATGAAATCTAATTGAAATCATTATTGTTCTTAAATCTGTAGACGGACGTCGCTAGTCACATGTCACATATAACTGGGACAACAGAAAAAGTTGATAGGCGTTCAATTTAAAACAGACACTCCTACGGAGATGCTGTCGCAATGTCTAACCATGGATCTTTCTATTTTTCAGTATCCGTCAAGCGTTCACCGCTAAACTGAAAGACGTCTTACCCAACTTTAGTTCTACGTATACATGTCTAACATTGGTTTAACTGTTAAATAAAATCTATTTGTGCAGTCATTAAGGGACTAGACTTCTATTGTTTTTTACGCTTAAAACCTATCAGTCAAGTCAGTAGTTCTTAGTTTTATTTAAAATTTATAGTTTGGGCATTTTGGTGGGTTTTGATGGTCATTTGAGACAGTGGGAACTTTCCTGTCAATAATTCGTCTTCACTTTCGTTTCTGAATACCGTCGGTGTTCTTACAGTTGCGGCTGATTTTGGGAATAACAACTGAAATAATTTTCAGTACTGCACTGTCTATCAAATAATTATCACAGTTCAGCAGAGAGAGAATGAATATTAGCGCAGAATAAGATGGACCCACCTTATTTCGTTGGTTCTCATCATCTGCATGAAACCTATAATATTTAGGAAAATAAATCAGTTGGTCGTTTTAACACACTTTTTGTCTTCTCATATAATGTGCCAAGGATGTGCAATTCCAGTTTTACATCGAATTATATCGTCAGGTTGACGGAGTGGCAATGATGAATCTACCGGGTCCTGTATTAGTTGATATCTTTATGGTCAGTCTAGTATAAAAAAGGTAATGTGTGCAATTGAAGAAACAGCAAACTAATACGGATAAGAAGATGACACATTCATTTTACGCAGTAATTTGAGCCACACTTTGAGCAACATTGTTCACAAGAGCATCACTTTCAAGATAGTACACGGAGATACAAGAAAACTGCGCTTCCTGTATGTCAGTTTGGAATGAAAAACAGATATGACACTCGAGGGATCGATATATGGTAAGGTTAGGTGGAGTGGCCACTGCATAATCTGCAATAGCTTCTAACCAGTTCATCACAAACGAACGCTGGTGAAAAATGCTTTCCTTTGAGGCCATAAAAATTTGCTTACCTGGCAAATTAGACTATGGATTAGTGTTACTCGAGAAATGCTTGAGAGAAAACAACTACCCACAAAGTTCAACTAACAAATTTGGCAAAAATAAACGCGAAAAACTTGATGCAACTACAGTTGGCAAGAAACCAATCTTCATGTAACTAAACTTCAAAGAAGATGATATTATTGGGTTCATAAATCAAAGTTTGAGTGCACCCCAGCCAAGGACGTATGTAGCAGCAAAATAAGTCTATCTGCTGTCAACTTTCTCTTCGTTGATGCAGTGAAAGATCGACCAGTAACCCTCACATATTACTTCCAACTATGAATAACAGCTCAATAGCTTCTGCACGAACAATCACGTGGGAAGAGCATAAAGAAACAACTACTTCATATTCTCCAAACATGCACCATAGAACGTCCGGTTAAAGGGATCAAGCAATCTAAGCTTTCAGTCACCATATACGTAATAGACACACGACACCGAATAGTCGTGACGGTATCATTCAAAATAGGTGACGAACAAAATAACTCAGGTCAACTTCTGTTCTCTGAGGCTGTCGCAATTAAACAGCTGAAACATGACATATATGTTCCATCAAGAATCTGCCTTTGGTCTTCGGTTACACTGGTAACACCTCTTAATAAAGGTCCGCTTTCTAGATTCACTGACTCGTCGGTTTATGATCTGACTTCCACAACAGATAACTGTTGCCTGAACATTAAATTTGGATCTTCTCTTAACTAATTAATTAACTCAGACTCATTTTTTCTTACCACCTTAACGACAAATTTCTCAATTATTGTTTCGAAAAACTTCTCGATGAAAAGATATATAAATATATATCTTCTGTAATAATTCGGGCGGAATATGTTTAAATTATACACTGATTCGTATTTATTAAAAATGACACTTTGTGCATATATTATAAGGTGAACCAACGGAATAGCATGGATCCGTGTTGTTCTGTATCAATATTCGTTTTCCCTCTGCTCAAAGTATTTGAATCACTTGAAGGCGATTGTTTCCGTCAAGTTGATGGTGTTGCTATGCGAAGTCCATTAGAGCCACTTTTGACAGACATCACTTTGTCTTACATTTAGAGTTTTTTCGGTGAATTTAATCGAAATGTCACACTTTAAAGAATGTATGCAGACAATATTGCAATAATGAGTGATAAGCCTTGTCCAACCATCTCAATTTTAAATCAAATACTGATGTGGTTACGACTTCATTGTATTGCAGTAGTCCTCGCCGTATTCACAGAGGTATGTGATTGAAAGAAACTACTCCAACCTATAAGTTAATGATGAATCCAGTTCGTTCTTCCCGTTTGCCCTTTTTATTTCTATTCATTTTTTCATTTTAGTTATAATAAAAGTTGTTTTTTGAATTTTTTCCTAAACTCATCCCATTCCCAAATGTATTCGTTAATCACTATTTCCTAATCAGGTCTAATTTTTGTTCCTTAGCCATTTGTAATCAACATTTTTACATCTTCTTACATCAAGCTGAAAATTATTACCACTTTTATTCCATGTAGTAATTTTGTGACAATAAAAACTGATTGTATCTATGTGAATGTATATATATATGCATATTAACACGATTGTACAGCTGCGTTTTAGCATCAAATTCGTGGGAAGTTATTCTCGCTGAACTTCTCATTCTTACAGTTTATGTGTGTTCAAATGACTAAAATATCTCTAGTCAAGAAGTTCCTGCCACATTCTTTCACTCAAGAGAAAGCATAATAAAAAGCGATACTCGAATATTTGGTATATAGGTTAGAGGATATCATCGTGAGCTGATATTGGTTAGAGAACCATTAGAAGACCTAGGAGTACTGATCAGTTGTTTACCTCGTCCTAATTTTGGGCTCTTCATCAGTACGAACCCACCGGTGTTCGAATCTAGGACCTTCTGGTCACAAGACAAGCTAACTAGTAGACCATTTGCCCATTGGGACCCAAACCAATGACCAGCGGATTAATTCTAACTTCTGCCAATTCACGAAATGGCGCAACCGCTAACCAATGTCTTCAGCGAATTGTCTTCAAACCCGACCTGCTGCACCCTAGTAGTCACGACTTCCCATTGGAACTCCAAATAAATTCATACTTGAATAAGGCAAGTCGCCAGTGAGCATCTCATTGATATTCAAGTATTAGTTTGTAGTGATTTGGTTGATAGGTTACAGGATTTCATCATGAGCTTACATTGGTTAGAGAACCATTGGAAAACCAGCTACAGGATGCACTGGACAGCTGTTTCACCCTACTTTAGGAATTTGCAGAAGTTAGAATTTATGCGTCATGGGATCAGGTGTCAGTGACCTTAAGATCTTGGAGCTTGCCTTGTAACCAGAATTTCCTGGATTGAAACTCCGTTGGGTGCGTATTTCTGAAGAGTACTAAACTAAGGACGGGGGAAGCAGATATCCAATACTCCCAGGTTTTACGGTGGTTCTCAAACCAATGTCAGGTCATAGTGGTAGCCCATATCCAATCAACCAAATCCTTACAAAGTAATACTGAAATGTTTGGTTTGTCAGAAGAAGTAACTTTTCAGGAACATAAACAAGTAAGCGATGTGTGTAAGGTGGGCAGAGTTTCACTCTTTAACTGCTCTTGTTTTACAAAGGATTGAGTACTCCAATTTTCGAAATATTCTACCCTCTTCATTCAATCATTAGATTTCGAATAGTCGAAAAACAGTAATACTAATAACGACCACAAAATAAGTAAACCTAATCTGTGTCAAATCACAGAAATCTAGATTCATATAAAAAAAATATTATCCACTTTGTAAATGTTTACTTATTTTCACTTTTGGTAAAAGCAACCAGGAAAGACAGTGTGCTTAAGACAGTTTCGTTTTACCCTGTTAACTGGATGACCAGGAATGTCTTCGCTGTCTGTCTGATACGTTGGCCTCTAATAAAGCCACTTCGATGACGTACGAACACTAATACTGATATGATTTTTGGTGGATGGTGACAAGCAGTGAAATCCAGGATGAGTCTGTCATCCAATTTGCTACTCCACAGCATGTAATGGTATTCCCACTGACATTGGACTCCAGAATCTTACAAACGCCATAATGTTTTCCGCTCAACTACTTGGGACGAATGAGCCACCTCTTCTGCATCCAGCATCGACTATCATCTCACTGAACAAAACATGGCTCTTGGTGTTTTAATTGCCTAATAGATAACATCCTGGCGGTTTGAAAGAAGGTTACTAGATGCTACATCCAACTGTCTTTATTTTTTGTGCACTGTCTTATATATATTCACCTCATCGATCAACATTCAACTGGTCTCATTCTAATTTGATGTAATTAAGACTGACATTTGGTACAATACCTAATTTATTCTACAATAAATAACAACGGCTCATTACAGAGTATAGTTAATCAAAGTTGACATGAGCAACTTGTTGTCATTAGAAAATTAGAAAACTGATTCAAAATGCTCAAAAAATCTTTAAAATGAAGAATAAAATTATAAAATAATTAAAATTTAAAAGAGCAATTTTCATTGCTAATTACATAATGAGTTCAAATCCCACGCTTAACCCTGTCTGCATAACATAAAACGCAGATCGTACAGCGTATTGAGGTTTGTATTAAATTGTGTGAGCCGATGAGATTCATGATAAAAAATTTAGAATATAGGGTTGTTAAATTTGGAGGCAGAATCAGACGTCGGTGAACTACCATTTCTAGACTGCCTAGTTGAGAGAAAGGAAAATAGAAATTTCAGTATATCTATATTCAGGAAGAAAACCCACTCCAATAAATATTTAGACTTCAAATCATCACACCCCATCAGCTCAGAGATTTCAGTTGTTTCAAGTATTCCTAGACAAGCACACTCCCTGATAACGGATGAGAAAGAAAAAGAAGATGAAATATCAAACATCACTGAAACTCTCAAGCAAAACAACTACCCAAGGAACTTCATAAACAAAATCAACACAAACATTAAGTATGGCCAAAAATGCATTCTGAAAACATGGACATCAACAGTCGTCATTCCATATAGAGCAGAGACGTCAGACCATATCAGAAGATTACTCAATCGGCTCGACATTATAGTTTTCTTGAAAACTTCAGAAACACTTCAAAGCAACCTTTTCAATATAAAAGACCGAATCCCTATAGATTCTCTATCTAATTGTGTCTATGAAATAAAATGCATGCTTGGAATGTGATGCGGTATACACCGGACAAACATCTCGAGAAATCAAAATCAGAACAAATAAACACTACAGAGCATCTGTTCGACCACCAAAAGTCTAGTTGAACTAGAAAAACTTGAAAAATCATCAGCTGTAGGTCCTCTATACACTTTAGAATCAGGCCATAAAATTGTTTTTGACAACATAGAAATAATCCAGAAAAAGCATTTCAGAAATCACGAATAACGTCTAATATCAGAAGCACTTCATATCAAGTGGCACCCGAATTGTCTGAATGGGAGTGATGGACTAAAACAGAATTTGAACTGGTTACAACACCTCCCTCCCCTTCCCTATGAAGTGACAATCAACATGAATGTGATAAGCAAGTTCACTTTGTAAACGCACACTGTTTTCATAATTTCACCCTGATCAATTCCAACAATCTACACTTCGTTTTGTTATCATTATCAATTGACTAACTTAACAGCGAAAAATGACCTCAGATTGAGGAACGATGATCAAGATAGTGAACGCTTCTTTGATATCATTACAGACGTAGTATTACCTTTTGTTATTTGGTTTAGTGATCTTCATTGCTATTTTGACTTTCAATATGTCGCTTAAACTTGACCTAAATCTATTTTCTCACCTCTTAACTCTTTGTCATATATATGTTGCGGAATCTTGTCCTTTGGGTTTCTGCAGATCAGCGGGTGACTGGAGAACATTATTCTTAGTGTTGCCGCAGGGAAAGTTCTTCCCAAAGAGATGGAAATTCTCCTTCTGAGGACGTCACTAAATAGGTCTCCTTTGAAGTCTAGGTTCATATAAAGTATCTTTTTTGGCACGGATGGTGTCTCTTGCTTTTGGTTTTTCTGTTTGGTGTTTTTCTCTACGAATCATGGTGGGTAGCCATTTTGTATGAAGATTTCCCTCAGGAAGTTTAGTTCTTCTTCCATGGTGTCAGAGCTGCACATGCGTCTGACGCGAGTGACAAGGGATTTAATTAGGTTTCTTTTCCGACTGATTGGCACCCAGCTGTGGAAGCTTGTCAGTTTGCCGTTCCATGTGGGTTTTTTCTATGGATGAACCTTCTTAAAGTTCCGTCAGCTCTGCTTGTAAGGTCAGCATCAAGAAAATGGATATTAGATTCGTTGCCAATTTCTAGAGTGAACTTTGTGGCTGGATGGCATTTGTTGAATATTTGCAGTAGTTGACTGAGATCGTGACCGTCATCACAGATGATAAAGATGTCGTCAACATATCTAACGTACAACTGGAAATTGTCGATGGTTGATTTGAGTGGGCCGTTCTTGATGCTTGCCATGAAGCAGTCTGCTAGTAATGGACCCAGTGGAGATCCCATTGCGATCCCATCTTGTTGTCTGTAAATAATGTCGTTGAATGCGAATTGCACATTGAGTGTACATCTCAGCAGTGGTTCTTTTAAACAGGTCGTCGGTAATCCGACGTTCAGCTGATTTTCGTCGATATAGTGACAAATATAAGAGACAGTTTCTGTGAGTGGAACGTTGGTAAATAGTGATTCAATGTCGAGGGAGAGCATAGTTTTGTTCTTTGTATTGATATCTTTAATGTAATCGACAAATTGGAAAGTGTCACGAAGTGAATAGTGGCACATTCGTTTTCGTACAGTTTCTTAAATGTCAGTGAGCCATTTCGCTATTGAACGGTACAGGGAACCTGACATATCCAGAATCGGACGAAGTGGGAGGTTGGTTTTACATGTCTTTGGTAAGCCATATAGTCTTGGTATTGTTGACCCTGTCGGTCGGATCTGATCATAGACTTCATGAGTGATTAACTTTTGGGTTTGCATTCTTTTCAGGACATCGGTGAGTTGCTTTTCAATCTGTTCTGTTTTGTTTCTTTCGTTGGGTGGTTGCGAAAATTTTGTTTTATCTGACAAAATATATATGTTGAGATTTTGCAAATTCCGGTTCATTAATACGTTGAGAAAGCTATCAGCATTAAATCGCGAAACGTCAGTAAAAACAATATCGTTAATTGGGTAATACAAAAGCCTTTATTATAATGAAGGGTGTTTACAGTTAGGAAATGTGTATTTAGACCATCTCGCACATGACTTCAGGTATTTTTCGATTACAACAGTAATGAGATGAATTCGTGGCACACCAGTTTTCCTACTGACTACTTTAGCAATGTGATGCAAAGCGTTTTGAGTAAACCAGGAAAGACTAACGTGTCAAGAGCAATAAAGAAGTATAGGTAAGATGCAAGAGTTGACAAATTGCAAAAATTGAGGTTACGTGATTCTTGATTGTCCTAACTTCCCGAAACACAAGGTTAGACGGAACATCTCGGAATTCGAGAAGATATTGGATGATCGAAAAAGGCCAAAGAATAGAACTATTTCATGGCACAGTGGTTAGGACTCTCGCCGACCATGCACGTGGTCCGGGGTTCGAGCCCACTCCGACGCACACTTGATATCTATGGTCGGCCTGCGAATTTTGGGCTACCGATATCCATGCTGAAAATTCCATACTTGTACCAAAAATACGGTGTGGAATCAAGCTGTAATCAAAAAATAAAAAAAAAATAAATAAATAAAAAATTTTACGTCATTACAATACCTTCTAAACTGCAAGCATCTCATGTGAGCGGATCATTTCATGTAGATCACATCTATGCCAGAAGGCGAAGTTAACCGTCTGACACTTAGAGGGACAAAACCTGAGACCATTTAGCTTTGATCACTTGCTGATATCTGATGAAAAAGCAGTTAAGCTTGGATCACTCATATAGGGACGTGGCCTGAAATAAGACAATTAGATTATCAGCGTATCCACTGTATGTTCATAAGCAGGCCGAATAATTTACTTTCACCTGATGAAATTTTTCAACAAGTGTTTATATTTTTGGTTATTCACAGTAATTCACTGAAAACTGGTCATTAGCGTCAACCAAATGGTCCAATGAAGTTTGCTTTGATGAAATTAATTTTGGTGATATAAACAAGTGAAGAACAAACCTATTTTCAGGTTACTACTAGCTCGTTTGATTTCATGGATTTCTTTGGAACTTCTTTGTAAAAATAATGTTCAGTTCCGATCAAACAACCAGCTTAACAGGCAAATTGACAGGATGAAAATGGATTCATATCTGGATTCCGTTCTTGTAGAAATATTCATGGCTCATGCTGGACAGATCTGAATGAATTGGGAAATAAAGAAGATCAGCTATTACTGCAGGTATGTTAAAAACATGTATGTAGCTTACAGTAACATTGTGCGTCGGTGGCACAGTGGTTAGGACTCTCGCCGACCATGCACATGGTCCGGGGTTCGAGCCCACGCCGACGCACACCTGATATCTATGGTCGGTCTGCGAATTTTGGGCTACCGATATCCACGCTGAAAATTCCACACCTGTACCAAAAATACAGTGTGGAATCAAGCTGTAATCAAAAAAATAAAAAATAAAAAAAAATAAAATAAAATTTTTTGAAAACTCAATGTGATTCATATTCCTTTTCCATCCAAAATGGATCATTTTTATTTATTTACAGCTTCATTCCACACTGTATTTTTGATACAAGTGTGGAATTTTCAGCGTGGATATCGGTAGCCCAAATTTTGCAGGTCGACCATAGATATCAGGTGTGCGTCGGCGTGGGCTCGAACCCTGGACCATGTGCATGGTCGGCGAGAGTCCTAACCACTGTGCCACCGACGCACATAACCGTGAGAAACATTTCTACTCTCTAGATTTAAATCAAAGAAGAAAATGGAGGGAACACTCAAACAACAATCTACTGGAAAGCGAGTCAGACTAATCATTATTTAAATTATCAGAGCTTGCCAAAATGTCATTTAGCGGAGGCGGAACGATCAGAATACAAGACTGAAGAGGAACACGCAGATATCGAAAAAAGCCTTCTCAACATTAGGAATCACCGAAAGCAAAATATTAAAATGTAATAGTGAAGAAATACCTAGAACGAAATCCAAAGCAGTTGAGTAGAACCAGTGCGTAGCGTAAAAACGGGAGGAAGAATCGATAGAAGAATTAAGAGTGCATTGAAAAGAATATTTCCTACCGCCAGATTCATTCCACCTTACACCACAGTGCATTTGGTGATCCAATCAAAGTATCTACTCATGTGAGCTGCAAATGCATTTTCCAATTCACTTGTACTTGAGACACTCAAGGCATAGGATGGAACTAGAGGAAATCGTCTACCAAATTACCTGAGCGTATCTCTAAACGTTTCCATATGAAAGGACGAAAAAGTGTCCTCAACTGCAATTGACAGACACTAGACTGAAACAGGAGATATACCGACATCGTTTGTTTTGGAATTATGACGCCTATCCGTTCTATCTATAACTCGACATGACTGTGATAAAAGTATGCTCAGAAATCTTTTAACTTACAATTTTAAAAGACCCTACAAAAAAGAATAACCCTCACTTATCCTGCAAACATGTTCTTCAGTGGCGCAATGGTCAGGACAGTCGCTGACCATAAACATGGTCTGTGATTCGATCCCCAGTCTACGCATACTCGATATCAATGGTCAGCCTGCGAAATTCGGCTACCAATATCACATGCTTGTATCAAATATACGGTGTGAAGCCAAGCTATAATTAATAAAAAAAAATAAAATACTAAAAGCAAAAATTAGAAATTCTCAGACTGCATATTTTCAGCTGAAAATTGGCTACAGTTTTCTCTAGAACTACAGGCTATTTATGTCAAAATATGAAAGCATACACAAATACATGATGGTATACACCAGTGATTAATGTGAGCGGCTTAAAAATCACTCACGTCAGCTAGCAATGGTTGATTTCAGGACTGTTTCAGTTTACCGCAAGAGAATTCCGTAGAATAAAAACACCCACAGCCTAATCATAATAACAAGATGATTTCAATAATTTCTTCTTAAGGCTCGACATGAATAATATTCGAATACGAGTTATCAGTAGAGGAAAGTGAAAGTAATTACAGTAACTGTGTAACAACAGAAGACAAGGGCCAGGCAACAGATCGTTTTATTATGAAAATCAACACGTATTTATACATATTTCACATACATTATTATAGCTTATGCAAGTAGACAAGCGCAGTCATCTGATTGGTTGTTTATCAGAAGTTAGGTAGACAAACGCAGGCTTCTGATTGGTTGTTTCGGGATTCCTCGACAAATAGAGTTCTCTATCTGCGAATCATATTTTGCCACGTTAACTTTGCTGTGATTGGTTGTTAAATCAGCCTTGTTCATATTTTCTCGCGGCCCATATTAACATAGATTAGTGTCAACCAATCGGCTAGCAGCCTGCTCTCACCACAACTGTACTAGGCTATATGTCTAAGATAGAATGATTTTTTGTTAGTTAGGATTGTCAACTGAATATATGTAAGTAGCATAGTAAATCATAGTGAGATGAAATGTGAATATTTTTCAAGAGTTTTACGGATTGATGACACCTAGAGGACGATTGCAAACAAGCATAGAGTAATGAGCAGCCAGCCGCTTCGTCCTAGTTTGAGACTGATCGCAGTACTCATCCACCAGGTTTCGAACCCAGGATCTTGAAACAAACCAGTTTCCCACCAAAAAAACACTTGAAAGTGACTGGCTGCAAGACAAAATCGCTTGGATTTCTAATGAGAAGTTTTAAGCAGTGGGATGCGCCAACAGGTCATGAGTGAGGACAAATACTCTCAGTCGATGATATCTGTTGGGGCCAGTCAATACCAAAATCACGAATTGGTTGAAGCTAGAATTCATAGGCTAGTCAATGAGTTTGGTTTCAGTGAGTAATTGGTTTTTTAGTTTTAGCTGAGTACATCACTAGCCATAGTCTATCCCGCAGCTAAGCTCGTTCCCATCTATCGAAAAACTTGCTCTTTGGTGCGATCAAAAATCAATAGATATCCTTCTCATGTTACCTCCAACTGAAAATATACAAATTTACATGTATCTGTGGGAGCAGTTACATTGGAAGGACAGAAAGAAGGGCATAACTACGATTTTCTGAACATGTACCAAAAGGCTTTAAACAGTGCCATCGCCAGACATCTCCGCGAAAATTATCAATAGGCAAAAGAGCTCAATTCTCCTTAAGTTTGCTGAAGCTATTTCCATCAAGCGCCTGAAACCTGATTTGTGCGTCCAGAAAGAGGCGGTTATCAGTCTTTCTTCACCCTGGTAACTGGATAATTTCACCTCTCTTTCTTCCGAATGTGAAATGCTAAAAGTTTCCATTGTGTATGATTATTATTGTTGTTCGGAATAGTGTTTAGTATTGCATATTTATATATGTAAATATATTTAGTGTATGCGTATATTGATCGATTGATGTTTGTTGGAAATGAACTCTGTGCAAGTATGTCAAAATTGTTGTTGTAGATATATTTATTAATGTCTTTGCCGTGTAAGCAGCTGACGAAAGGCAACGAAATAAAAGATGGTACCATTTTATTCCGCTAAAACTGTAGTTATTGCTTTGTTCAAATTCATCAAGGGGAATAAATGTATGAAAGTAAGTGGTTTACTAGCTACCTTGACTTGTGACCGGAAGGTGACCAGGGTTCGAACCCTGTCGGTGGTTTAGTATCACAAGTGTTCTCCCAAACTATAACTCAATAGCTGTCCACTACTCCTTACTAATTTCCAGTGGTACTCTTACTTATATTAATCCAAGATCAAACTTGAAATGTGCAAAACAGACAACTTGGTGACATACTAATATATCTATGCTCAACAGAGCATAAGTTTCACTGTGGGGTAGTGAGTTATATTCAGTGGTATAGGAGAAATATGACAACCACAAAATATAAACAATTAAATACCAACACTGATTGAAGGTTCAAGTAAAAGAGCTGACAGATATCAGCTGTATGAAAAGAATAAAGCGATTAAATGCTGGAGACAGGATAAGCTTAGTAAAATTATGAAAGTTAGCACATTATAAAAATACGTATGGAGTGAATCATCACAAGGCAGAAATACATAAAAGAGGAATAATACGTCATGAGAATACTAGATGATTATATCCCTCACGATTGTGTCGTAGGCCAGTGTAAACAAACACGACGAATGTGCTTTTCTTATTCCAGACAGGTGTTATAATTAGAAATTCCTTGAAATTTTTGCCATTCTTTCACATTTATCAATGTTACTTTTATTTCAGTAATTTTATTCCCAATGAAAGTTGATCTGTTTTTCTTTTTTGAAGATATCGCATTTTAATAAGCTTTTGTTACAAAAATAAATTAAAAACTGTGTTATGTACTCGTCGCCAAATTATTGTTATGTACTGGTCGAGAAATTAATAGTCCTGACGCAAGAAAGACGGAAATCAGAAGACCACTAGGTTTGCGATGATACCTCTATATTCCAAACACCAGGAGAATCAAATATATCACACAAGTATGTGAGAGCAAAATATATATGAATGTCCAAACAAGTGTGTGAACAAATCAATAGACAGTCTTAACATGATTGGCTAATTATAATGGAGTATCAATCCATATATACATCGGGGAATATAACAGACTGTCAAACAAACACACATACTATATGGATATATATCTATCACCAAGATCAGACTGTTAACAAACACACATATTAAATATAATATAAGGGGAATATACATTGTTAAAGGAGACAGGTTCATCAAAGTGAAATGGTCACAGACTAAGAGAGCAACAGAAAGAGAGACCATCATACACATATATATATATATATGGAGACATATCAAACTGCGACATTTTTCTCGAGTGAATCCATCTGTTCTAAAGATATACCCCCATTTACTTGAAAAAGTAATAAAGCGCGAAGAAACTAACTGTTGTTCAGGTGTGAAGATTCTTAATTTGAAGTTAATTAGAAAAATATAAATAAAAAACTGGAATCGATTACGTCAGAAGCATGTTAGTGGCTGCAAGAATTTCTCTTGAACACATTGATTAGGCTTATTCAGGTGGATTCCTACTGCGTCAGCTATATGCAGAAGACAAACACATAAAACCAAATTATTATTAGTCAGAATGCGATGAACAACTTTAATAAGGCATTTAGAAGACAAATTTCGCTAGATGATATCAAAGAGAGCTTCTGAACCAAATTAAGACATCTTTTTTTGTTAATGTACCATTAAAAGGTGATCAAATAGTGCAGTTGACAGCTTACTCAAAGACTTCGGTCAGTCAATAAAGGCATATTCCAGGCCGCATATCGAACATTTTTCGTCCCTGTACCTACGATCAAAGGACGACATTCTCTTAACTCTACTTCAAACAGTATCTCCAAGTCAATCTGCAGTTGCCGTGAAACACACATATATAGGTAGAACCAACAGAACGCTCTAATGTCATGTAGTGGAAAAGAACATGTTCCAAAATGGTTATTAAAAAAATAGAAAATCCCAAAGCAATTCTTTTTTATTTTATTACAGCTTGACTCCTTACAGTACTTTTTATACAAGTATGGAATTTTCAGTATGTGATTGCGGTAACCCGAATTTCACAGACTGACGATCGATATCAGGTGTGCATCGGCAAGTGATTGAATCCCGGACCAAGTACATGAGCGGCGAGAGTCCTAAGCGCTGTGCCATCGGTGCATAATTATAAATCCATCAGCAAAGCACCTAATGATGTCAGGACACAAAATCAATCCATATTAATGACTGCTTCACAATTATTTCATGACATAACTCTAATTCAAGGTTGGTTATTGAAGCTGAAAGAAGCACTGTAGGGGATTAATCACATACATTTTAAACTGTGTGTACAAAATACAATAGACTTCAACCTTCGCCTACGATGAAATGACTACTTTGATCTATTTAGATATGATTGATCATTAGCAGAGTATGTACTTTTTTATTTGTATAATTGAATAATTGTCATGCCTCTCACTTTATTATTGTGAACCATGTTGATTGTAAATCAGTTTTAAGGAAACTACGAAGTGACGATATCATCTGACGAAATTTGTCTTTTAAATGCCTTATTCAATTTTTTCAAAGTAACGGATCGTTATAATTGAAATGCTTTATTAAATTCAACATTATACTCACTTTCTACAACGTGTGTTAAAGCACAACCACACATAAAGGCGGATAAGTTATCCCTATTTCATGAACTTTAAATTTGAGTGGTTGTGAAAAGACATCGTATTTTTGCTGCACTGAATGTTCTTCTTTCTACATTCCTCAGGCTCTGTATTAATCTATCACTAACACTCTTAAGCTTAATCCACTTAAATATCAGGTTGTTCATATCGCTGTTGGACACAAGAACGACTTACATGAACTGGTTAGTTTGCATGGTTCCACTATCATGGATGGCACGGAATTTGAAATTATATCGAATGTAAAATACTTTGGATTTCTTATTTCCTCTGATCATCTTTCCTGGTCTTCCTACATCATGTAAGTTTCCAGAGAGATATTTCGTTTAAATTATTTACGTTCAAACGAAGTCAAGTCTCAAAAGTTTGAAAAAATTTGGGCATTGAGTGTATTGTATTCATTATAATAAAGATTGTTTTTGTATTTTCGAATGAATGATAAACAAAACGATATTGTTGTTGTGTTTACTGACGTGTCGCTATTTAATGCTTCTGCTGATAGATTTAATGAATCAGAATTTACAAAATCTCAGTTTATAATAATAATAATAATAATTTGCTTTATTCCAAAAACAGTACTCATGATACAGCAAGGAATTTTCAGCATTCAGTACAATATTGCATCTAATTTACTCAAAAACGACAAAAAAAAAATTAAAAATACACATTACATAATAGTAATAAAACGATTGTTATAGCAGCTACATAGCAAAATACTGTATGCCATACGGAGAAAAATATGCATAAAGTACAAAATTGTAGTAATAATAGTAATACCAACTAAAATAAAATAGCAGAGTTATAATTAAACGATAGAAAGTGTGACACCATAAAATACAGAAAGATGAACGATGAAAGGGTCGATTCACTGTGCTAATTACATAGTAACTTGTAAGTTTCACGTCTAACAGAGTCTTCGTCACATAAAGTACGGGCTAAATAGGGTATTGTAGAATTTCTATACTTAGTAGTACGAGCATATATCTTTTTATATTGACTTCTCGTCCTACCTGATGAGATACAAGGGGACAGGTGTGAATAAAGGGGGTGCAGAGGGTCTGACATTATAGCCTTTGCCCATTTCGTACAGGAATTTATATGCCTCTCGACTATAGTATTAGCGAGCTCATGCAGTGGCAGACCACAAGCTCTACTCACAGCATTTAATACTCTTCGTAATATGATATAATCTTTTTTGAGAAGCCCAGGAAAGATTAATGGAGAGCAATAGAGTACAATAGGTAAAATACAGGAGTTTAAAAATTGCAAAACTAAAGGTTGGTTGATACCTGATTGTCTTAACTTTTTAATGTAGAAGGTAAGACGAAACATTTTCTTAGAGATAGATAAGATGTGGGATGACCATGAAAGGTCAGAGGAAAGAACTAATCCAAGGTATTTAATGCTTGATTTGGTTTCAATTTCCGTGCCATCTATGCTACAGGGATCATGCGAGCTAACTAGTTCAAGTAAGTCACGTCGATGCTTGAAAGTAAAGTCAAGAGCCTGACATTTGGAAGGATTTAATATAAGACCATTTGACTTGGACCAGTTGTTGATGTCCAACAGAAAGCTATTAAGTTTGGAGCTGTCAGACTCGGAAGTGATAGGCAGTGATACAGTCAGATCATCTGCATATTTGACAAAGTTAGTTTCGTTTGAATGAGGCAGGTCATGTAGGAAGAAAGAAAAAAGAAAAGGAGAGAGGACAGCACCTTGTGGAACACCGGATTTTGTAAGCGAGGTAGAAGAAGATTTGCCGTTATATACAGTATACTGCATTCTATCAGAAAAATAGGAATGCAACCAACTCTTTGCCCAGGATCCTGTTTGTGTCAACGATAGCTTATTTAACAAAAGGCCCCTAGGTACAGAGTCAAAAGCAGATGTGTAGTCTAAGAAAGCACTACGAACATATTTAGCACCTTTGTCTAAACAAGAGACAACATTGTGATATAAGACAACCGCAGCATCCAAGGTACTTCTACCATGTTTGTATGCAAATTGTTTAGGATCATTAAAAGGTTTCAAAGCGGGTTCAAGACGAAGTAAAAGTAATTTTTCCATCAATTTTAAAAAGGGGGAAGTAATTGCAATAGGCCGAAATTTAATATCAGAACCAGAAGATGGTTTTGGTATAGGGATAATTTTAATGTTTTTCCATGCAAAAGGTAGAACGTTACCGGAAAAAGAAGCATTAAAAATGTTAGTAAGAGGATAACACAAAATATCAGCACAATTCCTGAGGACAATGGCAGGTATGCCGTCAGGACCAAGGCTTTGAGAAGGCTTAAGAGACCGGAGACATTTAAGCTTTTTGAGCTACGTAGTATATACAGCATAGGATCATTTTCTTGTGGTCAAGTTGACCAATTGGTAAAGATAACAAAACCAGGTGTAGATTACTGTTGGATTTGATCAGTGTGTAAAATTGCACAAAGCAGCGTGTGTGTTCACATAATAAAATTGCTTATCACATTCGTGTTGATTTT
Organism: Trichobilharzia regenti; assembly: GCA_944472135.2. Lineage (NCBI taxonomy): Eukaryota > Metazoa > Platyhelminthes > Trematoda > Strigeidida > Schistosomatidae > Trichobilharzia > Trichobilharzia regenti. The sequence continues at coordinate 122,766,905 of OX235264.1, read as the reverse complement.
GTTACTTCATGGAGGATGAAGCTCTTGTAATCAGGTCAGATTCTGTTTTAATTCATCATTTCTATTCAGATAATTTGGATTCCACTAGATATGAAGTGCTTCTGATGATGTGACACGTTCTTTGTGATTTCTGAAACGATTTTTCTAGTTGATGATTTCAATATTGTCAAGACCACTTTTGTAACCTGATTCGATGACGTAGCGTGTAGACCGATGGCTGATGATTTTTCAAAACAATATTGTCTTGTTTTTCATTCACTAAGAAAAAGAAAAACTCTTTATTATAATGAATATTTCGTTTGATGTTTCACTGTGTAAGGAAGATAAAACGATCTGGCATCAGTTAGTCTCTACTTTCTAAGTTTGTTATTTCCTGTATTCTGATTATTTTCTCAAATGTTCCCCACTCCTTAATCTTTATTGAGCAACTTAAGAAAGACTTTATTACACTGAGAAGTACACTGAAAGCTCTGAGTAGACCTGAGCAACTATGGGCCTAGACTATGCCCTAGACGATTGAGTAAAGAAATTCTACAACAGTATATTCGGCACACATTTTATGTGATGACAAAAGCGCAGGTCAGGACACTGGGAGTTTACTGTACTGCTGCTAATACTTTCACCTAGTATCATTCTGTCTGATTTCTCACAAACTGGAATATATGCAAGTGAAAAGCAACAAGTTGGCAGAAGAGGCATCAAAGATGGGACTTCAAGTGAACATATATAAAAAAGAGGTGATGAAGATTCCTAGCCAACATCAACAGCAACAACAACAACAGACAACAATCAGCCAGTATAAATGGGAGGAATATGAAAGAAACAGCCTCCTTTACCTACTTACCTAAGAAGCATAGTTTTAACTACAGCCGTGTGGAACTGACAAGGATACCTAAGCCAGAATCGGAAAAGCAAGACAAGCTTTCATCACTCTCAAATCTGTGTTAAGGTCAACACCACTTAGCATCAAAAATAAGATCCGGATTTTCAACAACAATGTGAAGTCAGTGCTATTTGTTATATGGATCAGAGGCTTGGCGCGTCATAAAGAGCATCTCAAACAAACTTCAGACCTTCATTAACAGTTGTCTTCGCTCAATACTCAAGATCAGATGGCCAGGCAGAAAAGATCTGCAGTAGAGATCTCTGGAAGCGAACCAATCAGGAACCGATTTTGAAACAAATAAGCAGGAAGAAATGGAGATGGACTGGCCATACGCTGAGGAAACCATCAAGTGACATCACTTGACAAGTAATTGCTCGAGTGGAACCCGAAAGGGAGGCGGCGAGTTGGTCGTCAGTACGAGGGTGACTTGTAGGAGGTCATGAGAGGAGGAGATGGAAGCATGTGGACAGATCTGGAGCGGGGTGAAAAAGTTGTCAGAAAACAGAAGGCAATGGAGGTGCGCAGCTGAAGCCCTATGTTCCTCTAGGAACTAAAGGATACAATAATAATAATATAAGAAAGAATATAAATCTTTTACAGTGATTTTACTAAATAAGGAGGGGACAACTGAATCTCTACGAAGGATTCTCAACAAAGCAGTAATTAGGTTGGTGGCATTTAAACCTATAAACTTATTTAGGTAGTACAAGCTCTATAGACTAAAGGATCCAGTGGACGTAGTTAAGCGAAACAATATAATTTACAAAATACCTTGTAGTGACTCTTAGTAAAGTCAACTACATCGGTGTAACTAGCAGGTCAGAAGTAGTAGGATTAGCACAACATAAGAATTTAGCCAAGGTAAGGATGTTTGACCCTGAAAAGATAAGTAATTTAGAAAAAAGCTCAGCACTACACTGTATTGCATGCATTGACACACAAAACCACACAATGTGTCGGGAAGCAGTGGGTTAAAAATCCGAGAAGTATTTTATAGGAAGGTGGGTAGAGAGATTGATTACTGAATCCTGACTGGTTCGTCGAGTCTACACCCTACACAACACATGCAACAGAAATGACTCAATGGAAACACCAAAGATATGCATGGGAGATACTATTACCACTCAGTCAGTCAGTCAAATCAGAGGAGGATAACAAATAATCTTAAAATTCGTTTTCAATTCAATTCACGTACATCATAACATTCTTACAAGTTGCTTCGGTGGCACAGTGGTTAGGACTCTCGCCGACCATGCACATGGTCTGGGGTTCGAGCCCACGCCGGCACGTACCTGATATCTATGGTCGGCCTGCTAAATTTTGGCTACCGATATTCAAGCTGAAAATTCCAAACTTGTACGAAAATACAGTGTGGAATCAAGCTGTAAATCAAAAATTAAAAAAATTAAAAAATATTTTGACTATAAAAACACTTGTCTTATTACCCATCTAATTGCAGTCGACCAATAACACCCATATTATTATTTCTGAATGTACATTATCCTATATTTCTGGTTTTTATTCAAATGTCTAATCATCAGTTTTTACCCATGTATATGAATGAAGTAAAAACGTTTTGTGAGTGACTTGATATAATTATGAGCAGTAATAATTTGTGCTCGAAAAGTGATCATCAGTCATTATTACTGTACAACAACACTATGTGTTTTATCAAAATGAAATCTTATCCATAATGGAGTAGTCCCCTTACCAGAGTACCCAAATTTTATACTTATATCAATAATTCTTTGTTGATCTTACGGTTATTATTGATGCAGTCATTTTAGTAGATTATTCTGACTCATTGAGTCAAACATTTTAACAAATTACTTGTGAAACTCAAAAATAATTAGTACACTGACTTGTCATTGTAGGTTTTGTTTTTTTTACATACTTCTTCATGATGAACCATCTTCTTTGCTGGTAATATTTTTAAGACCACTTAGGTTCTTGGTTAGTTGCCTGCACTTTCATAGCATCATGCTGCTTCCTTTTTATGAATGACTACTCAACTTCAAGTATTCGGTGAAAGCAGGTTTTGATGGTAAAAGTTTGAATTCCGTTGACAGGCGAGGCAAATTCAATCATTCACTTGAAAATTCTGTTGAAATAAGAATTTTTTTCTCTCTCTTTTTATGTACTACGGATCTACAGAACACTAATTTCTGGCCCTTTAATGTCATCTTAATCACAACATGTTTCATTATTTTGCTGTACATTTAATAATGACTGATGTAATACAAAATATGTTGTGCTTCTTTCAGTGTATCCGATTGGAGTGTTTTATTGTTCAAATTTTTGCTTCCCAAATTATTCCTTTTCTTTGAATATATATTCATTCTTCTTTTATATTCTGATTGTTTTTGAAGATCTGTATTGTACCGAATGTTTCCGTACTCAAATAACAAAGACAATAATAATTAGTGAAACAAGGATGTAGCGTTCTTGAAACACTTGTAAACAATTTATAATTATAAGCATCAAAAGTAAAAACAACGTTACTCTGGATATATTTTTATCCTAATTAATGTACGCGTTGATACTGAACGGAAAACTAAGGTGATTAGCAGTTCAGCTTAAAAAATTCTCCTCACCTGTGTTACTTATAAGCTCATCATGCAGGGGTTACAATAGATCAAGTTGATATTTTTTAATGCATTTTATACACAGGTTAAGCAGACATTTAACTATCTCGTCGTCAGTTAACTCTCTGTCTGACTTATCAAAACTAAACAGCCTCTTGTCGGATATCAGTAAGTCGTCTAAGCTAAATGAACTCATCCCAAAATCCCTCTAAAGGTGGGACAGTTAATTTCGCCTTCAAGCATTTTTAGAATCTATACAAATCGGTCCGTTCAAATGATACTAGTGGTTTAGACGGCACTGAAACAGAAACTAAGTCAAGCATAAATTACCCCAGGGTAGTTCCACCCTTTCCCACCTTTCTTGGTCATTCCATATCTTGATGATTTGAGAGATCATGTTTTATCTAACCTTATATTTTTTTAGAAATGAATACAATCTCGAAACATTCAACCTCAAATTTTGCCATTTGTTAGCAGTTACATCACAAAATCCAATCCACAATATTTCTGAACATACTTTGAGATAGAAGGGATAAGCTTCATAATTCCGAAAAATGATATACGTATGTATATCTCATCTCAGTCAGGTGTCTGTCAACTGCACTTGACTACACTTTGCCTCCTTTCATATTAAAACATTTAGAGATATGCTCAGGTGATCTAGTAGACGATTTCCTCTAATTCTTTCCAATGTCTTGACTGCCTTAGGTGCTGGTGGATTGATAAATGCAGTTAAAGTTGACATGAGCAGAATACCTTGACTGGGTTAATAAGCGTACTGCGTTGTAAAGCGTAATAAATAGGGAGGCAGGAAATGTTCTCTTCAATAGTTTCTTATCGATACTTATTCCCTTTCGTATGCTTGACAGCGGTTTCTTATCAACCGCTCGAGATTTTGGTCCAGGTGATTCTTTACCACCCATATTTTATTATTTTTTTTTCAAGAATGCCTTAATCTTGATGAAGTTGTTTCCGATGATTGCGTGTTACTTTTCAAACTTGTTTCCTAAACTTAATACCCTAGTTCTCCTAAAGGAGATTTCGTCAATCGTTTTTTTGCAACTGGCTGTGGAGCAGCTGTGGTAATGTAAGTCTCCATTACTTTCGTTTCTTCGCAAGCGTTTTCAACTGGCTCCACATCTGCTCACATGCTATCAGATTCTGATCCTCCGAGTGTTTTGTGTGGGTATATGTTGTATTACACGGGTCGTTTACTTGACTGTCGTTCAAATTATAGTTTGAATCTATTCAGATATACTACGTTAACCAACCTAACTTTTTTAATTTGACGCTTGGTATGTTGCGTAATTTGTTGTCTTAAGTTAGCAGTACCAATGACACATATATGGAAGTACGTCTTTTTGCCACTAGGAGAAAATCTACAGTATATGTACAATTGTACAGTTTGAGAATGATGACGCTGATAAAAGAAACTCTTCACTGGACATCCTCTCTTTTAAACAATTTTTAACGGGATTTCGACGTTCTTCGTTGAGTGATAACCAGTTGTAGAATCCAGGATGTGTTTTAATCTTATTTGGGGCTCTTCACATGCATGTACCTGCAATCCTCGTGGTGTAAAAGAGTTGCCATTAATGATTAGAAATAGCGTTCACAGTTTCAAACTTCACAAAAGCCACCTCTTGCACGACAGATGTGAGTTAATAGGAGTCAGTGCATCAGCGAAGAGAAAATCATGACATCGACATAAGAAAATACGATACAGACGTGATTGAGACATATGGCGTGAAGTTTCGATAGGACTGGTGTTGATTTTACGGAATGGAGTTGCTGGCTTTATGCCCAACTTTCCCTCTTCAACGATATAACTTCCGGCTTAGAGAGGCAAAGAAGTGTGTTTGTTGGGGAATAAAGCCTCAGACTATATGCTTGGTTAGTGATCATACCATCACCAAGCCACCGATCAACATTGGGATGATAGACAGTTTTAAAACAATACACTACACCCATGCATGCGTTTTTACATGCATTTAAATTTACTGAGGTAGCTGTGGTTCTGCGACGCCTTAGTTTTAGGAACATAAATCGGTCTATAGCTGTTTTCATTTGTCAGCCGTAGAAAAATAGAGAGGACTCTGGCTTAAATCAGATACAGGATCTGCTAATGAATGGATAATTTGAAGGAGACTTCATCCACCGGTGTGCCCGATTTTGCCTCCCCTTCCGAGAGCTGATTCAGCTCCATTCACATGATTTCTGACCGGTCTCTTTGACGTACTGGAGACATCGTAAATTCGATTCAACATTTGCGAATACGTTCTCAATTCACACAGTTCTCAGTGATTGTTTCAACAGAGTTTCTTAAGGAAACCAAGATTATTTAGAAGATATAACGTGATCTGCTTGGTACCATACACAGTAATGAAGCAAGCAAGGATGAATGAGTCAAATTATTTACTAGTTATTGATTGTGACGAGTAGTTATATATAGAGAGAGCTAATATCTACTTGTGTAATCAGCTAAGCTGTACAGTCCCGTCGTTAAATGTTACTGAGGTATATCTTATCCAGCGAAAAGCCATAACAGCTTCCGTTTTAATATCGATTTTAGATATAATCTGAAAAACTACATCCATATTAAAAACGCTACTTTTTCTCGCCTATCTGACAACTTTCAATTTTTTACAATTGTACAAATCAGGCGGTTAAATCAAATTTTATCGAAAGCCATGCTTTTGAGCGTGTATAACAGTCTATCGTTGTATAACATGGTTTTTATGTATATATGCCAAAACTTTTACAGTTACCTCGAAGCTGTTTCTATTAGTAGAAAGAGATTATACATCGATTGACGAAACAACGGAAGTTTGAACTTGAAATTTTACAAGGCGAAAATATTCTTTCAGATGTGAATCAGCGTGGCTGAGTGTTCAGCGGAAAGTAATAAATAGCAAGAACTGGAGATCATTCACTATCACGCTTGAAACATTGCTAATGTGAATCCGAACTTTCACATTTTTTTTGCTAAATAGGTCGTATGTAATCCTGTGCTTGTTTCGGGAACTTACACAAAAATGTATCATTCTTCGGTATTTTTTAAAAGTTTTTGGGAATTTTGTTTTCGATTACAGCTTGATTCCCCACAGTATTCTTGGTACATCTATGGAACTATTAGCATGTGGCATCGGTAGCCCAAATTTCACAGGCCTACCATTGGAATCAGATGTGCGTCGACCCAGTATCGAACGTCTCACCATCTACATGTTTAGCGAGCGTCCTAACTGCTGTGCCAAGCATCAATTGACTTGGTACTGGTTTTCAGGAGAACTGAATACACCTATCCCTGCCTCTTGCGAGATGAGATCAGCATGCAGGATCATCCTGTGGAGCAACAAATCGAGAGCCCTCTCCCTTGGTTGTATCGCTCTAGTAGTGAAATAACTGGCTGTTTCTAAAATCTATCACAGTATTATATCAAATGTGATGGTATATTATCTAATTTAGTCCTTAGAATCATAATCTCAGACTTAATATTGTAGAGCTATACACTGTGGAAAAACTGTGAATTAATACTGTACCTCTTGATGGACTCTTTGTTTCAACATATTGGTTGTTTCATAACATCCCTTTGGGTGATCTTCACTGCAGAATAGCACTCTTTCATTTATTGTCCAGCTTAACTTTGTCACAACCCGTGGACTTTATAAACCGCAAATAATGCAGTTTATTCTGAAATGCGCTTCAGTAGTCTCAGACATACATCAACAGACTAATATTTTCAAATATTGATTATGTAGGAAAAATTGATGTGATACTCACAAGAGGCTGGCGCCATTTAGGAAGTTACTAAAGGTTCTAGCGGGAAGCCGTGACTAGTGGGTTACAGCGGGTTGAAGGTAAAGACGCTTACTTATCGGAAAATACATTGCGAAGTGGTCGCGCTATGCCATGAATCGGCAGAATTGAGAATTCACAGGCCGTTGAAACCAGCATGTCTTAGTTTCGAACCCCGTTATTAGGTGTGTACTAAGAAGAGTCCCAAGCTAAGGCGAAACATCTGCTTGGCAGTAATCTCTACAGGTTTTGCAATGTTTCTCTAACTGATGTCAGCTCATGATGAAATCCGCCAACGAGCCTAATATTTCACTAGAGAATTTTTCCATGAAATATTATAACTTAGAGAATATGGACAAAATAATAACAAACGTTTGTGCAGAATATCATTGGGTCATCATTCTTTCATCATCGGATTTCTTTGTCTAATTACAACGTAAGAAATTGAGTATGTTTACGTACGTAGAATTTTGTCAAACCTTCACTGCCGCAATATAGTTTTGTAAACACAAGACACAAGTTAATAAACAGTGTTTAGAAGTTCCACTTATATAACTTATGAAGGAGGGTTCGGTTCAAACAAAATACTCACAAATGCAAAATCATTTTTTCGACACATTGAACATCGAGCTGTCTAGTCAAGACAAGAGCAGAGGAGTTGATGATTAGTAAACAAAAGTATGGTGTGTTCATCTCAAATCACAGAAGCAAAACAGAACTGAAATACACCAATGCAAAAGTTCAGGGAAAGGGTTAAAAGTAAAAGATTGTGTAATCAATTGAGAAGAAGAGATTAAATGCTAGATCACTAACACAAAGAAAGACTAATAAGTGAATCTTTTACGAACACATGAGTCAACTCTCAAACTTTCAACAGTGTCCGTCTGCTTCTGGAAATGTGAGGAGAATTCAGTTATGCTGTTCATTGATAATCTTGAAGAACTTCACAGTATCCACTTTATGACTGGTCTCAACAAGAGGTCTGCCCATAGATCCGTTCAGAGCATTTCCCCCGGTGAGAAGTTATATTTTAGTGCAAGTTCATAAAATTTGAGATACGTTCACCTCTTTGTTCTCTCAAAGTAACTGCTCCTTCAGATATACGAAAATTTTAAATGCAAGTTAGAGTTAGCATTGGAAGGCTATCCGTCAACCTTCGATAAACGGAAACCAATTTGACTGCAGGATAATTTATGGCCAGGGAAGTCTTAAGTTTCCTGTTTATTATTCCTGCAATTTGGTCATATTTTAAATCCATTTGCATGTAGACAGGTTTCTTATTCCCTGTCGTTTGTTTCACCTTTAGATTTTCACATCTCCTTTAATTTATGGTGAATTTTAGAGGTAACCATTCATTCTCCAAGCATTCTGAAAGTTTACAAGTTCTTTTTGCAGTACTTCTGTGGAGAATATTCTTCTTGCTCTGTAAAAATGAGTTTACATCTAGACTGGTTTGTAGTTAATTAAAGAAAAACTACTGTTATTTAGGCATAATCCATCCCACGTGGATCTTTACTGAATGGATGTTGGCAGACTACCATCTTCTCAAGGGTGTTGTGGAGAATGTCGTGAAGTTCTTGCGAGAAGTCGTGACCGGTAAATTCTACCATATTCTGTGGTCCTGACACTTCTCAGTGGCACTTGTTGCTGCTATACTGCCAGTCAACAGATTTTAGAATTTATAGGTCAATATATTCCCACTTCATAGCTAATTAGACAATGGTTGAGAGTGTTTACTTCAATGTGCTACATTCGATCCTTGACATATTCGTGATTCGATAAGAACACATAATAATGTGTCTGAATCCTGTAATGTGTATTTGCGCAACACATTTCGAACAATCTGATCACACACGGAATTAACAGGGGAATATATATGAAATTAATAAAGAGTAGAGAGGTGAGAAAATAAACTAAAGTCAAGTTAAATGAACATATTTGGGGGAGGGGGGTCAAAATACCAACGGCGATCACTAAACCAAATAGCAGAGGTAATAGTACACCCGCTTTGGTATCAAAACACAGTTTACCAAGGAAGGTTTAGTGTGATGACGACGAGTTGCTTTCAATGCGTAAAGGTGGTTTAAACTTTCTAATTGCTAAGGCGTCTACAACTTTAGTATACGTCCGAAACACGTTTCATAGACAGGTGTGAAAGATCTGCCAACGTCAATTATATGTCCTGTCTCTGCAATATGTTTCGCTACAAAAGAACTGGCTCTCTTGTTCTTCCTATCAACAGGTTCTAAAGATTATATTTGTTTCTGGAGCCATTTATGAATATGCTTTGAAACTAGCCTTTACTTCCAGAAATTGATGAGTGCTCCCTATGTGTGTGTGTCCACATGTAAATTCAAAATGGTACATACAGTGGGATGTGACATGATTTTTCGCATGTGCAAGGGCTTAGATGGATAAATTGGCCTCATATTCACAGTTTTTGTGATAAAAGCTGCATAAAAAGTCTTTTTAACAGCAGCGTTCAGCCTTTGTCTAGTTATCAAGCTGCTTTGATGCCCCATATAAGGTAGCTTGATGTACACATCTTTCTTAGGGGCGAGTTGGAGAGTGGGTCTTGGTGTTCTGACTACTTTATATCTCCTGATGAACTTGTCTGGATAATTGTTATCAACCAGAGTTTGTGTCAGTACTCTTTCTTCTTCATCAAGCGTGTCTTCAGTGCATATTCGTCGGATTCTACTGAAAAGGCACCTTACTAAGCCTTTTTTGTACCAAACAAGGCAGAAACTGTGGTAATTAAGATACTGTCCTGTCCAGGTAGGTTTTCTCTAAATAGATCTTTTTATTGACCCATCAAGCCGTCGACTAAGCAATATGTCTCGGAAAGATAAACAATTATCTTCCTCTTCTACAGATGTAAGTGATATGCCATATGATATTTAATATCTGCTAAAAGGGGCCCTAACGGACTGCCCATAGCAACACCATCAAGTTGGCGGAAACAATCGCCTTCACATGTAAACCTACAATTGTTAGTACATAGAAGTAATAAATCGCTAAAATAAGATATAGGGAACAAGATGAAAAAATTTTTTGTGGAAATGTAATCATAGGAAATGTCAACTGTTTTGAGCAAAGGCGCAATAGTGAATAAACAGTTTACATCAAAAGAGTACATATTCTTATTCATAATATTAAAATCGTCAGGAAAATTAACCAATATAAATGTATCTTTTAGCACATATTAAGAAAATTATATTTTAACTCGATGCAATAATTCTACCAACCATTTGACCAGTTTATGCGTTGGGAATTTGCACATTGACAATATAAGACGTAGAGGATTATTCGGTTTGTGTGTTTTTGGTAAACCATACATATGCGGGAATATACATTATGATGGTTTTAAAGAGTCAGATTTATCTTTACTTATAGCATTTAGGCCATGAAGCTTCACTAGATTAACTGTCACTGTGCCCCGGAATAACTGAATATCTTCGCAGGAAAGATCACGGCTAAATTTTTTCTTATCATCAAGAATAGACATCATTTTAGACTTTCAGTCACTTTAATTCATAATGACGACTCAAGAACCCCTATCAGGTTCTTTCAAGCTTCTGAAATGCCCTAGCAATTAGAAAGTTTAAACCACCTTCATGCGTTCAAAGCAACAATTCGTTATCATACTAAACCAGCTTCCTTGTTCAAACTTTGTTTTGATACCATGGCAGGTGTACAATTACCTCTGCTATTTGATTTAGTGATCTTCATTGTTATTTTGACCTTCAATATGTCCTTTTAACTTGACCTAAGTATATGTTCTCACCTGTTGACTTTTTATTAATTCCATATATATATTTATTCCTATGAGAATTCCGTGTGTGATCAGATTTTTCGAAATGTGTTCCGCAAATATGCGCATTACACTATTCTTATTGCTTTAAGTAAATTCATAAAGGGAACTAGTTGTTTTAAATATCCGTGATTAGTTTAGCACTAGAACGAACTGACTATTTCGTGCCTCAAGGTTAGAGAGATAACCTTCAGTGGTTCGTGGTGATATCTTTATCAAAGTTAATCAAATTCGAAATCTGAATCAGTGATTCCATTTTATATAAGTTTATTTAACATAACACACAGTTATCATACAGCATTAACAACCGGATGACAAGGATCCCAGCATATATCAATACATCTTCTCTTTGTTGTTTGTTACCACTTTCATTATCTCCGGTATGGTTTTGCCTCATTCCAATAGCACGTAGGCGATGTTCAATCGATTAACTAAGATTCTGTGATTAACTTCTCTGTCAATCAATCTTACTATATTACTTTTTCATACTCTCACTTTGTCCAATCAATCCTATTATGCGTTCGCATTCAAGTGAATGTACTGCTACGGCTAAGCTTTTCTCTACGTCATGTAGCCTAACAAGGTCACTCTTTCTAGATCTAGCTAAACTTTTATGTTCCAATAATCTGGTTGACCTCGATCTACTAGTTCGATTGACTTAAGTTAAGGACTTCACAGTCATTAGATTATCTTTGATGAATGATATAATTTTCTTAATTGGTTCTATTACTCCCTTAAGCCGACATAGTTTATCTCTGGGTGAGTTGGTTGGTTTATGGACCACCCTAAATCCAGCCTCATTTAGAATCTTGCATAAGATCTCTAACGTTCTATGGTTCTCCATATATTTCTGAATCAATTCTGGTGGGTAACAAGTGTGTTATTTACTAATAATATTTTCCCTATTTGTTTGATTTCATTTTTGAAATCCCCTGGCTTACAAGTTAGAATAATACTTTGAGAAAGCTATTAGCATTAAATAGCGAAACGTCAGTAAAAATAACGATATCGTTTTGTTTTTCATTCATTGGGAAATACAAAAAAACCTTTATTATAATGAATATCATATACCAAATACCCAAATTTTTTCAAACCGTTAAAAGTGAACTTGAATTGGACATATATTACAAGTTAGGTTTTGTACAGACATTTAATTAAACCCCCTCTTTATAATTTACGCATGGGATGAATTAAAGTCTAAGTATTTATTAAAGCGTGTTACTTTCCTTTAGATGCTTGTAGCACACCACTCACCATCTTATTTTCCTCTTATCACGCCATGTTCATTCTCCAGCTTAGAAGTGAATTGGATACCATTTAATATATAGTTTTATATATATATGAAGAATTATGGGGTATGTTTAAATTTCAACACAATTAACATGTTATTTACATGCCTGCACCATAATCCGGGAGCAGAATTAAACTTCCTACGATCTTCGTATTGCCAACTGTTCATAAATTTGTCTATAACTCTTAGGATTTTTGACGATCACATTGCTAACCCATTCATTTGTTTAAATAGTTTATTTTAAAATATTAATATTTGAAATAAAATTATCTTAAATGGAATTACATTCTACTACAGACGTCAGTGGCACAGTGGTTAGGACGCTCGCCGACCATGCACATGGTCCGGGGTTCGACCCCCGGCCGACGGCCTCTTTTACCTCGCTAAGACAGAAATAATGCTGGTAAAGAGGGAAGGTTAGGCATGAGCCTAGCAACCTCATCCTGTAAAATTAAACACTGCTACAGAAACTTCACGCCACTAGCTTGACGCCCTATGTTCCCCTGAGAACATGAAGGCAAAAAAGCAGGGTCCAAGTTGTACACTTACAATAATGACTCACTAAAAACCTGTCAGCTTTTGACGTTGGAGATACAAGCCTCATTTATTCGCGTTAAGACTTATGTAGCAGTTAATTAGAATAAAAAACCTGATTCACCAATTCCATATCAAATATCACACGGTGATGATGTGATATTAACGACGGAATAACAAGGTTTCGGGCATAAATTATTGCTGCTTATGATCATATCAATAAGGTCACACGGATTCACAAACTGTCTTATATACACGTTTTATCTCACTTTCTCCCTTCATCTTCCCCTTGTTGGTTGTAGCCACTTTTCATATCTTCGTTCCAGGTCTTGGATCATTTCGATGGAATCGTAAACAAAGATTCAGTGATTGCTCTCTTACTGACCTAAATATATAATTTTTAATACTGTCACTCTGTCCCACTCACCCTATTTTGTGATGACATGCAAGTGAATTCGATGCAATAATTTATTTAACTTTGAAAATTCTATCATTTTTGGCTTTTTTAACTACGTTTTTATACTCCAGTAATCTAACTGTCCTCTATATACTAGTTCGGCATATGTAAGCGACCCCACTCACAGTCACTACGTGGTATTTGGTAAAGATTACTATTTATTTTTAATTGGATATAACAGGTCCTTAAGCCAACAAAGTTTGTCTCTGAGAGAGTCGGTCAGTTGGTTTAAATGCCACCCTAATCGGCCTCAGTTAGAATCCTACGTGACAGCCTCTGAAGTTCATATTTTCTACGACAGTAGTACAAAGTCATTGAGTTCTTTATTAGACTTTTGTTTGCAATTTCCATTATTAATCTTATATTTCATGTGGTTTTTACACACTTATGAATAGATTCTGGTGGGTAGTGTGTAACTCACCGGTAATAATTTCTTCATTGTTCGATTTCATTACTGAAATGTCGTGACTTGCGAGTTAGGCGTCTTTTTTGATGATAACGACATTTGATTAAACCTATCCTCACTGATTCTGAATGATATAAAGTTGAGTCTAAGTATTTAATAAAGTATGTCGGTTTCGAGGGATATCCTTGACCGACGTGAAGAACCCAGAAGACCCGAATTTCACGCGTGGATGATTTATGTCTGATTCACAGAAAATCGATGACTTACAAGCGAAAATCGACAAACTGGTTGAAGAAGCAGCAAAGACAGGACTCAAAGTGAACATATACAAGACGGAGGTGATGAAAATAACCAACCAACAACAACAGACAAAAACAGTAGTAACATTCAGCGTCAATCACCATCAACAAGAGGAATTGGGAAGGGGTAACTTTATTCACTTATCTAGGGAGAATTGTCTCAACTACAGTAGGAACGGGCGAGAATGTTAAATCAAGAAGCGGGAAGGCGAAAAATAGATTCATCAACCTGAAACCAATCTGGAAATCTTCGTTACTCAGCATCAACAACAAAATTCAGATTTTCAATGCAAACGTCAAGTCAGTTCTCCTATACGGATCAGATACTTGGAGGATGAGTCATAAAGAATATTTCCAACAGCCTGTTGCAGACCTTTATCAACCGACAACTGTCTTCGCTGGGTCTATACCTAAGATAAGATGGCCGTCCCGGAAAGAATCACCAACAAGAAACTATGGGAAGAAACAAAACAAGAACCAATCGCCCAACCAACAAATATTCAGGGGAAAGTGGAGATGAATCGGACACTCACTCGTTGAGGAGGCCGCTGGGTTACCTCGCGTGCGCGTCAGGCTATCACTCGAGTGGAACCAGGCCGAAAATGAAGCACCTGGCGAGAGGTTTGTCAGTACAAGGGTGACATGGAGGAGATTGTGTGAAGAGGAGTTGAAACAGTATGGACTAACATGGATGCACGTGAAAAGTACAGGAGGAGGAAGACAGAAGCTAGTGAAGACGTGCAGTTGAAGCTCTATGTTCCACTAGGAATCCAAAGGAACAATCATAATAATGTTGGTTTCCTTACGATACTAGTATCTAACCTCGCACCATCTTGTTTTCGTTTTGTCTTGCCGTTTAGCATGGCCGACTCACCATGTTAATTTCCCAGTTAAGAATTGAATTGGATTTCATTTAATTTTCACTTTATGTATGGGAATAGTTTTCGGGTATAATTTAATTTCAACACAGAAAATATTATTAATATTAATCTTCTTGATAAGTTTCAAGACTGTAAGTGTTACGAATTTCCTGTATTAATTTTAGCGCCGAGTCAGATTGAATCATTACACATTATTTAAAATAATCTAATTTATTCCAAAAATAACAGTACTTCGAATACAGAATCGAAATTCTCAGCATTTGTCGCAAAACTGCATCGGATTTAATCAAAGTATAAATAAAATTATCTCAGGAAATTGTTCACATTTGCTGTATGAAGTCAAAAATATTCGAAGCACTAATTTAGAATATTAAATATTAATAATATAATAAAATATAATAACAGTGAATTTGTTTCAAACTGTATTGTCGATTCAGTTTTAAAATGCTACCATGTTATAGAGTGTTGAAGCTAATGTCTTCTTGATATTTTGTGCTGAGGGGAAAGGCAAAGTTAACAGTTATAACACAGCCTAAATGGTGTTCACACTTATGAAAAAATAAACAAACTCATATCTCCACCATATCCTAGCAGCAGAATTAGGCTTTCTAAAAGCCTAATGTTTCCAGCTGTCCATGAATATTTTAAAATACTAATATTTGAAATAAACGTATCTAATATGGAATAACGTTCTACCACAGTGTCCATGTTCTATACCTGTCAGCTTCTGAAGTCCACTGACCCTTCATTGGGCCTTTCTTAAGCTTAACTTAAGATGTGAGCATTTATCGGTGGTATTTGTTAAGTTTGCTTTAGAATTAAAGTATGACTCAACATATAAAAAAGGTGATTTTCCACTATATCAATGACTCCCTAATCTGAGTCCAAATTGATTCACCTCACTTGAATTCCACCTTAGATTACAGCTTGTGATATAACACGACAGTCTTCTTAGATTACCTCCAGTCAGCATATAAATTGGATAGCAAACTGTTGGTTAGTTTGACGCCAGGGTTCCTCGTTAATTATTCAGCCTGGCTTGCCCTCTAATCCACTGAACACATTGAAAAGTAACTGTCGATGATTGTCTAAAGCCTTTCGGAGGTTCATCACCTGGATCTGCCTGCATCCGGAATGGCTAACAAAGTCCTTACTGATGCTCAAACCCAGCCTTGATCGTTCAAATCTCCAGATTGTTGACAAATTCGATTAAAAGAAACGTAATCATGTAACTACCTTCTTATATACGCATTATACTTGACTGCTAAAGCGACGATTATGAACGATAGTTAAATCAGTGACTTGTACAAAAAACGATGTTATAAATATCACCCGACTGGATAATATTTCCACATAAAACTAAAACTGTACAATATGAAATATTATTATGTAAGATGACCTCATTCAGTATACATATTAACCTGATTATTAAGGTAGCTGAGAATTTTTATTCTGCCTAATTTATTTCAATTCGTTCTTTTTTCAAACTAATATCTCTTAAGTATTAACATAGTTTCATTGTAATATCTCATCAATATTTCCTAATTAACCTAAAGGAATATTTTTTAAGGAATCATTCCCCTTTTCTCTTCACCTCTCTCTCTCTCTCCTGTTCTGAACAATATGTAAAGTAATTGAATATCAATTTTGACAAGACGATTAGCACAACCATTATGACCCAGAAATCACGATTTTAACTGCAAATTTGAAATGAAACCTATTTGATGATATCTTAAAGCCTATATTATCCAAAAGTATCCTCAGCGTGTGCCCGATTCACCTCCAGTTCTGCCTGCTTTTTTGTAATGTAGCAGGTTCTCAGTTTCTTTGTTATTGTAGTTCCTCAATGCTTATTCGTTTTGACCATTTGATCATTAGTATGGAGCCAGAGAAGGCATTTGTTGATAAGAATCTGCATGAAGCCGCTAGCAGTGCTTTCTGTGATTAGCCAAATTACTGACTTGAATAGACCTGCCTGGATGTTTGTGTTTTGGAAAAAAAGTCAAACCTTGTTCTTTATACTGAGTGCACAAGACAACCAAATTGATTAGAGAGTGTTGAAGGAGTACCTTACCTTTCCGGGCTGTGGATTGCTTCGACGTTGAAATGATACTTCCTAGATAGGTAACTTCTTTCAAAGTATTTTCACTGGTAATGATCGGTGAAGCTTTCCAGCATATACAACACTATTGCATCTTATTTTCCACGTCTCTTATATATTACCATAGGAAATAATTAAGAAGGCTGATCAACAAGGATAATAATGTCAATGTACAACTAAAATCAATAGTGTACTGAAAAAGTGATAATAATGAATAGGGCTGCTTACTTAGTGTCTCTCAGTGCGTAAGCGGTTTCATACTCAACACTTTTCTCATGAAATAAAACACATGCCCTATAAGGCACCGCAGAAATGTTTTAGACCTGGTTTTCCGAGGATTAAGTCTTATATAATTGTTACTATTTCCGCCCCTACTTATATGCAAGGGAAGAGTTGTATAAAGAGGGGATTTACGAAGTCCAACAAGAAGATATTTGCCAATTTTTTTGTGTGAGTTACACGGTACACCACTCGTTCTATCGACAGCACTTGCTGCTAATCTCAATGTAACAGAACCTGTAATAGGTAGAGGAAATATCGAGGTGAGGCAATCAGTAAAAGTAAATAGGTGGATTACAGGAATAAATGCAACCCTCTCGTCTTAACTTTCTTACGTGTATACATTTCAAATAAATAGCCTTCTAGAAACCAGCATGCTTTAGGAAGACTAAGAATAATCATGGTAATGACATAATCCAAGATGTTTAAAATCCGGCTGAGTTACAAATCCAGATTTTCAACACAAACGTTAAGTCAGTCAGTTCTTTAATGTGGTTCGGAAACCTGACACGTTTCGAAAAGCATTTCCGACAGACTACTGTAGACGTTTATCAACAGGCGTCTTCGATCAAATGACCAGAATGAATTAGCACCATGAGAATATGCAAAAAAACTAACCAAGATCCAGTCGTTTAGAAAATTTATAGGGGAAAATGGAGGTGGAATGGGCGAACCTTGAGAAGATTGTTGGCAGGCAGGCTCTCAAACGGAATGTGGATAGGAAATAATTATCTTGCCGTTTTTCCGAGTATGACATTGATGGGGGAGTAGGGGACAGGAGACTGTAGTGCAGTTGTAGCTTCAAATGAAGAGTGTTAGGAAGAGGCAAACACATGCTATTATCAGGTCATTATCATGTCTCAATCAAGTTATTAGCGTGTCATTGACATGCATTTGTTTCTGCTTCCTGATTGGACGCTTGCACAATTCCAAACTCTCAACCGGATTGGTTGATTTCCAGCCTACCTTATTTTTGTATAAATACAGTCACTTATGTCATAAATAGATGATTCTGGTTTTACCGCAGATTATCGCGTGTTCTGCTTCACCAGTTAAGTGGGCACTGGTTAGTAGTTAAGCGGTTACCTCGAGACAAAGTTCTAGCAGCATAACAAAGAGAACCACAGAAAGTAGATCAAACTGGAGACATGTTCAACCGATAACTCAAGAATACAATTATAACGATGAAAATGGTTCCAAATTAAGTAATATTTCTGAAAAAATAATCCTGGTGACGAATCAGTTTACCTTAATTTAGTTTGTGTCTGAAAATGAAACTACTGTTTTGACACTCTCAGCGATTTAGCTAAGGATCATTTGACCAAGAAAACTGACTAACTTTCGATAAACCGTTGCCTATTTTGGAATCATATGGCTGAGATTTGATCGGCATGGATACAATTAATTCGTCTTCATAACTAACAAAATCGGCCCCACTAGAATAAAGCAAGTTGTGTAACAAGAATTTAGACAAAAAAAGCGAAAGAACAGCACTCAAGACACTAACTAGAGAAAGTATATCAGTTGGAATGACTTAAGAGTAATCGATTATCTAAACATCTTGTAACGTCATTTAGTGATTAAATAAATTGCACGTCAGGTCCATAAGTGATGCCACTAAGTTCCATGATGCCATTCATCTTGACTTATAATTCACATGCATAATTACGCCATTCAGATAACAATCTTCCTTTCTCATTACCATAGACTGCGTAATGAAATCGTTATGTCAAACATCTACTATTTGATTTTTTAAAAATTCTCTTTTATTGTTATACATGAATGGGAAGAGATGAGTTGAATTATATTACATTGTATTGTCACTGCTCATTCAGTCTAATCCTCCTCCGAATTTTCTGACTTGCCCACATAATTAATTGCACACTCTATGCCATGACACTGTCTTTTATTACTGCATTGAATCTCTAAGGCGATGTGTTCTGAATCTTTGGTGTTTAAATGTAAAAACTGCTTCCGTAGTTTTTATAGATTTGTTTCTTATCTATTTCTGTAAGCATTTCATGCCATAACACTTTGTGCATAACATCCTCCAGTTAGTAATTTGTCGATTATTCATTAAATAGAGGGACTGGTTTTTTATCCTTACGTCTTAGAACACTGTTTTAACTGAATATTGAGGACTCGATCGATTGTAGTCTACTTTGACTAGAATGAGCCTCCAGTGATGACATTGTTCAGCTGGAAATATCCGCTCACACTGAGTAGATACAGATTTAATTGATATATAATAACAGTTCTTTTATTCAGAATACAGAAAAATTCTATTTTAGAAATCAGTGGGAACAGAACTTACAAATAAATAATCAAAGTCCGATTGATGGAATCAGTCATAAACTTACAGCTAAAAAACACAGTTAGACCTTGAGGTTAAATGGTTGAAGGCAATAGACAGGAAGCCCTCCACCTGGGTTTCTTACTAGTTAGTACTCACCAGTCAATAAGGCTTAGCTGTGGTCTTGACGTAACTCATGCCCCTCCCCTCGAAGATTCGAACTCGCGTCACTTAGTACTGCAGTCAGACACCTTACCACTGAGCCTTTTGAACTCTCAGCTGATTGCCTACAACCATGTGAAATCGGCAATTCACAGTTCACCGTGATGGTAACCTCCACTGGATGGTAGCCCAAATTGAAAACCTCACCGATAAAATTCACTCTGCACGAAAAAATTGACTAAACACATAACATTATTAACTACAGTCCACTCAAAGTATTTTATAGGATGTCAATCGCAAGCTCCGACTGCATCACTGAGTGACATGGGTTCCAGTGTTAAAGGAACTAAGTTCCTTTAAGGTTACCGATACTCCTAGCTGATTAGTGCCATCTAGCACAAAATCTAGGTGCAAGGCTTCCTGCTGACTGCCTTCAACCATTTATTGTCATCAAATCAATAAGAACCATGATGGAGACCTACCCAGAATGATGCCCACAATACAAACCTGACTTTCAGAATTCAACCTGTACCATAGAAAGGACTAAACACATCACATTAGTTACCTCTGTCCAGTAAGACGTACAATTAACAAATAAAGTACGCAAGATCACTTGCAAGCGAAACAGTTCATAGATATAACAGTGGTGTCACTTTTGGTGTTGAGTATCATTAGTTTATGCATTATAACGTATGAAGTCTACAACACCTCAATTTTTTATTTATCCGCAATATTTCGGTAGTTCATAAGTCTGTTGGTATTACTATTATTATTCCCTTGGATTCCGAGTCGAACATTAGGCTTCAACAACACGGCTTCCACTACTGACATGATTTCCGGTCATTGACTCAGAGTGGTCGTGGTTGTCCTCTGGATCATCAGATTGGAGTAAATTCCTGACTCTCCATTTAACCATTTCGACAGTTCATATCCATTCCATCAGCTTCTAAAGATTCCGAGCATTTCTATGCAATATCTTTCTATTTATCCGGCTACCTAAGAGGTGTTTCCAACCTCGTACATTTTACGTATATTCCCAATTTTTATGCTTGCTTTCATCGAGAGAAAATACATCGGCTGGCTGACTGGTGTTTCAAAGCCTTCGACAGGCGGCCCGCTGTGTCATTTCGCCTCTCTAATTCCAGTGAAGAATGAGTTTGTTTTTATATTTTTTTTGTATTTTTCATATCACTCTAAAATCATTCTGGAAGTCAATTGCTCTCAGAATAAGGAACAAGAGGCTCATCTTCAAAACTAATATCGACCCAATTAGTGCTTCTGTGTTTCAAACACTTCGTGACCGTGTCGAGATTAACAGGCTGATATAGACTTTCATCAACAACCCCCTTCTCTCCATACTGTAAGCCAGATGGTTGAACAGAAAAGATGAACAACAACGAACTAAATCAGAGAACAGATCAAGACCGCTCCACATACACTTTAGGAAAACATCATGATCCTGGCTGTTGAATGGAACTGTATACGAATTCGAACGGACTCCACAAATGCTTTTGTTGCTATTTGTATTGTTAATAGATTTCCTGAAATGCTGTCTTACTAAGGTATAAAATGTTTTTCAACAAGGGCAACAATCACTAAGATGTGAAGTACCTGAATGAATGATTTCAATTCAGCTCTGTTTCTTGCAAAAAGCAAGGTGTTATCCCTTAAAAGTACACAGCCAGAAGAACTGTCAGTGTGGAATTCTCCAGATAAACAAGTAAACAAATCAGTTGCATAAGTAACAAATTAGATAAGTTTAAAAATAGACTTTGTTTTCGAGTGTTAGTTGACATTTTGGAATAATTCATGGAATCGAAAAATGTTATACTTTAGTCGATTAAATGTGCACTACTCATTAGTATTATCCCCTTGCGATCCAAGTGAAACATAGGACTTTAGCAACACATCTCAACTTTGTTCTGTTTTCTGCCTTTCTCTCCAGCTCATGCCAAGATTGACCAAACCCTCCCATCTCTTCGTCACATGATCTGCTCCATGTCACCCTAAGACAATCCACTAATCGCTTTACCAACAGGATTACATTCGAGCACTGACTTGTCGTGTGATGTCATTCGGTGGTCTCTTCAATGTATGCCCCATCCATCTCCACTTTCTCCTACATAACTGCTGAGCTATCGGCTCATGCTTGCTTTGTTCCCATAGCTTCGTGTTGCTTATTCTTTCTGGCCATCTGATCTTCAGTAAGGAGGGAAGGTGGCTGTTTATGAAAGTCTGCAGCCTGTTGGAAATCCTCATCATGACAAGCAGTTTGAGTTTCTGACCCCTATAGAATAGCTGATCGACATTGGTGTCGAAAATTCGAATCTTGGCCCTTATTCTGAGTGACACAGAAAGATTTTCAAACTGGCTTCAGATTGATGAAGACGTGCGTATCCTGCTTTTCTGATTCTGACATTGACATCTCCGCCCAATCCGTATGCCTGTAGTTGCAACGATGCTTCCCACATGGGTGAAGGATTTAATCTCTTCAGAATCTCCCCTGTTGATTGTGCTGGTTTTCGTCGCTGCTGATTGGTTATCTTTATCACCTACTTCTTCTCTGCGTTCACCTGCAGTGCTGTTTGGCTGCCTGCCCCTCCCGCCAGTTTGATGGTGTTCACCTTCCTGTAAGTCTTCGAGTTTGTGTGACATAGATCAACTGACTCAAAATCCAGATCTTCCAAAGTCTTCTTATCTGTCTTTCAACGTATTCCTGACACCTCGCTTCCTTTCAGTCTAATGCATAATCCAGTCCAACTAAATTAGGAATACCAACGTGGGTGATAATAGTCAGCCATCTTGTCTTACACCTGTATACACTTTGAATGCCTTACTGAGTTTTCCGTTGTTGATCACCTGACACGTGGCATTGTCATATGGCCAGCTGTTAAATGAGGTTGTTAAAGATTTGAGACACACCGTTCTGTGGAAGCAGTTGCCAAATTACTTCAAGTCTACCCTGTCGAAGGACTTTTCGAAGTCGATGATGGAAGTTGAGGTAGAGGACTCACTGACATTCTATGCTTTGTTCCATGATGATGCGTAGATTTTCAATTTGATCAGCACATGATTTGCCTTTTCTGAATCCAGCTTGTTCCGGTGTGTGGAGGAGTTCTGTATCCACTGCATCCTTTATTCTCTCCAGGATGATGTGACTTAGAATTTTATCTGGAGTGGGCAAGAGAATAATTCTAGGCCAATCATTTTTTTGCAGATTGAGGCGTAGGTTTCCCTTGCCGTTGTTAGTTTGACAAGGTAGCCCTCTTTTCAAACTATTTGTAATAATGGAGTGAGAACGTGTGCCGTAATCTCTGGGGCGGTCTTCAGTGCTTTATGAGGAATACCATTTGGTCCTGATGCCTTCCCGGCTGGTGTTCAGCTGTTCGATTGTATTCATGACTTCGCCTCTCGTTGAAGGAGTGGTGTACAGTGGCAGTTTTGTGTGTGCTGTTGGTGCTGGTTTTTGAGGGCGAGTTGCCGGCGATGGTCGATTTAGGAGTCTTTTGAATTGATAACCCCTTTTTTTGATTTGTTCCTCCTCCTTGGTGATCAGGTTCTCCTAAGCATCTTTTATTGATTTCATCATCTGTAGTGATCTTTTCCCTCATTGAGATTTGGTTATCTCATATAGTATCCTGATGTCTGTTTTGCCTGTGGCCTGTTCTTCTTCAGTCGCCGGCCAGTGTGTCACAAAATTGTCGTTTGTCTTTTCTAGCACTCTTCTTCACCAGTTTAGGGATTCATTGCGGTGCAAGTTGAGATTAGCTTCTCCTTCTGTTGTCCACCTTTGCATTGAGTCATCTTCTCTTTCATTATCTTCCTCTCCTCAATTGACTTCGAGATATCCGTTAACAGCCACTCCTTATCTTTTATCTTCCTTCTTCGTAGAAGGTGACTTGTAAATAGGATGGTAATATTGTGGATATAGCTTCTGCAATTGTTCATAATTAAGACAATAATCATACAAGCATAAAACTTGGACACTGTGGTGGTAGAGTATAACTTCATTATGGATAAGATTTTAATTTGATAAACTGTCACACAGTGTTATCAGTTAATATAACTGTACCACACTGTGTGATTTATCAAAATAAAACAATAATGATATTTGTGCTAATGACGGAGACGAAAGTGAAGCAATAAACGCTTTTTTATCTATCCTCTACCGAACCACGATGGGACGTGTTCACTAATGTGACCGTCAAGCTGTCTAATAATACGCCCAAAATGACTGTCTTCGCAAGAGCCGTTCAACTGATGTGCACACATAGATGTGCGACAGCTGTCTAGGTTGGTCTTCCCAGGTTTTTTACGTAAAATCTACTCCGTAAACTTTTAGTTACTAGTCATAATAACAACACTTCACTTCAATAGTTCACAACTGAACTATTACTTAACAAATTATGTCGCTAAAGAAGTGACTATAGTGGCCCTGGTGGTCTAGTGGATAACTCCGTGGCGTTTCAAACTATGGATGTCAAGTTCCAGCCTCAGAAAGAACAGCATCACTCACGAGATAATGAAGGTATATGTACCTGGCGAGTCCTAATTATGGTGAAATGCTCATACTGGATTCAATTGCTAGTCAGCAACCACTAGCTTACTTCAAACTAATAGATACAGTGTGAGATGAATGTCGTCGAAATTCAAACAATGACAACGACCCAGAGAAGAGTCATATCACAAGTTACTATCATTCTTTGATATTCTAAGAACCTGAAAAGAGATCATCATTCTGGACAGTGCGTCATTTTGTTTCATCTGAGTATATTTCAAAAGGTCGTCTATCTCACCTCTTATAATAATATATATATATATATATATATATATATATTCGAGAATTCGAAAACTTCGCGATTTATTAATTGTTTTTTGATCTTTCATACCAAATGAATGCAAAAACTAGTAAATGCGTAAGTATTTTTTAGACCAACAATGAGACAACAAGTGTCTCTGTGAAATTCACTGAGAAGCGTTTCAATAGATGTACATATTGCATTTCATATCCACATATATGCAAACGAAAACAGAGAACAAGATGAAGAAATTAACGTCAACGAGGATATAAAAAATATAGATGATGGCACTGAAAAAGAATAACATTGTGACTCCACGCAGACCTGTATTCTGATAATCGTTCTGAGATGAATTTCAAAGCTCAGTAGCATTTTTAAGCTATTAGTGTTGTCTCAGTGTGAATTCAGCAGATCGCTCACTGTGGATGCGGAGACATCCGGTTGAAGAGTACGAAACAGGTTGAAATGAGCATCGTGGATATCGATGCTAGTTTATGTCAATGAAAGAAGCAATATCCAAAGATTTGCAAATTAAATGAGTATATTAAATAAAATTATTAAAACGTGAAGTGACATTTGTCCAACAGACCTCGAGTAAAATCAAGATCAAATGAAATGAACACTGTAGAACTAAAATCTTCAAAAAATGACTAGCTGTAAATCTTCACACTTTAGAATCAGGTCAAAATATTGACTTTTTTCAATATTGAAATCATCCAGAAAACCATTTCAGGAATTACAAATAACGCCTAATATCGGAAGCACTTGATATTACATCGGGGGGGGGGGGTAAATTGTGTTAATGGGTATGATGAATTAAGATGGATTTGACCCGGTTTACAATAACCCACACTACCTCAGTGAAGTAGAAAAATCGATACAAATGTGGTAAGCAGCTTTCATTGTGTAAACACTGGCTGTTTTCAAAGTTTCATACATTTATCGAATCCAACAAACTGCACATGGTTTCATTGCTTTCACTAATTGGCCAACTTGGCAACAACTTAAAAAATTACCTCAAGTCGAAGAAAAACGATTGTGTTGCTGTATACAGAGACTGAGATTTTGTGACGTTTGGTCTCATAATACTTTGATGAAACTGTCATTTATTACTATTATTCTCTTAGGTATAATTCTAATATATGGCTTCAGTAACACATCTAAACTTTGTTGTGTTTTATGTTTTCCTCTTAAGCTGAGTCCATGATTGCCCGTAATCTCTCATCTCCCCAACCCCAGAATATCTCCTCCATATCGCCCTTCGACTGACGACCCTTTTGTCGTCTCCCACTCGAACTCCATTCCAACGATGTTCTGCATTGCATACAATGTCATTCAACGGTATCCTTAGTCTCAGCCCGATCCACCTTCATTTTGCTCTGATATATTTGTTGATCGAAAGGTGCTTGTTTTGTTTGTTCCCAAAGCTTCTAGCAACTAATTATATCCATCTTCAATAAAGGGCTAAGGCAGATGCTGATAGAAAGTCTACAATCTCCTAGAAATGCTCGCAATCTTGAAAACGAAAATCTCGATCTTTTTGCTGTAGACTACAGAAGATTTTGAAAGTTACTGTCGACTGATGGAGTTAAGTCTTACCTTTCCGATCCTGGTTGGCTCTGACATCTTTATCCGTTTCAGCTGAATTAGTTATCAGTGCCTCTTGAGAATTCTGTCTCGATCTACTACTTTCCCAGATTGAATTCAGTAACTTGATTGTATTCAATATTTCTGCTTTTGTTGGAGGATTGATGTCCACTTGCAGGCAGTTCCTTGCTTGCTGTTGTTGGTATCTTTGGATGTAGTTATGCCTTCTGCGCTGGATATTTTATCGGCAATATTTTACGAGCATACTTCAGTTTGAAGTGAGCTTTTAGATTTCTCTACGAGTTTTTTGGTCATTTCATCTGATGACCTTGAATGTGATTGGTTGTTTTTGTGTTTTTCAAAACCCTTCAGGTTACTTGTATTCGTATTGATTGTTCCCTTTACATGAACGTTTACCCTCTGTGTGTAGGATTTCTTTCTTATCGATTGGTGAATTTCGTCTATGTCCATGTGTCTACTGAGTGATGATTCACTGGAATGCCAGGTTTCTTAAAGTTCTCTGGCATTCTTGGTGTTTCCTCTGACTAATATATATAAGCGTTGTCTCAGTCGAAATGGGGTCCGTAGTTGTCTTTATGTAGCGATTTGGAGAAGTGCTTTTCATGTGTTTCGATGGCCAATTTATATTCATGGTTACGATGACGAATGGTATGTTCACTTTGGCCGATGTTGGTGATATTTCTGATTGCGTTGCAAGTGATAATCGATTTAAGATTCCTTTGGAGAGATCAGCCTACTGTTCTGTTTGTTTCCGCCCCTTGGTAATTAAGTACTCTTCATTACGTTCAGCTTCTGTTTTTAGCCATTATATCATGGGATTGTCTTTTGTTTTTCTTGGCACTCTTCACTTCTTTATTCAGTGGAGTGTACCTTAACTTAGCCTCTCCTACTGTTGTCCATCTTAGCGTTGAGTTATATTCACTTTCACCATCCTCCTCTCCTCGATTAGTCTCCAGGTATTGGTTGAAAGCTGTTCCTTATCTTGTCTCTTCCTTCTTTCTAGAAACGTTGCACACTTTTCCTAGAAGGTCATCTTGAAAAAGTTGGTTATATTGTTCTACCACGCAGGTTTCCTCAGTGATGACACTTAGTGTGTTCGACTTTGCTCTGATCTGATCTGTGGTGTAGGTATCCCTTGTAGTTTTGTCCTTCGATTTATGAATATTGAACTTGAATTGTGGTCTTTCTTGAGTTGCTCTGAAGGACTTCAGCTTCACCTTGAAGGATCTTTGAGCTAGATGATGGTCTGAACCCACATCCACTCCCCTCCTCGACCTTTCATTCAGCAGGCTACCTCTCCACTTCCTTGAGAATTATTGAGATGACATCTGTTTAGTTTGTAGTGTGTTCATCAAGCGAAACCTCTGTTACCTTGTATATACCAGTATGTGCTTGTACACGCCTCCAATCGTCAAATTGTTAAAAGAGCAAAAGTCTGCGAATGATTCTCCGTTCTTATTCATTTCACGGAGTGAGAGCCTCATGACCAATGATAAGTTCTCTTCCAGTATTATCAAATCCCAGATTGGCATTCATATCGCCCAGAAGGACTTTGATTTCTCCATTTGAGATGTTGCCTATTACTTTTTGCACCTATTTATATAAATCCTTCTTCTTGTTTTATTCCCACAATATATTTCTTGTATTTCTCTTAGCACTGGATGATTATAAACGTCCTGATCTCCTTTTGACTTTCATCTTATTTTAATAATCTTGCAAGAGGAGATTGGTTTCCACTGCGATTGGTGACATCATGCTAGACACTCACTGCCTGAATGTGTTGATGGTTTTCGTCTAAGTGACGAGATTGGAGTAGAATACTGACTCTTCAGTTGTCGATTTTGACAGTATACATCCATTCTATCTGCATCAGGGGATTCACAGCACATTTACATCAGATATTCTCACTTCTTTGGCTACCAGGGAGCCTTTTCAGTTTCGTACATTGTACGTGACATTCTCAATGCGCAGTTTTATTTATGCTTTGATCGAATGGACACACATTGGCTGTCTGATTGACTTCTTGAATGTCTTCGCCAGCCAGCTCCCTAAGTCATTCTGGGGTTACTTTCAAATTCCGCCTGCATTTTCTGCTTCATTTTTCAGCCAGTATGTCGTAGAATTGTCTTTTGTCTTTCCTAGCATTCTTATTCACTTCTTTATTCAAAGAAGCGTCATTTGAACTTAGCTTTACCCCCTAATATATATCTTTGAAATGGAACTTTTCTCAATATTCAGGTATTACAGCGTACCCCAAATATTCATCAACCTTATTCAACAGCTATACGACAACGGCACATGTCATGTGATTCACAACGCAAAACTCAGCGAGGCGTTTAGAGTAAATACAGGAGTCAGACACGGGTGCAGGCTGATTATCACCAATGATATTCCTAATTGTGGTGGACTGGATTATGCATCAGACTGTGGGAAACGAGAAGACAGGAATATCCTGGACCGAGCGACGTGAAGAACCTAGAAGACCCGGATTTCGCGCGTCAATGATTTATGTTTGGTGTCACACAAAATCGAAGACTTACAAGCGAAAACCGACAAACTGATCGAAGAAGTAGAAAAGACAGGACTCCAGGTAAACATAGACAAGACGGAAGTTATGAAAATAACCAACCAACAACAAAAACAACAGGAGCACAACATCCAACATCAATCACCATCAACGGGAGGGATTTGAAAGAAGTTACTTCATTCAGTTACTTATCTGGGGCGCATTGCCTCAACTACAGGAGGAACGGACGAGGATGTCAAATCGAGCGAGAATCAGGAAGGCGAGAAACACATTCATCAACCTGAAACCAATCTGGAAATCTTCGTCATTCAGAACCAACAACGAAATTTGGTCGGATTTTCAATACTAAAGTCAAGTCAGTCAGCTCTTCTATACGGATCAGAAACTTGGAGGATGGGTCACAAATAATATTTCCAACAGCCTATTGCAGACTTTCACCAACAACTGTCTTCACTCTTTACTTAAGATCAGATGGCCTGGCCGGAAAGAATCACCAACTAGAAACTATGGGCACAAACGAACAAAACAAGAACCAATCGCCCAACAAATATGCAGGAGAAAGTGGAGATGGATTGGACGGTGGCTGAGAAGGCCATTGGGTGACATCGGGCGTCAGGTCATTGCTCGAGTGGAACCCAAAAGATAAGTGGCGAGTGGGTCATCAGTGCAAGGATGACATGTAGGAGATCGTGTGAAGAGGAGTTGAAAAAGTATGGACTTGCATGGATGGAGGTGAAAAGTACAGAAGAAGGAAGACAGATGAAAGTGGAGACGTGCAGCTGTAGCCTTATTTTCCATTAGGAACAGAAGGGAACAATAAGAAGTAGAACAACAACAAAAGTGATTTTTCCTGAATAAAATGGTGCCATCATTTATTTCGTTGGCTTTTCATCAGTTGCTTGCAAGTATCTATTATGTACATTCACAGAAACAGTTTTAACATACTTGCACAGAGTTCATTTTCAAATGGAAATCGATCAATATATGCATCCGATAATATATATATATATATATATATAACTTTAAACAGTATTCCAAAAAGTAATGGTCATACACGATGCAAACTTTCAACATTACGTCATTATATGAAAGAGAGGATGAAAATATCCACATACCACCGCAAAGAAAGATTGATAACCGCTTCTCTCTGAGTGCATAAATCAGGTTTCAGTTGCTTGACGGAGATGGCTTCAGTAAACGTGAGAATAATTGAACTCTTCCGCCTACTGATAAATTTGAACGACCTCGCGACATCCACCTGATGACCCATGTCAAGGAGATGCCTGGCGATGGCACTGTTTATAGCATATGTTCCCTTTAGACATAGGCTTTTCAGTGCATATTCAGAAAATCACAGATATGCCCTTCTTTCTTTCCTTCCAATATAACTGCTCCCGAAGTTACATGTCAATGTGAATACCTAGTTGGAGTTAACATGAGAGAAGGATATCTGTTGAGTTCGATTGCACCAAAGAGAAAGTTGTTCGATAGATGAGAACCAGGTAAGCTGCAGGATAGGCTCTTCCTAGTGACGGCATCACTCTTCTGTTAACAACTGCTGTAATATTTTCACCTTTGAAATCAAGTTAAATGTAGATTGGCTTTTTCTTCACTGTGATTTGTTTTACATTTGAGACTTCAGATATCCCATACTTGTAAATGAACCGTTGAGGGTCACCATTGCTCTTCGACATCTTTTTAAGAAGAAAAAATTCTTCCTCTAATTTCTCTATAGAGCATAATCTCCCAGCTCTATAGTATAAAGTCTTGACTAGTCCACTTCTACAGCTATGTGAACAAAAACTATTAAAATGTAGGTAATGTCTTTTCTATGTAGGCTTTCGAAAAATTGATTTCTGAACACTATCACCTCCTAGGCGTGGCATGGCAATATCGAGGAAGTTGAACTTTCCATCACTTAAACGTTTCACAGTAAACTCAAAATTGAAGTATGCGCTGAAGATGTCACCCAGTAAGGTGATGAAAGCTTCGCAAACTAACCATCCAGCTCAGAGAACAAAACCACATCAAAACTCAAAATTGTTATGCGCATCACTGAACAATCTAAGCAAATGGGGAGCATGACTTTCATTATTGCACACTACAAATGTGTCATTGACATATCGATAACAAGAAGTTGTTTCACCGATTGCATGCTTCAAACGTGTTCTTTCAAGGTTGGACATGAATATATCTGCTAAAACAGGGTCAAGTGGACTGCCCATAGCTATACCATCTATTTAGCAGTAAAGAGCGTTGTTAAATTGGAATTGCACACCTATGGTTCGCATCTGAATTCCCATTCTGAAAATGGGAGAAGAGCAGACCGCTGACAAATGATCTCAATAATTTCATTGATTAGAATAATTGTGAACACCATGAACTTATATAAAAAGCTTATGTAGTTCATACTTTCAGCGAAATGAAATGAGACTTTCATGGAATGCATTCTAAATGAGACACAGGATTTCAAGCTTTCAGCTTAAACGTTCCCTTTAGGAATGGTGATTATGCTTATTTGACGATGTTCATTCGCCAGCATCACCCCAAACCTTCCTTTTTTATTGGGTTACTGCCGGCTAAGTGGAGTCAGGGAGTGTATCGACTGAGAAACGAACTTCAGACCACTTGAAGTGTGGTTGGACAGCATGCCTTCATTGAAGCACCAACACACACAAACACGCACTCATAAACTGACGATGTCAGTAATTGCCTAAACTGATAAATTGTTCTATTAGGGTTATTTAAGTACATAACATTGTTTTGCATTGATAATATTTATCACCCGGATTGTAAGGACATGTGCCGGATTTTATGATTTTGATGATCTATGGGTGATGCTTTTTGTAGACTGACGAAGTAAATTAGTATTTACGCACACATACACACACTTTGTAAGACGATATAGAGTTGAATCTGAGGTCAAATAGTGCAAGTGAAAATTACTAACATTTATCATTGTAAGATGTTAAGAGCATTCACACTTTAGTCGATTATGCGCAAAGTATATTCACAACATTAGTTGATATTCATTTCATTATCACCAGTTGGTTTGTGAGGATTAGATTTGTTTTTAGGAGTTGATCACAGATTGATATCAATCAGTTAGAGAAGCACTGAAAGAAAACCCGCATTGAAGTACTGGGTGGCCAGCTGTGTCAGCAGCCTAGTTTGAGAATCATCGGCAGTACGCACACGTTCACTGCCAGGTTTCGAACACAGAATGTTCCGGTTAGAAGGCGAGCTGGTTTGTATACCATGCAGTCACTGCGACTCGATTCAGTGGTCAGCTCGTGAATTCTAACTTCTACCAATTCGTGATGCATTTAGCCCCACCACCAACCAGTGTCATTTCATTTTGTTTTTTGATCTCACAAGTTCGCAAGGCTTCATTCATTTCAGTATATAGGCTGCTAGAATTGACTTACTGACTGGTTTCAGCATAGAATTTTGCACCGATGTAGACCAGTTCGAGTCATTGCACTCCATGTAGCTCGCAGAACAAGAGAAAAAAGGAAAAAAGAATGCAAAATAGAGACAGTTAACAGAGATATGAGGCAAAAGGGATAGTAATAACGAAGAACAATATAGTGTTATTGGATATTATAAGTCACAAGGAGTGGATACATTTGCCCTCGCCATTGAGAAGAATTTTGAGCCATATCACCGATTATTACGAGTCACTGTTTTTAACTGTCACGAGAACCCAAACCAGACAGTAGTCCACACCTTCCTACTTGGCTGGCTTAAACTGAGTATTGTGGATTTCATTGACTAATTAGGCCATGTTCTGGTTTTACCACCAGTGGCTCTTTTTCAACCTGATCCATAAGTAATATCAGCTAACATTGCCTATCGAGGAAGACAATGACTAGGCATACGCAACACACGTCCTAACCGTCTCAGTCGATGTAACTTCACAGCCCCGTGTATTGGTCTCCTCTCCTCACCAAGCACTCGACGCCTAACCCTAATTCCGCCCAGCCGATTATACCAATTCACACAGGAGGGAGATCGCAGGTACCTATGACCAGATGCAACTAGTGTTTTCATGTTTTCCACTCTCAGTGGCCACGACTTACAGCTTTAAAGGTGGACAGAGCTGACAGCTGGGCATTGCACACGTCATTTCTTCGATAGCTGGATATCACATCTATGCCAGAAACGGCGTGAATTGGCGAACTCGAACAGTGCTCTCCGTACCCGTGCTGAGATTTCGTCAGTGATCAACCCGTTGTGACTGACTGATGCAACTTCCAAAATAAGTGAAGTGGTTGACACGCTCCACCAACCACTTTACTCCCTGTTCCTAGACTAAGAGTCAATGTACTCTTACTAGAATAGACACTTTTATAATAGTTGAAGGTGAGTTTAACGTCGTTTTACTGAATACGACAGGCAAGGGAACGCAAGACGAGCCTATATGCCAATAGATAGCGAAAATATATGTATTATTATTATTTTTTATTATTGCTCCCTTGGGTTCCTAGTGGAACATAGGGCTTCAACTGCACGTCTCCATTTTCTTCTGTCTTCTGCTATACTTTTCGCCTGCATCCATGTTAATCCATATTCTTTCAACTCCTCTTCACACGATCTCCTCCATGTCACCCTTGGACGTCCCACACGCCGCTTCCCTTTCGGGTTCCACTCGAGGGCTTGGCGCGCGATGTCACCCAGCGGTCTCCTCAGCGAGTGTCCGATCCATCTCCACTTTCTCCTGCATATTTGTTGGGCGATTGGTTCTTGCTTTGTTTGTTCCCATAATTCCTTGTTGGTGATTCTTTCCGGCCATCTGATCTTCAGTATTGAGCGAAGACAGTTGTTAATAAAGGTCTGCAGCCTTTTGGAAATATTCTTTGTGACCCGCCAAGTTTCTGATCCGTATAGAAGAACTGACTGACTTTACGTTTGTATTGAAAATCCGAATTTTGTTGGTGATGCTGAGTGACGAAGATTTCCAGATTGATTTCAGGCTGATGAATGTGTTTCTCGCCTTCCCGATTCTCGATTTGACATCCTCGTCCGCTCCTCCTGTAGTTGAGACAATGCTCCCTAGATAAGTGAATGAAGTAACCTCTTTCAAATCCCTCCCGTTGATGGTGATTGACGTTGGATGTTGTTGCTGTTGTTGGTTGGTTATTTTCATAACCTCCGTCTTGTCTATGTTTACCTGGAGTCCTGTCTTCGCGGCTGCTTCTTCGACCAGTTTGTCGGTTTTCGCTTGTAAGTCTTCGATTGTGTGTGACATCAAACATAAATCATCCACGCGCGAAATCCAGGTCTTCTAGGTTCTTCACGTCGGTCCAGGATATTCCTGTCTTCTCGTTTCCCACAGTCTGACGCATAATCCAGTCCACCACAATTAGGAATATCATTGGTGATAGTAAGCACCCTTGTCTGACTCCTGTGTTTACTCCAAACGCCTCGCTGAGTCTTCCGTTGTGGATCACTTGGCATGTGCCGTTGTCGTACAGCTGTTGAATAAGGTTGATGAATATTTGGGGTACGCCATAGTACTCGAGTAATTTCCAAATTACTTCACGGTCAACGCTGTCGAAGGCCTTCTCAAAGTCTATAAAGTTGAGGTAGAGGTTTGATTGCCATTCCATGCTTTGTTCTGTGATGATGATGCGTAGAGTTGCAATTTGGTCAGTACATGATTTGCCTTTCCTGAATCCAGCTTGTTCTGGTCGGAGTTCTGTCTCCAGTGCGTCCTTTAATCTCTCCAGGATGATGCGACTCAGGATTTTACTTGGCGTCGATAGGAGCATGATTCCTCGCCAGTTCTTGCAGAGTGAGGCCTAAGTCGCCCTTCTTTGGTAGTTTCACGAGGTAACCTTTCCTCCAGTCAGTAGGCACCTTTCCCTCCTTCCAGACCTTTTGCAATAATGGAGTCAGCATGTCTGCTGTCGTCTCTGGGTCTGCTTTCAGTGCTTCAGGGGGTATTCCATCTGGTCCGGCTGCTTTTCCAGCTTTCAGAAGCTTGATTGCGTTCAAGACTTCAGCTCTCGTTGGAGGATTGGTGTCAACTTGCAGTTGTGTGCGCGCTGTTGTTGGTATTTCTGGACGGGTTGCAGGTGATGGTCGGTTCAAGAGTCCTTTGAAGTGATCCGCCCATTGTTTAATCTGTTTTTCTTCCTTGGTAATGGGCTTCCCTTGGCTGTCTTTTATAGGTTTCGCTTGTGTTGGTCTCTTCCCGGATAGAGATTTGGTTATCTGATATAGTGTCCTCAGGTCCCTTTTGCCTGCTGCCTTTTCAGCTTCAGTAGCTAGATTGTCGTAGAATCGTCTTTTGTCCTTCCTAGCACTTTTCTTCACTTCTTTGTCCAATGCTTTGTAAGTTGAGCTCATCGTCTCCTTCTCCTGTCCGTCCTTGCATTGAATCATTTTCTCTTTCACCATTCTCCTCTCTTCTATTAATTTCCAAGTGTCCGTTGAGAGCCATTCCTTGTCTTGTCTCTTCTTTCTTCCTAGAACCGTTGAACACGTTTCGTTGAGAATCGCCTTCAGAGACTTCCAATGTTCTTCCACGCATGATTCTTCAGTGCTGTCGCGTAGTGTTTCCTGCTT
Organism: Trichobilharzia regenti; assembly: GCA_944472135.2. Classification (NCBI taxonomy): domain Eukaryota; kingdom Metazoa; phylum Platyhelminthes; class Trematoda; order Strigeidida; family Schistosomatidae; genus Trichobilharzia; species Trichobilharzia regenti. Next base: position 122,731,615 of record OX235264.1, on the reverse strand, counting down.
TGCTCTGACAGTTGCAGTGAAGGTGTCTTTTGTGGTTGTGTCCTTCAGTAATTGAGTGTTGAACTTGCATTGTATGTATACTGAAATCAAACAATAATCAGAGTCTCAATGAGCAACAGCCTGTACCTAGTATTCAGTTGATTACTCTTTTAATTCAATAGCTTATTGATTAGTATAACAACGTCAGGAAAAATGAACAGTAAGGTCTAGTAGTAGAGAGAAGAATCATCAAACATTTAGAAACGAGTACATCTCATTGGGTTACAACAAACAAATTTGAAAAAGAAGCAGCCAGTGAGAAAAACAGGCATCAGGTAAACACAGAGAAGACAGAGGTGATGGAAATGCCACCATCGATCAAGGTAAACAATTTGCAGTCAGTTTCGATTGAATACATTTTGAAAGAGTCTCTTCCTTCACCTATACAGAAAGCAGGCATCGTTTATAACGACAAGTAAAATCACAGATGACGATTTCAAAGTTCGTCAGAATTGGGAAGGCATGACAAACCTTCAGCACTTTGAAGTCAGTTGAAAAATCCTCTGCACACTGTTTTGGAGAACACAACTCGAGTTTTCGACATAAATTTTAGGTCAAAAATGAAAACAAAACACATAGTTCAGCGAAGAGTCTCTTTTTGGCGGCAAATCCAGCTCTACAATCGCAAATATATACATACGAATAGTTTTGTATGTATGTGTACATTGAAGTTGTCAAACAAAATTACAATTGGTTAAGGTTGTTTCAACTCAACAGGTGATGATTGGTTATTGCAGTTGTGTAATACAAAATCAGTCAAGAAAATTGGGTGTTAATGAAATTAGGGTTGTAACAGAGGTGATGAGTTGTCACAAACAGTTGTTAAAAAGAAGTTATGTAATAATAAGAATATTTTGATGATTGAGGTTTACTCTGGATACACATAGGAACGAAGTTAAGAATGAGAAATTTCGTAAGAGTTCTTAATGAATATACAAGAATTAGAAGCAATAAAAGAACAGGCCCCCACGTCAGGCCCCCGAGTGGAACCCTAAAGGGAAGCGGCAAGAAGGACGTCCAAGGGTGACATGGAGGAGATCGTGTGAAGACGAGTTGAAACAGTATGGGATGAATGAATGTTAACTAGGTGTTTAATTATCGCACTCTTCACTGCACCTATACTGCCTTTTTGCAATCATGCTGGAAAGTGTCCTTCAATCCTCTTGGACAAGGTGAGCGCAAACGACTCGATGTACTCAGCTCCACAGCAACAGGTGAACTGACATATGCACATAAAAGTGGTCAGATTCTGGATCTTGTCCTTAAGGCTTCTGTAGATCAGTGGGCGACTGGAGAAGAAAGAATATTCTTCTCACAGATGATTTGATCCTTCTCTTAAGAAAATCGCTTGTTAAATCTCTTTTGAAATCCAAGTTCATGCAGAATTTCTTTTATGGTGGAAGTGAAATTTCATTTCTCTTAATTCTTGGTTTGATATTTTTATCAATGTATCTTGGTGCGTATGAATTTTGAGTGGAGATTTCTCCCGAAAAATATAATTGTGTATCTGGAACACCGAGACCAAAGATGCATCGGATGCGGTTGTTGAATAAATACCTAGCTATAGAAGCTTGTTAGTTGACCTTTCTCAGTAGTTTGTCCAAGAATCAATCTTCGTAAGTCACCATCAGTTCTTCTTGTTAGTTCCACTAACCTAATGCACGCCTACATACAAAAAGGAAGCAGATATTTTGCGAATTTACAGCTGAGAAAATGAATTAACCGAGAAGAGACTCTTAGCTGAACTACGTGTTTTATTTTTATTATTAGCCGGATAGTGGCTGTCCTTGAATTTACTTTTTTGTCAATAAACTGTCACGATATTTATTTACTGACTTCGATTTCTGTTCTGATATTTGGTTAACCTGTAATGCTCACTGTTTTGTCCTCCTCAAAGACGACTTGTCTAAAGCACTGAGCTAATTTAATTTCCATCTCCTTGCGTAAGACATCTACTTTGCTCCCTTGCTTGTTGTTGACGGTCTTTTAAACTTCTAAATGTGTGTCCTTAGATTGCAGCATGAACTTACGTGTCTACTTCGAATTTACTTTGTAGAAGTGGACAATAACTACATTTCCAAGTGACCATTATCCTTTATAAGTCAATTAAATGTTTATCCATTTACTGTCACGATATTAATTTATTGACCTGTATTTTTATTCTTATATTTTCCACACTTATGATGCTCACTGTTTCTCCCTCTACACAGATGACCTGCCTAAAACACTGTAACAAGTATCGTCTACATGAGTCACCGGTGGAATGAAGGGCTTCAACAACACATCTCAATTTTTTTATATTTTCGGCCATCCTTATCAGCTGGGTTCACGATTGCTTGAACTCTGTCATATGCTCCTCAAATGATCTCCTTCATATGAACTTCGCTTACAACGATGACCCACTAGTCGCCGCTTCCCATTAGGTTTACACTCAACGGCATGGAGCATTATCTCGCTCAATGGCACCCCGCAACGTATGCCTGATCCATCCCCCCTATCCGTTTTCTACTATTTATTTGCTGATTGATCGACTCTTAGTTGGTTTATTCATTGCAAGAGTTTCTTGGTGCTAATTCTTTCTGGACATTCGATCTTCAGTATGGAGCAAAGGCAATTGTTAAGGAAAATTTGCAACCTCTTAGAAATCAAGTATTGAAAAATCGCATAGTCAACTAGCTTGCCATTTTTCATGCCAATCCCAAGCCCGGATTAAGGAAGAGAGTTGGGCGTAGGGCTAGCAATCCTACACCACAAAACCTATCAAACTGGCAGAGAAACTTCAACACACAAAAAACATAATAAAAATACAAAAAATAGAAAGAATGATCTTATTTTTCACTGGACTTATGGAGGCTAAATGACACAAGTTGGTGAAAGCCGTCGAGAAGCCAGTCATACGGTCTAGGTGCCTTCTCTCGATGAAAGTAAGACTAAGAATGGGGACGTGGAATGTCTGTTCAATCTATGAGACTGTAGAGGCTGCTTAGGTAGACAACGAAATGCTAAGATATTGCATACAGGTGTTGGCGATCTGCGAGAGCAGATGGAACGGATATGGATTACTCAAATTGTCATCTGAAGAGTCACTAATCTACTCAGATCAACCAGATGACAACCACGAACACACTGAGGTGAGTGGCTGTAATGATGTTTTCGGCATCAGTCAATGCTTTAATGCGGTGACGATCAGTATCATTCAAGATCATGATAGCAAGATTTAATTCAAAAGGAAGGAAGGAAGGTTCAAATCAGTGGGCTAAATTAATTCCCATCCGCTAGCGAAATGCATCTACTTTGCTCCCTTTCTTGTTGTTGATTGTTTTTTAAATTTCTAAATGTGTATCCTTAGATTGAAACACGAACTCACGTGAATACTTTGAAATGACGTTCAACCTACCGCTGTTCACTTTAAGGAGAAAATAAGTGAGTAACATCGTGAGCGATTAAATCTTATTTCAAACAGAATGACACTGCATCATAAGACATACTACTGATGAATATCTTACTTGACGTTTCCATAAAGTTAAGCAAATATTATAACAGAAATTTATCTTAAAATTCTTTATATTGTATAAACATAGGCACTAGAATGCAGTTGTTATTGTTATAATTATAAAAGAAGTGGACTTTTAGCGGGGTTGAGATTCAGACCTGCGGTCACCAATATAGCAGTCATACTTACGAACATTGAGACACCAATAAAATACGATCAATTAGATGCCTTATGTAGATTACTGTTGAGGTAGCCCAAAAGCGATGCAGTAATCAATCACTGGATGATATTTTGAGCACAAATTAGTGTTCAGAATCATATCGACTTAATCACACGTCTATATTGTTTGTCTTATTTATTTATCGATGTTTCTCCATCTATTTTCTCCTCGGCGCTTTTTCACACTGTGCCCAATTTCTAGAATTACTTTAGATAGCCCGACTTTTAAACAGGTTTCCCGCTGATGACTGTGTCAGCTACGGCACTAGTCATACATCTGCTGATGCATTTTTTACATTATATAGAATGCTGTATATAAAGTCATCAAGAGAAATTTGATGACTTCACTCATTTCCGCTTTATTACCATTGCAAATCTTATTCGATTCCGACATCACATTGGAACGATAACCGATCAGAGCACACAATCCTCAATTGTTGCCCCAATATTAATTCAAAGCTGGTCACTAAGGTTCTTGAGTTCTATAGTACTATTCATTTTGCCAACTAAAGGTTAAAGTCCACTATTCAGTGAACATTTATCATGTGAAAAAATAGTGAAATATTTTATAACTGATCCCTTTTGTTTCAGAGTGGAATATACAGCTTCAGCAGCCTATCTCCATTTACTTTTCTGCAGTCCTCTTTGGCTGGTCGTACGTTTATGCATAAGGTCTCGTCTCCTACTTATACGATTTATTCTAGGTTACCATGGGACAAATGCCCGACTCGCAGTTTTACATTAAGGTTCCACTCTAGTGATCAACTAACACGTGTTGTCACTCAGCAATCTGCTTTGTCGTTTTTATTGGCTTGTTGCTGATTCTTTTTGGCCATTTGATTTCCAGTATCGAGCGAAGGTGTCTGATTGCAGTCTGTTGCGAATGCGCAATGTACCGTGTCAAGTTTCTGGACCGTGTAGAAACATCGGCGGACTTACCATTGGTGTTGAACATCTGGATCATGTACCACATGCTAACTGAAATACATTTGTCATAATGACTTCAGATTGATGAATGTTCATGTAGCCTTTCTGAGTGTGTCTTATACAAACTCATCCATGCCACCTATATTTGAAATGATATTGCCCAAATAAATGAAAGCAGTGACATTGTACGTTAATCAGTAGCACTAGTATGGCGTTTCAGAATAATCCACAATGTCGGGACGATTAGTTCATATGTTATTAGGGTTTAAGTTTTATTCGTCAGCATCTCAGGGGAATTTGCGTGTACAAAAGGTTTATTTAGTCTCATATTCTACCATGGTCTTAAATTCCTTCTACATTTTTGCCTCTATTGTTAGTAAGTAATTCACTGAGATCAGTCCTAAATGGTCTGTTTCCTCATACATGATTACCTGTACCAACTAAGGCAAACACACCTGCTCCCTTTTACTCGATAAAAACTATCTCAAAATCGAATAAAATAATTATTATCATTTCCATTATTCCCAAAAAGAACATAGGGCTTCAGCCGCGTGTCTCCATTGAGTTCAGTTCTCTGCCATCTTTTTCACCCCACTCCAAGTCTGCCAACAGGCTTTCATCTCCTCCTGACATGACCTCCTCCTCCATGTCACCCTCGCACTGACGACCAACTCGCCGCTTCCCTATCGGATTCCACTGGAGCAATGGCTTGTCTAGTGATGTCACTTGATGGTTTCCTCAGAGTATGGATAATCCATCTCCATTTCTTCCTGCTTATTTGTTTCAAAATCGGTTCCTGGTTGGTTCGCTCCCAGAGATCCCTACTGCTGATCTTTTCTGGCCATCTGATCTTGAGTATTGAGCGAAGATAACTGTTAACGAAGGTGTGTAGTTTGTTTGAGATGCTCTTTATGACGCACCAAGTCTCTGATCCATATAACAAATAGCACTGACTTCACATTGGAGTTGGAAATCCGAATCTTATTTTTAATGCTAAGTGGTGTTGACCTCAACCCAGACTTAAGAGTAATGAAAGCTTGTCTTGCTTTTCCGATTCTGGCTTTGATATCCTCTTCAGTTCCACACGGCTGTAGTTGAAACGATGCTTCCCTGGTAGGGAGGTAAAGGAGGTTGTTTCTTTCATATTCCTCCCATTTATGCCGGCTGATTGTTTTCTGTTGTTGTTGTTGCTGTTGGTGTTGGCCAGGAATCTTCATCACCTCTTTTTTATCTGTGTTCACGTGAGGTCCTATCTTATTTGGATGCTTCTTCTACCAACTTGTTGCTTTTTGCTTGTGGGAAATCAGACACATATGTCATCAGCGAAGTCCTGATCCTCCAAGTTTTTTGTGTGAGTCCATTTTATGCCTGTTTCCTCATTGCCCGTTGTTTGTCTCATTATCCAATCTACCGCAATCAGGAGGATCATTGGCGATAGTAGACAGCCTTGCCTCACTCCCGTCCTCACTTCGAAGGCTTCCGTAAGTTTCCTGTTGTAGATTACTTGGCATGCAGCATCGTCGTAGTAGCAAAGTAGTTGCCAAATCACTTCTCGATCGACGCTGTCTTTGGAAGGGCTTTTCAAAGTCGATGAAGTTGAGATAGATAGATGACTGCCATTCAAAGCTTTGTTCAATGATGATCCGTAGAGTTGCGATTTGACCAATGCATGACTTGTTTCTCCTGAATCTAGCTTGTTCCGGGCGAAGTTTTTCATCCAGGGCTTGTTTGATTCTCTCCAGGTTGATGCGGCTTATTATAAATATAAATATAAATACCCTTTTTTGGATAAGATTTTATTTTGCTAAATCACACAGTGTTGTACACTAATATTAACTGATGCCGTTTTGAGCACAAACTACTGCTCATAACCATATCAATCTTATCCAAAATGGAGTTATGCTCTATCACAGTGCCGAGGTTTTATACTTACATCAAGAATGTAAATACCATGATGGGGCAATAAATAGCGGCTCTGTGAATAAAAATAAATTTCAGATTTCTGTCAATTCACGGTAGAAATTGGAATTTATGAGCCACGCCTCGCAACCCAAAGGTCCTGGAATCCAACCCTGGTGTATGCGTACTGATGAAAAGTCCTGAAACGAGGTAGGGAAACAGCTGCTCAGTACTTTCAGGTTTTCCAATGGTCCTTCAAATGATGTCAGCTCATGCTGAAATCCTGCAACTGTTCAAATCCCTACAAACAATCAAGTGAAAGGGAATTTTCGCCATTGATTTGATTGACTGGATCAACACGTGTGTCATCTACTAACACGCCGGATTCTACCAAATGACCTCATGAAAAGTCTGCTTTTTTCTATTAATTTTCAAATCAGAAACAAACTACTGCCTTTGATATGAGTATAAATCTTGGGCACTGTGGTAGATTTTATTTTATTTCGATAAACCACACTTTGTTATACAATGATATCAACTGATGACGTTTGGAGCATGAAACATTGCTCATAATTAAATCAAGTGACTCACACAACTGTAAAATTTATAATCCATCACAAAATTAAGCATCAAGAGGTTTCAAATTTAGCCCGATTATTTCTGTTGCAAAGACAGGAATCCAGGTGAACATAAACAAGAAGGAAGTTACGAAAATAACCAGCCAACATCAACAACAGCAACACCCAGTGTCAATTATCATCAACGGGAGGGATTTGAAAGAGGTTACTTCATTGACTTATCTAGCATTGAGCATTGTCTCAACTACAGGCAGTCGGAATGGACGAGGATTTTCAATCGAGAATTGGAAAGGCGAAAAAACACATTCATCAACCTGAAACCAGCCTGTAAATCTTCGTCAATCAGCATCAACAACAAACCTCGGTTGGATTTTCAATACAAACACATCAAGTCAGTTCTTGGCAGAAACTTGGCAGGCGGGTCACAAAGAATATTTCCAACAGCCTGTTGCAGACCTTCATCAACCAACAACTGTCTTCGCTGGATGTATACTGAAGATCAGATGGCCGGGCCGGAAAGAATCACTAACAAGAAACTACGAGAACAAACAAATCAAGAACCAGTCGCCCAACAAATATGCAGGAGAAAATGGAGGTGGATTGGACACTGCCTTGCTGAGGAGACCGCTGGGTGACATCGTGCACGCGTTAGGCCATTGGTCGAGTTGAACCAGGTCGAAAGGGAAGCGGCGAGAGGTTTGTCAGTGCAAGGGTAACATGGAGGAGATCGTGTGAAGAGGAGTTGAAACAGTATGCACTAACATGGACGCAGGTGAAAAGTACATCAGGACGAAGATAGAAGCGAGTGAAGACGTGCAGTTGAAGCCCTTTGTTCCACTAGGAACTCAAAGGAACATTAATAACGATAGTGATGAAAATAACGATTTATTGAAGGCTATTTAAATACGAAAAATAGAAAATTCCATTCAGTATCAGGAAGGAGTGGTGCGTCAGTTTTGGACAGACACCGCAAAACACGTTTCTTCATCAGGCAAATATCTTTTTGACTGTCAGTTTGTTAAATAGCATTTTCTTTCAACTACTGAAAGATTGTTCCTAAAAAGCAAGTCTATCTTGAAATTTGATCTGTATACACTGAAATGATTGCAAATCAAGATTTCAATGCAAATACGTAAATCATGAAGTCACGTGATCCACCGCAGTGATGACGTAAATGTCTAATTTGCTTCGTGTCAAACAAATCTCAATTCCATTGACTGTATTTTTGAGTCAGAAATTCATAAGTTTTTATAACATTAACACAGTGAATTGTAATCCCCGCCTTTGAATGTTATTATTTGGTTTCGAGTGGCTACCAGTGGCATCCAGATGGCTTACCTCGTTCTATATACGACCTGTTATGCGAATAAATCAGTCTCATATCGAGTGACAATTTGTCTTAGTAGATTTGGGTGGTCTCAGTTATTTTAAGTTCAGTTTTTACTTTCTTGTTGAGCGATTGGATAGAAATATTTGTGGAAGCTTAGATAATGCCTGAGTATTTAACTTGAAGCAATGTAGTGGACAGTGACTAGAGGTGGAATCCTCAGTGCACAGATCGTCCCATGTGACGTTTGAAACCATGGGCACTAGGTTCGAGTCCCGAACGGAACACCACCATATCGAAATGACGATTCCTAAAAATGAAGAAATGTGCATCGTGGATTTCATTTTATTTTATTTTTTTATTTTTTTTATTTACAACTTGATTCCACACTGTATTTTCGTACAAGTATGGAATTTTCAGCGTGGATATCGGTAGCTCAAATTTCGCAGGCCAACCATCGATGCCAGGTGTGAGTCGGCAATGGATCGAACCTCCGACTATGTGCATCGTCAGTAAGAGTGCTAGCCACTGTCCCATCGACGCACTTTCTAGGTTTCCATTCGTCAAACTACTTGAATGTTTTTCATTTCTTAAGCTGAATATACTTTCCACCTAAGTATTTGTCGGACGAAACTTTTTGGGAAATTTTACGAATGCCGTAATTGTATCAGATCCTGAGAAAACTGTAATTTTTGTCTACATATGCAGTACTTAAATAGGTTTAGGTACTCAATATTGTCGCAGAATAAGTAGAGAAAGATTTGATATACGCCGGTCCCTTGAGCAAAAACAAAAAGAAAAAGTCACCAACTAGGTATTCCAGCTTGTCATGGAGGAGATCAACGAAGAGGAATCGAGAGCAAATTAAAACTGATGATAGAGCATTAAATGGAATGCCATTATGATGTAAGATTGTTGGAGACAATCTGCTTACTGTCTTGGACCCAGGTTTCGATCTAGTTTTGGTCTAGCACGAAACCTAAGTCCAAGGCTTCCTACCGATTGCCTCCAACCAACTTATATCATCAAATAGATGTGCATCGTGATGGCGGGCTTCCTAGAATTCAGTCTGTGCCAAAGAAAGGACCAGACATATCAAACTAGTTACTGGTGTCCAATCAAAGGAATGCAACTATGCTTCTAAAGCTCAGTATTCTGTTCGGAAAACAGGAGATGAATGCCAATAATCACATAGCGACTAACGTGGAATAATTTGTGATATCACTAGAATCAAGTGCATATATTTATTTCTCAGTATCATAGTTAAATAAGATCAGATCAGATTAAATGCCGCTCACATATCTTAGTCTTTGGGCACCAGAGGTAATACTTACAACCAATACTCAAACGTTTACGAATACAGGTATTACCCTCAGCATGATATCAGTGTTTATAAGACTTCCGTTTTTCGGTCAATAAAGTGAATTCACTGGTTTAGAATTCAGCTTTTACAAAACTTAGCGAATCTAGAATTCCAGGAAGGTCCCAATAAGTAGATTCTGCACATCAGTGATTAAGTGATGTATTGCTCGTCAACCATCATATACGGGCGTGATTTGATTACTAACTTTCTTACTCTCGAACCCCTTTTATATCCCAAGCCATTAGTCATTCAGAGAAATAAGAGAAGTTTACTATTGAAGCTAACAACCCCAGCCTGTTAATCCAACAATGACGTCGCTAAATTATCAAAACGTTTGAAGACTTTTGTTGCAATCCAAATGTTTGAAACGAGAAAGAAGTGTTAAATGTCCAGTAGAAATATGAGAACTCTTTTTTATTTAGATTTTGGAAGATGCTTCATCTTATAGGAAGCTATTAAATTTTGATTTAATTATTTATAATCTGGATAAAATAACTGTGAACAGATTGGGAACACGGAAGCATGGCGATTTCGTGCGTCGGGGTAGCACAGTGGTTAGCCTCTCGCTGACCAAGCACCTGGCCCGAGGTTCGAACCCCTGCCGACGCACACCTGATATCTATGGTCGGCCTGCTAAATTTGGGCTACTGATATCCAAGCTGAAAATGGCATACTTGTACGAAAATACAGTGTGGAATCAAGCTGTAAATAAAAAAATACTTAGCGAATATTAATTCATAATAATAAATCCTCGACTTAAAGGTAAATTTCTAGGTTCAAGGTTGATTTTATCTGAAACACACATTATTTGTATGACCATTGAAAATTTTTTAGTACTAGAGAACCACGCTATCCCACACCAGGAATCAAATCCACGAACTCCAAGTCTTCTTCGCATCTGGCCTTAAAGAAGCAATATATAACAATTAAAAAAAATTAGTCCCTTTTATTACCTTGAATAGTGTTATTAGAAGACAGATTTTATCCTAAAAGTGTGTGATGTTTTTGCACTATACATTTCGAACAATCTGATCCCACACAAATTTACTTGTCAAGCGCCCAACCATACGACTTATATGAACACAGCCTTAAACGTCATCTATTAAAGGGCAGTCAGGGGCGCTTATTGAAATACATTGGGGCTATAGCTTTGCATCACCCTTAAGCCACTCCTTTGTGTATTCAAAAACAGATTAGTGTTATCCTTAGCCAACCTTGTTAATCCTTAATTTGATTGAATTACCAAACGTTGTGTTAATCATTCTTAAATCTTTTTGTCGCTTTGTTTACTTTAATTGCCTTTAATTTTTTCATGTATATCGGCTGGACAAGTGTGGGGATCAGATTGCTCGAAATGTATAGCGCAAATACAACACATCACATTTTTCAGTCAATCTTCGTCTTCTTACAACACTTTGCAAATATTGAATAAATTCAAAAACATTTCAGTAGGAATTGTCAGCAGAAATCTTTACAAAGACTGTTTTTTAGGCAATTTCCTTCCGAGTTTAAATACATATATACATATGAAGTATGTATGATGACAAATAAGTATTGATTTCAACAAATATATATGGGTCTATGAATGGTGATTGATTATCTATTCACTTCATTATTAAGTGAGTAATATTCATCGAAGTATACTACACAATAACTAGATATGATGATAATATTTCATTTACAATGGAACTTCAAATAAATGAATTCAACATGTGTAAGTCATATAAGGTGAGTTGTTGGCACAGCTGTAGAGTGCTTGTCTACCACGCAGTTAGTTCTGGGTTCGACCCTCAGCCACAGACGTACGCCTTTAGCTCACTAAGCAAGTAGTAAGACTGGTAAAGACGGAAGTTTGGGCATGAGGCTAGGAACCTAATCCTACAAAAAAGAAATCATCAGTGCTACAGAAACATCAAGTCTCTAGCTTGAAGCAGCCTCATATTCCACTGAGTACGTAAAGGAATGAAAATAGCTGTATGAGTCAGAATTTCAATATGTCCGATATAACCATTTGTTAGGATGCAAATTTACCACATAGAACCACTGCTGGGTAATTCCTGTGGCTGACAGAATTTATAATACACGGATAACTAAGTTTTAATCCGATAACTGATTTTAGAAACGCTCTTCTGGTGGTCGGAGGTTTGGTGCCTGAGTCTTGTGGGAGTTCTCTGAATTACACCGACAGTAGGATGAAAGAGATGTCCAGTGCTGCCCGTACATCCATGGCTCTCCGTTAAATTACGGTTCATGACGAAATATATCATAAAATAAACGAAATCCCTGCTAGTTGATCCTTCAGAATGCATGACTTTTCACATATATCCTATTGTGTTAAACACAAAGTATTAATTTTCATGGGGACTAAAGCTTCATGTACATATATATATATAATATATTGTGAGATGTGGTCCAATTCCCTGTCGATCTATCTCCAATCAGTAGATCACACTGTTTATCTTTCCCTGCGAATACTAATCCACGAAAATCACGTATGTTTACACTGTAAACGATTATTTCTCGTGTTTAATTTGTAACTTGTAGTTAATCTGTGGTCTGAAGTAATCAACAAGTTTTGGTTTTTTTCAAATGCTAAAATTGATAAGATTCATCACTTTTATTCCTTTTTGTCTCTACGACTTGAAGGATAATGAAACTTTATGGCGGTGAAGTGATTGGACTCTTCAAGAACTGAGACAGTCTGCGTACACTACTAACAAGATGAATAACAGCCCTAATTTTGTCTAACATTTGACTGATATAAGCCCACTACCAGAAAAAAAACAGATATTTCGCTGTTTCCACACACTAATGGTGTCCTTTAAATATTTCCTATTGATGATAAAGCGTCTATTATGAATGGCTATTAAATCTTCAGGCTTGTCAGCGTACTTGCAGTTCACGACGCAGTTAGGTTTAAACTAGTTTTCGAGAGCTTCAACAGCAAATCCAAACTTTCATGCATTTGCTGATGCCCCCTTTTCAGCTGGTCCACGATTACCCATAATCTCTCATCTCCTACTCGCATGATCTCGTCCATATCAGCCTTGCTCTGACCACTAACTCGTCAATTTTCGTTATGAAACCACTCAAGGGCCTGAAATGAGGTGTCATTCAACGATCTCCTCATGTATCCCTGATCGATCTCCATTTTCTCCTGAATATCTGTTGGGCAATAGGCCCAAGGTTGGTTTGTCGCCAGAGTTCATTAGTGCTGATTCCATCTAGCCATTTGATCTTCAGTATGGAGTTAGCGAAGTCAGCTGTTGATAAAAGTGTGTACTTGTCTGTTAGAAATCATTT